>JAQNBH010000011.1:5661624-6079124 GCA_028752905.1 Cladorhizidae sp. MBARI D1340-BT2
CCGACCAATCAGATGTCAGCAAGTCATGGTTCTCACGATGGGGTGATGTGTCTTGCTTTGGTCCACTACCAGGTGAGCTCATATTATGGTGTCTGGCTGTGGCTTCATTAGAGAGTGAGTTCTCATGTTTCAAGTCATGGCTCTCCTGGTGGGGTGATGTGTCTTGCTTTGGTCCACTACCAGGTGAGCTCATCTTATGGTGTCTGGCTGTGGCTTCATTAGAGAGTGAGTTCTCATGTTTCAAGTCATGGCTCTCCTGGTGGGGTGTGTGTCTTGCTTTGGTCCACTACCAGGTGAGCTCATCTTATGGTGTCTGGCTGTGGCTTCATTAGAGAGTGAGTTCTCATGTTTGGTTCTGTACACAACATCTGTCCCTAACAATACATTTGTTGTGGTTAACATGGATGGTCTTATTCCCTTAGTACCAAAGGTCTCAATAGGGGAGCTGGAGTTCCCCGACACTGCTGCACACACACACAAAATGGAAGCAATCAGCGTCGTTCAAGTCCTTAGTTAAAGAATGTGATGGCAAGAGTGTCGTTCTGCAAGTAGATTTCTCCGAGAATGCCACCATTGCGATCCAACGAGAGATCCTATCAGCTCACTGGAACCATGGCCAGGCCACCCTTTTCACAGAACATGCATGGATAAGGCATGATGAATCTGGCACTTGCAGCATGGTCATTGTTTCAGATGACCTAAACCACACGAAACATAGTGTTTATGTCTTCATGCAGTGCATTATGACCCACCTAAAGACATCGAAAAGATCGACATCTTCAGTGATGGTCCGACATCCCAATTTAAGCAGAGGTTCCTTTTTTCATATCTACAGGGATGGGAAATGGAGCATGATTTGAAGATCCGTTGGAACTTCTTTGCCACATCTCACGGCAAGGGGGTGATTGATGGCATTGGAGGCACTGTTAAGAGGGCAGTTTGGAGACATGTGAAGGCTGAAAGAGGTCATGTGACAAATCCCAGCCAATATGCAGACCTCGGAAAACAACTCTGCCACATTGAATATGTCCCTAAGGAAGACATAGCCCAGCATACACCTTTCTTAGACAGGAAATGGGAGAAGATCAAGGCAGTACCTGGGAGTCACCAAGTCCATTGTGTTCGAGCTGATGGCAGCGATTTTGTCAAAGTGTCAGACACAACTGACTCTACAGAGTGCCGAAGATGCCAGATTCGCATCTCTGACCCTCAGGTATCTTCAGATGCAGAAAGCACAGACCCGAATGAAGATGGCGAAGACACAGACCCCAATGAAGATGGACCCGAATGAAGATGTCGAAAGCACGGCCTTAAATGCTATCGATGTGGACGTTGGACAGTGGGCTGTGGTTGTATACGATGGAGAACAATATCCTGGGGAGGTTACTGCTATTTCTGATGTTGAGGAGGTGGAAGTGAGTCTGCTGCACAAGAGTGGGAGCTGCTGGAAATGGCCAAAGCCCAAGGACATGATTTATTACCACAAAAAGGATATTGTTCGCCTTATTAGTCCTCCCATTAGTCCTCCCATTGCTGCTGGTCACCGTGGTCAGTTTATCTTTAGTGATCTCTAATTAACTGAACTGCTAAGTATTTGCATAAAGTGAGCTTAGTATTGTTATGACAATGTTTCAAATGTATTTACATGTAATATTTGAAGGAATTGCAGGGTAATAATCAGACGTGTATATACTTCCGTCACAATTTAACTGTTCTTCCGTCACGATCTAATTAACAGTTTCCTATCACGTGTGGACATGTTAAAGAAAATTTTGAATTACCATAAGATAGTACTACATTCAACCTTTAAAATGTGTGTCAAAGACAGAGCTGTCACTTGTACAATTACAGAATTTAAATTCTGAACCCGTGTACCCTGCAATTCCACATTTGTTTGCGTACTTCCATCACAGGCACTTAAGAAAGTATTTCCCCTTCCCTGTAATTAGATTACAATTTTTTCTTGTTTTAATTTCAACCTCAGGTGAACCTTCAACCCAATGTATAATGAAATAAGAAACCACCCCTTACTTGATGTAGATATAATTGATTTTGTTATCTGATTTGTACTTCCGTCACAGCGGAATTGCCCCATTGAAGTATACAGATTAGCAATGATTTGTGGGAAGAAGCCATCATCTTGGACCAGGCCAGAAGACAGAAGGGATTGCTGGTGATCGAGGCATTGCACATCAGCCTAGCACCAAAGTGTGTGTGTGAGAGGTTCAATTGAGATTTTGTAATGGGCTTGCCTGACTGCTGGGCACTCTCAAGAGCCTGAACTTGAAACCACGCCCATCATAATTTTTCTGTATTCAGTTAGTTGCTTGTTTATTAGTTGCTTGTTTATAGTGATTAATGTCAAGCTCGTCTTTTATTTCCATTGTTCTAACATTAGTTGTATTTGTGCCATATCTGGTTCACGTGCTGGGTACTGGGGTGTGGTTTGTATCACATGGTGGATAGCTAGCTACACGCGAGTGTTAGCATCTCATTATTCCTGATGAAGGCTAGAACATCTATATAGTCGAAATGTCAAGAGAGTAAATTTCAAGTTTATTATTGAACAGGTCATTGTATTAGATATTAGGGGAGGTTGGATAGGATACGGATTATCTCTAGTCGACAATCTTGTACATGCAAGACGTGCATGTGCCCAGTCATGTTCGAGGTCCAAGACTAGGGATAGTCCGTATCTCATCCTAAACCGTGCCTGATAATATTGAATCATGAGAGAAGTCTGTCTCGATGTATGATAAATATATATATATATATATATATATTTAGCTTCTTGACATCCTGCTTCTGCTTTATGTATATATATAATATGGAGGAATTCTATTTGTGTGGCCCGGCTTCACCAGAATATGTGTTCTCGCTGTTGACAGCTTCTCTTGTGAGTCATACTATAATATGTCTGATTTGTTGATTTGCTTGTAGACCAAGTGCTCTCAGTTTGGCCCAACAGTAGCACCACCGTGTACGGAAGCATAGCTGTTACCGTGGAAGCCACCCACACATTCCCTGACTACACCATCCGAACACTCTCAGTGGCCAAATTGGTAAGGGGTCATTTTCACTACATGTGCAAAACAACTATCATATTTGGTAAAGGATCATCGATTTTAAAAACACCAATATTATCTACTTGCCGACCAAGTCAGACGAGTCGCGGAGAATCCTTCAGTTCCACTACACCAAGTGGCCGGACTACGGGACTCCCAAGCTGGCCGCACCTCTTCTGAACTTCCTCAAGATCGTCCACGAGTCGAACACATTGGAGAAGGCGGGACCCATCATAGTGCACTGCAGGTACAGGGCAACTTGCTGGGGCCAGTTGTTAAGGTTCGGATGATCTGCATGTCGTCTATAGCTCCCCATGGCCTAGAAGTGAGAACATCATGATATAGTCCGAGAGTGAGAGGAGAGGGATAGATAGAGAGGACTGCCATTTGCCTTTGCAAAGTATAACTTCTTCCCCGTTACCAGTTCTCGATATCAAAGGATAGCGATAGAGACAGTGTTGTTTAGAGCACTCTGGGTGAGCGATCTTGCGATCTTTAGACATTAAAATCAATTTCGTTGTAGCGGTGGGAAGGATTGTACATTCCCAGTTCCCCCTTAATGCTTACATATGTTCGTACTTGATATCACCATATTCAATGCTAACAAAGATGTGACCACACCCATTGTTCTCCGTCACAGTGCTGGCGTCGGGAGAATCGACTACTGTCTGCAAGTTCTCCGCAGAGATGGTATGGTCAACATCTGTGGCTTTGTGCAGCAGATGAGGCAGGAACGTAACTACATGGTCCAAACAGACCAGCAATACACCTTCATCCATTACGCCATCTTGGAGGCCATTACCTACGGCGACACGGCGTACGAGGTCGATAAGTTCATGGGGTTGTATGTGGAGATGCAGAAACAGGACGGGGGTGCGCAGGACGGGCATTTCATGTTGGAGGAGGAGTTTCAGAGACTGGGGAATGTGAAGACTATGGTCAAGAAGAGCTCATTCCAGAACAGGATCAAAGCCAAAGGTGCTCCTCGGAGACACTTCCATTCTTCATGTAAGTGGCTCTCATTTAGAGTGATGGTTACTCTCATTTAGAGTGATGGTTACTCTCATTTAGAGTGATGGTTACTCTCATTTAGAGTGATGGTTTTACTCTCATTTAGAGTGATGGTTACTCTCATTTAGACTTATGGTTACTCTCATTTAGAGTGATGGTTACTCTCTTTTAGAGTGATGGTTACTCTCATTTAGAGTGATGGTTACTCTCATTTAGAGTGATGGTTGCTCTCATTTAGAGTGATGGTTGCTCTCATTTAGAGTGATGGTTACTCTCATTTAGAGTGATGGTTACTCTCATTTAGAGTGATGGTTACTTACAGCAGTGGGATGTTTTTGAAATGAGAGAGTTAGCTGGTTTTTACCTGGGGGGACTCTAATAGTGTGCCTATAGCACACCTCAATCTATTGGGGGGGTATGTCTGAGGGCATGCTCCCCCAGGATTTTCATTTATACTGAGATCATATCTGGTGCACTTTCAGGTCAGCAATTATCCATAGAATTGCTCAGTTATGTAGTATAAATGATTGTCTGAATGACCAGTAGCCCATCCCAGATACAACCCTAGCCCCTCCCAGATACAACCCTAGCCCCTCCCAGATACAACCCTGGGTTAATATTTTCAGTTTTTATGGTTAGAATCCATTCCGTGGGTAGGTGCAGTGAAGGGACTCCTGTGCCACGCCCCTATCATCTCTCCCCCACATGACATTTTTCATCCTCACTCTTCCTCTCCCCTCTACTGCCACCCTCTCTCTCCCACCATCCTCATCGCTCCATTTCCTTCCTCTCTCTCTCTTCCTTGATTCCTCCTGAGAATTTCTCATCTCACTGTTGCTTTCTGTTCGAGTCTCCAACCACAAGAGACCTAACAGATACCAAACTTGGTAATACGCTGCCACCAGAGTCTCTCCCTAACTTCTTCTAGCTAAATCCCAAGCTTGACAAAAGAGTTTTAGATCTTAAGTAGCTTATATTAAAACAACAGTCGAGTAGCAGAATATGAAAATAGGATGAGACTGCCCAAGCCTGGACTGCGAGGGGTTTAAAAACCCTTGTAGCCAGGCTTTCACAGCTTAGGGTGTTGAAACAGTGTGGGAGTAGTAGAATTACTGTATATCCCTACAAGATGATATCACGATTGTTCAATGTGTTGATAGTCTGAGATCATGAGTTTTAGCTCTATTTATTTATAGTTTGATCTTTAGGGCTGCAGCCAGTCAGAGTTTCACCTTCATCTCCTCCTCTGCAACCTCTCATCTATCCATTCTCCGATTCTCCCTCCTCCCCTCCTCCCCTCCCCTCCTCCCCCCCTCTCCTCTCCCCCTCATCTCCCAGCAGTCCACGGTGGCTCCAGTAGTTCTATCCAGCAATGTCTGGGCCACTTTGTGGACAGCTACAACCAGTGCTCCATGTTTGTGGTGATGGAAGGCCCAGACAGCCGCACAGCGAACCGGTTCTGGGAGATGGTCTGGGATCAGGGCTGCGAGCATATCATCATGCTCACACCTCTGGACTCCGAGGAGGTGAGATGGAAATGAGTGATAGGGTGTGGCCACTACAGTTAAAGTGTGGTCCTGCTCTGGGCCCAAATTTTAGCATATAATATACCATGCACGTATTCTATCACTAGGGATACTGACCCTCGTCTCCATCATCCCCCTCCTCCTTCCTTTTGTTCTTCCTCTTCCTCTCTCCTCCTCGGCTGTTTCAGCGCATTAGTTGAAGCTTAAGTAATTTCTATATTTCTACCTATCTTATTTTTCTGTCTATCTGTGCATTTCTTCAAATGGTTACTGCGGATACAACTATCATGGCAGAGTGGATACTAAACATTGGCAAAGACAACTCACATTGACCTCACTCCCAGGACTAGTAATGGCTGAGCCAACTCACTGTCCTCCTCCCAGTTGCTAGCTAACGCCTAGATTGTATGAAGTGCATACCGGAACAAGTTATACACATAGTTTGCTAGTATTTAGGGCAATCTGTTTCCATTTCTTCTTCGTTGTCATCGAGGAAAGGAAGAGGGTCACTAAGATCATCCAGCTTTATAACTAAGGGATGAGCCAAACCATTAATTGGTGCCAGAGGTGCATGTCGCCATCTTCACTCGCTGCACCTCTTGCCTGGCTGTGCATACATGGATGCATCTCTTACTTGGCTGTGTGTACATGGATGCATCTCTTACCTGGCTGTGTGTACATGGATGCATCTCTTACCCGGCTGTGCATACATGGCTGCATCTCTTGCCTGGCTGTGCGTACATGGCTGCATCTCTTACCTGGCATGGATGCATCTCTTGCCTGGCTGTGTGTGCATGGCTGCATCTCTTGCCTGGGTGTGTGTAGATGGATGCATCTCTTACTTGGCTGTGTGTGCATGGCTGCTTCTCTTACTTGGCTGTGTGTGCATGGCTGCATCTCTTGCATGGCTGTGCGTACATGGCTGCATCTCTTAACTGGCTGTGCGTACACATGGCTGCATCTCTTGCCTGGCTGTGCGTACATGGATGCATCTCTTACCTGGCTGTGCGTACATGGATGCATCTCTTACCTGGCTGTGTGTTACCTGGCTGTGCGTACATGGCTGCATCTCTTGCCTGGCTCTGACTACATGGATGCATCTCTTACTTGGCTGTGTTTGCATGGCTGCATCTCTTGCCTGGCTGTGTTTGCATGGCTGCATCTCTTACCTGGCTGTGCGTACATGGATGCATCTCTTGCCTGGCTGTGTGTACATGGATGCATCTCTTGCCTGGCTGTGTGTTCATGGATGCATCTCTTACCTGGCTGTGTGTACATGGCAGCATCTCTTACCTGGCTGTGTGTACATGGATGCATCTCTTACCTGGCTGTGTGTACATGGATGCATCTCTTGCCTGGCTGTGCATACATGGCTGCATCTCTTGCCTGGCTGTGTGTACATGGATGCATCTCTTACCTGGCTGTGTGTACATGGATGCATCTCTTGCCTGGCTGTGCATACATGGCTGCATCTCTTGCCTGGCTGTGTGTGCATGGCTGCATCTCTTACCTGGCTGTGTGTACATGGATGCATCTCTTGCCTGGCTGTGTGTGCATGGCTGCATCTCTTACCTGGCTGTATATACATGGATGCATCTCTTACCTGTCTGTGTGTACATGGATGCATCTCTTGCCTGGCTGTGTGTACATGGCAGCATCTCTTACCTGGCTGTGTGTACATGGATGCATCTCTTACCTGGCTGTGCGTACATGGATGCATATCTTACCTGACTGTGCGTACATGGCTGCATCTCTTGCCTGGCTGTGCGTACACATGGCTGCATCTCTTACCTGGCTGTGCATACATGGCTGCATCTCTTACCTGGCTGTGTGTGCATGGCTGCATCTCTTGCCTAGTTGGCTGTCTCAGACTTGCTGGTGCCATTCCCTCCTGTGCGGAAGATATCCTCACTACCCAAAGATTGTGCATAACTATGTATGTCCATAGCATGTAGCGGAACATGGTGCAGAGGTTAATTCTGGCATCTTCATGGATGTCCAACGTTTAGAGTTTATTGCCCACGTGAGCCTAGCCTTAGCCTGGTAGCCGTGGCCTCAGTCTGGTAGCCCTGGCCTTAGCCTGGTAGCCCTGGCCTCAGTCTGGTAGCCCTGGCCTCAGTCTGGTAGCCCTGGCCTCAGTCTGGTAGCCCTGGCCTTAGTCTGGTAGCCCTGGCCTCAGTCTGGTAGCCCTGGCCTTAGTCTGGTAGACCTGGCCTCAGTCTGTTAGCCCTAGTCTGGTAGCCCTGGCCTCAGTCTAGTAGCCATGGCCTTAGTCTGGTAGCCCTAGCCTCAGTCTGGTGGCCATGGCCTTAGTCTGGTAGCCCTGGCCTCAGTCTGGTAGCCCTGGCCTCAGTCTGGTAGCCCTGGCCTTAGTCTGGTAGCCCTGGCCTTAGTCTGGTAGCCCTAGCCTTAGTCTGGTAGCCCTGGCCTCAGTCTGGTAGCCCTAGCCTCAGTCTGGTAGCCCTGGCCTCAGTCTGGTAGCCCTAGCCTCAGTCTGGTAGCCCTGGCCTCAGTGTGGTAGCCCTGGCCTCAGTCTGGTAGCCCTGGCCTCAGTGTGGTAGCCCTGGCCTCAGTCTGGTAGCCCTGGCCTCAGTCTGGTAGCCCTGGCCTCAGTCTGGTAGCCCTGGTGTTAGTCTGGTAGCCCTAGTCAGGTGTACGTGGGGAAGAAGTCTTGCCCTCCGCAGATGACCCCTGGATTCTCCACAGCGTCTGCACTCATGTCATTATTTACTTTGCAAGTTCACAGTCTAATAATATCACATGCCTCAGTCAAGTTGCTCTAGCATACTATAAGTATGGTCACATACAAACAAACAATCACCACATGGTTCATTATTGTGACCCCCCACACATGGTTCATTATTGTAACCCCCCCCCCCCCCCACCCCCACGTGGTTCATTATTGTGACCCTCACCCCCACATGGTTCATTATTGTGACACCCTATATACCCCTACATGGTTCATTATTGTGACCCCTCACATGGTTCATTATTGTGACCCCACCCACCCCCACATTGTGACCCTCACCTACCCCCACATGGTTCATTATTGTGACACCCTATATACCCCCACATGGTTGATTATTGTGAACCCCACCCACCCCCACATAGTTCATTATTGTGACCCCCCACCCACCCCCAGATGGTTCATTGTTGTGACACACACACCCCACATGATTCATTATTATGACACCCCCACCCCCACATGATTCATTATTGTGACACACACCCCTGTATTTTCACTCTTGTGTTACTGCCCTTCAGTTGTACCAGTACTGGGAGAAGGCTGGTTTTTCATGACATTGGTGGCTGTCGTAGAAAGCTCAGCCTTCTGTCTCTCACAGAGTTATTTAACTGCTTAGCCCCAGATCCCTGGCTCTACGATGCCGTAAGGGGATGCTCGATCTCTCTGACGTCCTGCACTACCCAAACCAAACTCAGCCACTCTCCTCCCTGGAGATGCTGGATATACACTTGATAACTCATCTAGTTATCAGAAATAAGAATTAATAATATAGATATTATTAATAATGAGATGTTAGATACAGATATATAATACAATGATAATTAGTCTCACAACTTCATGAGTCTGAATTGATAGTTAATAATAGTCTCTGGTTCTTAAGGTGTAGTTGGTATTCTCTCCAGGACCTATCTGGTCCAATCTGCTAACTAGCTAACATTCGGTCCTTTATATAGGCTAGCTAACATACAATGTTCATAAAATAGTCTATCACAGAACAGGACCATTTATGGTCCTGATTCAGTGCTGCTCTGACGTAGCAGTTGTGGTCTTCCATGGATGCTTGGTCAGACTCCTGGCCGCTGTGGTGTCAGGCTCAGGGCTTCTGTGGTGCCCACAACATCTGGTGTTGTTATGGGTGGTGTGGTGTTGTTCCTTCTCCAAGGGAGCTTGTGGTCCCTTTGGAGATGGTGATTTGGTCAGGGCTGGAGCCGGGTTCCCAGTCAGGGTGTGGGGTTTCCCTGACAGTGGCAGTGGTGGGACCCACGTTGAAAAAAAGGATCTACGTTACTATTGTAACTCCAGCCTGAGTGAGAGGTTGTGAGTACATAATTATTTTTTTGTGATTAGTGGGAAACAGCCCAGGTCACTGGAGAACCTCGGGGCTGGTGAAACCAAACCCAACTCTAGGTTATATTTTGTTTTGTGTAAACACTGAGTGTATTTTCCTTCGGGAGTGTGTATTTTTCATTGTATTGTTATGGCTCTTCCTCTGCGATCTGGATTTAACCGCCCCCCTCGAGACCACAACCTCATTGAGGACCGTTTGCCTCCCTTGGAACCAGGCGAACGCAGTGAGGACGATGAGCCGGGGAGTAGCATCGCAGGGGACGGAGACCCTCCTCACCTCAGAGGACAAATGAATCGCTTCATGGGCCAATGAGCGGAGATGGAGCAGGCCAGATCACAACGCGAAGATGCCAGACGGGCCGAGGACCGACAACATGCCCAGCAGCAACAGGGTCGGTGGATCCAGGCCTTGGTGGACCAGAGACATCCTCCACCAGCGGTAGCTCTACCAGCGGTAGCTACACCCAAACTGACCTTACAAAAATTCGTTGAAGGCACTGTTCCTCAGCTCATTCGAGGTGACCGCGCGAGCAAGCGAGTGGCCACGGCGTCTCTGGAGTGTCTACCTACGAAGTGCACTATCCGGCCAGGGCATGTTAGCCGTAACCTCCCTAACTATAGAAGAACAAGAAGATTACGATCTAGTCTGTCAAACCCTCCGATCCACCTACCAGATTACAACGGAGTCATACCGGAAGAAGTTGTTTGACTTACGCTTCAGTCAAGACAAACCTGAAGAGTGGTTCCGAGACAGGAAGCAAGCCTGTTCCCGATGGGTGGCTTCTAGTGGTAAGTCAGCCCAAGAACTTATTTTAATTGAGCTTACTTTACAGAAACTTCCAAGGTGGCTAGAGAGCCTATGCGCCAGATGGGGCCTGGGAGTTATGAAGAACTCAAGAAGGCAGTGCTGAGATGTCTCTGCACCTCACCAAGAGAGAGGGATGCAGTTTCAAGGACAGAGCCAAAAGGAGGACGAAGAACCCCGAGACAACAGAGGAGAACTAAGAGACAACAGAGGATGTTTCCCCTACACCAGACTGTCTGAGCAAGGAAGACAACTCCCTGGTAACATTAACCCGTGTAACATAAATATTCCCCAAGAGAGAGGGCCAAGGTCAGTTGAATGTTACAGGTGTGGGAAATTAGGTCACATGCAGAGGGATTGTCGTGTCAAAATAAAGAGAGGGAACTGTGCCCTCACTATGAGAAAGAAATTGCCTGAATGGAATAGGAGAGTGAACATTAACAACCAGTCAGTGATAGCTTTGTTAGACACTGGCTGCACAAAAAGTATTGTGCATCCCCGGTGCGTAGACCAGAAAGATTATCTTCCCTGGGAAATAGCATATACTACAGCGAGTTCAGCTCGAACCCATTTCCCAGCAGCCAAGATAACCCTTCAGGTAGACGGACATGAGAAGGTAGTATTAGCAGTGTGTGTATCCGAGCACCTTACATGTGATATATTGATGGGGCATGATATTCCCTTATTTAAGACATACCTCCGGGAAGCTCTGGATACAGACGCCGGAAAGAGGGACCTTGTACCTCCTACTCTCCCTACCCCTGAGCTGGGCATGGCAACCACAAGGATCCAAAGCAAGCTTCGGACCCTGGAAGAGCAAGCCGAGGCCCGACAACTCCACGAGGATGAGCCTATCATACAACCAGTACTACCTGATGACAGTGACGGTGAAATGGATGAGGAGAGCGTGAGCCGAGCCGAGCCGGAAACACCTCCTACAGACGAGCTAGAGACTCCTCCCCCACCAGCACCAGAAGAAACAGGAGTGAGCCTAGGCGAGCCAGAAAGACCTCCAAAGGACGACCTAGTGACTCCCCCATCACCCGAAGCAGCAGAGTCCAGAGACTTGGACACCATCTCCCCGCAAGAGTTTCGCAAGGAACAGAAACAAGATCCTACCCTAAGGAGCGTAAGGGAAAAAGTGAACCAAAAAGACAGTGTGTATTTTTGGAAGGATGGGTAAGGAAGCCCTACCAAGAATTAGGAAATAACTTGATTGTGGTGCCCAAATCAGCCAGAGCCAAGGTAATGAGGTTAGCTCACTCCTCTGTAGCAGCAGGTCACTTGGGCAGGGAAAGAACCATCCAACTTATCAGAGGTAGGATGGATTGGCCAGGTCTGGCCAGAGATGTGCATGAGCTATGTCAGTCTTGCCCCATCTGCCAAAAAGCCAGCCCAGCTGTAGTACCTAAGGCACCCCTTCACCCATTACCTATTATTGATCAACCCTTTAGTCGCATAGCTATGGACATATTTGGACCCCTTAGAAGAACTTCTGGTGGACACAAATATGTACTCATAGCTATGGACTACACTACTAAATGGCCAGAAGCGTTCCCATTAAAGAATGCAACTGCGGAGTCAATAGCTGACTGTCTAGTTGAGTTAACTGCCCGAGTAGGTGTTCCTTCGGAGTTGTTAACCGATAATGGAACAAACTTTGTCTCGAAGGTCATGAACCGATTTTGTGCACTCACAGGCATCAAGCGAATTCGAACCTCCCCATACCATCCCCAAACAGACGTTATGGTGGAGAGGTTCAATTCAATCTTGAAAAGCCTGTTGAGAAAACTGACCCAAAACCAGGCTGTAGAATGGGACAGGTGCCTACCATTTATTCTATGGGCCTATAGGGGAACGCCACACAAGAGCACGGGTTTTTCCCACTACCAAATGCTTTACGGTAGACCCATGAGAATGCCTCTTGACCAGCTTGTCCGTTTCTGGACAGGGAGAGAAAAAGAGAGTAAAGTAGACCTACCTGAATACATACAGATGGTCAAAGCAAGCATGGAGGTAGTAAGAAACCTAGCCCAGGAGAGAGAGAGACAGCAGAAAAAGCAACATAAGCACCATTATGACAAACAAGCCAAGGAAAGAAATTTTGAAGAAGGAGATTTTGTGCTAGTCTTTAGACCTAGACTGCTGTTACTTGAGTGGCAGGGCCCCTTTGTGGTAAAACGAAAGATAACCCCGGTAACATACCAGATTGATGTTGGGAAGCCTGGGAAACCACTTAAGACCTACCACATCAATGCACTGAAAGAATGGCATGCCCCCACAGCAGCAGTTTTTTTCTCCTTAGAGGAAGATGAACAAACCTACCAGCCTAGACCAAGGGTAGGAGAAGAGCAAAGCAATGTTCTGTCTCACACTCAATCTTTCCAATTGGAAAAGTTGAAAGAACAGTACAATGATGTAATCAAGGATGTGCCGGGTAGGACTACGCTTGTAGAACATGAGATTCCTACCGGAGGTGCCTTACCAATTAGGTTACAATCCTACAGATTAGCTCATGCTTCTAAAGAGTTTCTTGATAAGGAAATCAAGCTTCTCTTGGAGCAGGGAATCATTGAGCCAAGCAAAAGCTCCCGGGCAGCCCCCATTGTGCTTATACCTAAGAAGGATGGAACGAGACGGATGTGTGTGGACTATAGGAAATTAAATGCAGTGACTGTAAAAGACCCTTATCCACTACCACATATTGAAGAAATGATAGACAACCTGGGAGGGGCCAAGTTTTTAACCACCCTTGACCTAACCAAAGGGCACTATCAGGTCCCCATGGGGAGTAGTAGTAGAGAGAAGACTGCCTTTATTACTCCCTATGGGAAGTATCAATTTACGACTATGCCCTTTGGTTTGGTCTCGGCCCCCTCCACCTTTCAAAGGTTAATGGACCACATCTTGTCCGGGTTGGAAACCTTTACTGCCGCATACCTAGATGACATTGTCATTTATAGTCAGAACTGGAAAGACCATTTACAACATGTGTCAGTAGTTTTAGGCAGAATGAGAGAAGCAGGTCTCACAATAAAACAAGAGAAATGTAACTTTGGTGTGAGCCATTGTGAGTATTTGGGACATTTAGTGGGTGGAGGACAAGTTAGACCATTGTTTGCAAGGTTGAGGCCTTCTGTACTTATACACCCCCTCAGACTAAAAAGCAAATGAGAGCCTTTGTAGGATTAGCCGGTTACTACCGAAGGTTTATACCCAACTTCTCCGAAACAGCATCTCCTTTAACAGACTTAACCAAAAAGAATCAGAGTAATAAGATTGTGTGGAGTAGTTCTTGTGAAGTAGCTTTCAAAGCTCTAAAAGCCGCAATTACTAATCACCCTGTGTTATTATCCCCAATCTGGGAAAGACCTTTTATCCTACAGACGGATGCATCAGCGACGGGGCTGGGATTTGTACTCAGCCAAATCGACCTCAAGGGTGACGAGCATCCGGTGGCGTTTGGTTCCCGAAAACTTCTACCCAGAGAACAGAGATATTCAACGATAGAACGGGAAGCTCTCGCCATTGTGGCAGGAATTAAACATTTCAGGGTCTATTTGGAGGGAACTACATTTACCATTGAAACTGACCACAACCCCCTGGCCCACCTAGCCAATATCAAAGACAGACATGGCCGACTCACTCATTGGGCACTTGACCTACAAGACTACGATTTCACCATCTCCCACCGGTCGGGTTCCGCCAATGCCAACGCCGATGGCCTAAGTCGAGACGGGTCTCGAGCCGAGGAAGGGGGAATGTCAGGGAATTCTATCTCCCTGACTGAGTTCACAACATCCCGGGATGAAGTCAAACCAGCAGCTGTTGTCAAAGAACCTAGTGGTCAAGCCGTACACCAGATGTGTGGAAACCATGGTAGCGAGTGTGGGAACAGACGAAGGACCTCACCACCAGACACTATAAAGGATGTGGTCCACTGCCTGAGGAAAGATCTACACACCCCTCACCTGATAAGACAAGACATCGGATTGGTCACCAAGGGTCGGTGCCATGGCGACCGATGACATCAAACTGAGTAGTTAGAACAGTATATAAGAAACAGCTAGGGAGTAGTTGGGACAGATACCGTGAATATTGCCAGAGACTGCTATACATCTGCAACCAGCAATTAAGAACTGTTAGATAAGAACCCTCTGAACCTTTGTTATTGTGGTTGATATTGTGTTGTTTTATCTTGTCATTGCTCGGTGTATTTATGTAGCTCATCATTATAATATAACTAACTGTAGTTATATTTGGGAATCCAGCAATTCTGTTAAGAGTTGCTGAGTTTGGCTTGTTCTGAGGATTGCCAGTAGGACAGACTGGGAGTCAAAGATCAGGCGTCGCGTGAAGACCAGGAATCTGCTCAGCCAGCTAAAGTGTCTGTACTGGGAGAAGGCTGGTTTTTCATGACAGGCACCATAGAAACGATGAGCTGAAGGCCCGCCACCAGAACCTACCCTCTCACCAGAAGTACCCGGGAGTTAAGGACCAGTGTGAGGTATGCTCATACTGTGGCAAGAAGGGACATGGGAAGAGTGCACCCACCAGGATACGCAGAAAGGAGCGCCCAGCCTACGGTACGACCTGCAGGCATTGTGGTCATTCTGAGAGTATGTATAGGAGAAAAGATGCTGCAAAGGTTGAGACACCAGCGGCACATGACGAGCGTGAGAGCGCAGTCTTTGACTCTCTCTGTGTACTCACCACCCCGGGCCCAATCTGGGGTAGGAGGTCCATAGCCCTCGACCATTACCTCTATAAACCAGCTCTCCGACATGTGGGTTAAGCAACCCTCCAGACCCCAGCCATTCATCAAGCTCGCCGTAAAGGCATTACATGAGGACTATGAGCATTTTGGCTTCACCTTTACCCTCACACCTAGATCCACCCTCCTCCATGCGATGGCCGACAGAGGCTGCCAGAGCTGCTTAATCAGCATCAAAATCATCAACAGACTTTGCCTAAAAAGGAATGACCTCATCCCTGTCACAATGAAGATGCATGTTGCCAACAACAAAGGCATCACCATCTTAGGTGCCGCCATCTTGCGCTTTTCCGGGATAGACAACTTGGGCAACCTGGTAGAGACTCGCCAAATCACATATGTGACCAACAACTCAGATAAACTTTTCCTCTGTAGGGAAGCATGCATCGCTCTCGGCATGATCACCGAGAAATTCCCCACTATAGGAGAGACTGTAAACAGCCATACCAATACAGTTGGCGCTGTCATGAGAGCTGAGCATGGCATATACACCCACAGTGACAGTGGCCTCACAACAGATTGCAACTACCCAAGATGTAGATCACCACCTCCACCCCAACTACCATTTCCTGTAACAGAAGAGAATCGCAAGAAACTCCAACAGTACCTGGTTGACTACTACAAGTCAAGCACACTCAACACATGCGAACACCAACCACTCCCACTGATGGAAGGCCCCCCAATGAAGCTAATGATCAACCCTGGTGCTGAACCTGTTGCCTACAATTCCCATGTACCAGTCCCAATTCATTGGCAAGATGATGTCAAGGCAAGACGCGACCAAGACGTGAGATTGGGCGTAATAGAGCCAGTCCCTGTTGGTGAGCCAGTGACTTGGTGCCACCGCATGGTCATATGTGCCAAGAAAAATGGAAAACCACAACGGACTATTGATTTCAATCATTGAATGCCCATGCCACCAGAGAGACTCATCACACCCAGTCACCATTTCACCAAGCACGATCAGTGCCCCACGGCAAGAAAAAGTCTGTATTCGATGCCTGGAATGGGTATCACAGTGTCCCCATCCGTGAGCAAGATCGCCACCTGACCACATTCATCACCCCATGGGGCAGATAACGGTACCGCACTGCACCCCAAGGGTATATTGCCTCAGGAGACGGCTACTCAAGACGCTACGATGAGATCGTGTCGAACATACCCAACAAGACCAAATGCATCGACGACACACTACTTTGGGGAGATGATCTGGAAGAATGCTTTCATCAGGCAGTTCAGTGGCTTGACATTTGTGGCAGGAATGGTATAACCCTGAACCCAGAAAAGTTGCGGTTTGGCCATGACATAGTAGAGATTGCTGGCTTTGAGATCACCATGGACAGCGTTCGACCCTGCAAGAAATACCTCCAAGCAATTATGGAATTCCCTAAGCCAAAAAACATAAACCGATATCCGTTCATGGTTCGGCCTCATTAACCAAGTGTAATATGTGTTCAGCATGGCAGAGAAGATGCTCCCCTTTCGCCAACTACTGAAAACCAGCACCCACTTCCACTGGGACGATAACCTCAGTGACCTATTTGAATAGTCCAAACTGGTCATAGTAGATGAGATCACAGAGGGTGTCCGCATTTTTGACAAATCAAGGCCAACATGCCTAGCCACTGATTGGTCCAAGACAGGCATTGGGTTCTGGCCATTCCAGAAACACTGTGGATGCCCTGGTACTGACCTATTCTGCTGCCACACAGGTTGGAAAATCACTCTGGTTGGGAGTCGCTTTACACACCCTGCTGAGTCACGCTATGCCCCAGTTGAGGGTGAAGCCCTGGCAGTTACCGATGCTCTAGATAAATCTAAACACTTCGTCCTGGGATGTGAGGATCTTATCATTGCAGTTGACCACAAGCCGCTCCTCAAGCTATTTGGAGATAGGTCACTTAATGACATCAGCAACTCTCGACTCAGAATCCTCAAGGAGAAGACCCTCGCTACAGATTCCGCATGGTCCACATACCAGGAGCGAAAAATAAAGCTTCCGACACCATATCCCGCCACCCTACCGGCAACCACCAGCCTCCCAAGATGTACCTAGTGGATGACATTGCAGGTATCGGAGACATTCAGCAACTATCCCACCTGTATATCCCCCACAACTTTATTGCCGGTATACGATGTGCTGAGGAGCCACAAGATGCAATCGATGACATCGCCCGTGCTACTGCCATATCATCTCTAAGCTTACTTCAATCCATCACCTGGGACCGAGTCCGTGTTGCAACCACCAGCGATGAGGACATGTCACAATTGGTCAAGGTCATCGAGGTGGGCATGGCAGAGTTTCGCCATGAGCTACCAGAGCCACTTCGTGAGTATCATCAATTCCGTGAGCATCTCTACACCGTAGATGACGTCGTGATCTACAAAGACCGTGTCGTGATTCCCCCATCCCTCAGACAAGACTGCTTATCCACACTCCATGCTGCCCACCAAGGCATATCCTCAATGACTGCGAGGGCTGAAGCATCCCTATTTTGGCCTGGCATCACCCCCGCCATCAAAACCCTCAGACACAGCTGTAATCACTGCAACCGTATGGCTCCCTCACAACCTAGTGCCCCTCCTACCCCAACTGTTTCTCCAGTGTACCCTTTCCAATGCATCTGCTCAGACTTCTTCAGCTACAAAGGTGTCAACTACCTAGTAATCGTTGACAGATATTCCAACTGGCCGATTGTTGAAAGGACCTCAGGTGGTGCTACCGGGCTAATCGACAGCCTATGAAGGTCATTTGTGACATATGGAATAGCAAGTGAAATATCATCTGATGGTGGTCCTGTCACCGCTGCACAGACCTGTGAATTCCTGAAGAACTGGGGTGTCCACCACTGCCTTTCCTCTGTCGCCTTTGCTCATAGCAACTGTCGTGCTGAAGTTGCGGTGAAGACAGTGAAAAGACTCATCACCAACAAGACCAGACCAAATGGTGAGCTCGATACAGACAACTTTCAGCGTGCCATACTACAATACCGCAACACCCAGACAAGGACACTAAACTGTCCCCAGCCATGTACGTGTTCGGCCACCCAATCAAAGACTTCATCCCCATACTCCCAGTAAAATATCACCCGCATGACACTTGGCATGCTACATTAATTGCAAGAGAAGAGGCCCTGAGGAACAGAGACATGCTAGCTAACGAAAGATGGTCGGAGCACACAAAGCGACTGCCACCTCTCGTCATTGGAGACCAAGTGAGGATCCAGAACCAAACTGGCCACAACCACAAAATGGGACAAGACTGGCTCAGTCATAGAGGTCCACCAATTTGACCAATATGTCATGAAGGTCGATGGCTCTGGCAGAGTGACCCTGCGCAACAGGAAATTCCTGCGGAAATATGTCCCAGTCCATGCACAGAAACCGAGAATAACCATCAGCGATGACCTCAGCAACAGTCCCCTCAGACTCAGCCACATCATTAAGTCTCCCCCCCAGCCTACACATGGACAACAAAAGATGCCAACACCTCCTGAGACACCCCCCACCATGTCTCCTATGCCCGTCACCATCCTATCACCTGGTCTGTTGCCCCCACTACGGTAAGACCCACACTCAATGCTAGGCTCCCCCAACCTATCTTTGACGAGAACACCCCACCATCACAGACCTACCCACCGCCAAAACCACTACCCCAGCCACCTCCGCTTTCCCTTGCACCACTACACCATTCGCCGCCCCTGGAAACCCTACTTAGACGCTCTACACGTGAAAGCAAACCACCTGCATGGCAGACTACTGGGGACTACTGGGGACTACGACATGTCCTATACGATATATGCTCCCAACCACTGATGCACAACATTCGATTGCTCCTTCAAGAACGACACATGATTGCTACTTGATTTCAGTCATTGCCAAATCCCCAGACAAGATGTAGCAAAGACTTGGGGGAGATAGAGAATAATAGACTGGTGATATATACTATAGTATAAGGACCCCTTACCTGTTATGTCATTCAGTATTGAATACTATCATTTATGGTCTATGAACATTTAATCGTAGATACGCAAATGGGAGTTATCCCTATTTATCTATCCGCAAGTCTTCATCAACCTTTCATTTGCAGATATAACTAAAAGGAGAGAAAGATAAGTGCACTGATAGAGGCAACAAGGGGTCAAAAAAGAGGGATCCTCTGGATATGTGTAACCACCAGTGGGACAGGGCAGGCTTTGGCCTGACCAATAATTATGGCTACTTTTTGGGCTAATGTGTTTTGTAAGGCTAGACTTTGACACATTAATGTGTTAATTTTCACTTAATTATGATGTAACTGCATGTAATATTTTTAGTTTATTCTAATCATTTTTTAACACTTGACTAGCATCCAGCAGATAGTAGTAATTCATTGACTGCTTCTGGTGAATGTATTGACGTAGAATGGAGAAGCCACATCAGCCACTATCTTTTAACTTCCCAATGAGAAACTTTGGGGAAAAGAATGTGCATTCCAAGCTTCTTGGTTCGGTACTTGGCCATGGCTCCATTATGAGGAAGGCTCAGACGCCACACCTGTGTTCGAGCAGCTATGAAACAAAATACATTAATGTCTTCAGTAGCCAGCAAAATGAGTGGAGCATTTGTTTCAACTGATTTCAGGAACTGGAAGGATGCTACAACCTCTTTCAGAAAACATGAAACTAGTGAATGCCTACTGAGTAGACTATTAAACTTACATCTCAAGTATCCAATGTGGGTGAGTTACTTTCAATGAAGATGTGAAAGAAGGAAAGGCTAACAACCGTGTTATGCTTATGAAAGTCTTACAAAATATTCGTTTTCTTGAACGTCAAGACCTGCCATTTCGTGGTTCAGTTGGACAAGACAACTTCACACAGCTCCTTCAATTTCGAACAGTTTCATGTCTCCAAAGATTCAAAATGAATTGATTGAGCTATGGTCATGCGAGTGTTGCGTTCAATCCTAAGTGAGATTCGGAGTGTTCAGTTCTTCACTATTATGGATGAAACAAATGATGTTGCCAACATTGAGCAAGTTGTTAATATTTTGAGGTGGGTGGCTCAAGATTTAGCTGTGCATGAAGATTTCATAGGCTTACATGCTGTAGAGACAACACAGGCTTTAATGCTTGCAAAAGTTGTTAAAAATGTCCTCCTGAGTTCAAATATTTCAATAAGTAATGTACGAGGGCACTGTTATGATGGTGCTGCTGCAATGGCTGGTAGAAAAAGTTGTTTAGCCAAATTGCTTATGGATGAAGAACCACGTGCAGTTTACACACACACTGCTATGCCCATTCATTAAACCTAGCTGCTAATTATGCCATGAAGGGAAGTGCTTTGATGAAGAGTGCGCTTGAAGTTACCCACGAAATAACGAAGTTGGTTAAGTATTCTCCCCGTCGTGATGCAATCTTTCAAAATTTGAAGCAAGAGATTGCCCCTGATTGTATTAGTATTAGAGTCCTTTGCCCAACATGGTGGAGTGAGAGCAGAAGTATTAGCTAGCATTTTGTCCAATTATGAAGTGTTGTTTAAACTTTGAGATGAAGCAAAGCAAGTAGTACATGAAACTGACACTATTGGACTTATTAATGGAGTCTCTGCCTACATGGTGAAATTTTCTTTTCTCTTTGGAGTCATTTTGGGTGAATTGTTATTGCATGCCGATAACCTCAGCAGGTCACTTCAACTCAAGACTCTCTCACAGCTGCCTAGGGCCAACAACAAGCAAAGCTCACTGTCAAGACCCTACAATCTCTTCGAAATGATAAAATGTACGCCCTTTTGGGGCAGAAGGTTTTAAAAAAATGGGTGAAGACTTTTGAATATAGATGAACTTTGCTTGCCACGAGCCTGAAAAAGACCAAGAAGGTATGAGACAGGCTCTTCTGAACCTGAATTTTCTGATTCCGCAAAAGAATACTACCACATGCATCATATTTTGAAGCATTGGACTTGATTGTCACTTCAATTACTGACAGATTTAATCAACCAGGGTTTAAAACATATTCTAATCTACAAGAGCTTCTCATCAAAGCTGCGGACGAGTATTCATTTGTATGTTCTTTTTATAAAGATGACATTACTCCTGCTTGCCTTAATTAAGGTACAGCTTGAGCTCCTTGGAACTCAGTTCAGTGATGTTCCAACAGCTGACATTACAGTTCAGTCAGTGCTTGATTTTGTCAAGTCCCTACAGCACCATGTACCATATCAGATGTGGTTGTACTAGTGAAACTGACACTTATAATACCAGCTGCAAATGCAACTAGTGAGCGATCATTTAGTTCACTACGAAGGCGTTTTACCTCCATTGATCTATGACTCAATTTTGTTTGAATCACTTGATGATAATTTACAGTCACAAAGAAAGGACAGACAAAGTGTCCCTCGAAGATGGTCCAATGATTTTGTGTCCGGATATGATTTCTTTGTTTGGACACTTTTAGATGCTTTCAAACATAGTGAACTATATGTTAACATAGTGATCTAAGAATTGTTTTACACCTGTAAAAAATTTATCATCTGCCATTCAATATTAGAAAATGTGACACAATACAGTGTGTTAGACTGTTCATAATCAACAAATTACACCAGAGTCTAAGTGGCCTGACTAAAGTCAATTTGGTGGTTACACCCCTGCTCTGGTAGTGATTCCTTATGCAGCAGAGATGAGTGAAGACATCAGGAGGGTCTGCAGGAAGTTCAACATGAAAGTCATGTTCAGATCGGGAAGAACTCTGAGAGAAAACTGAGCTGAGTGAAGGATGTTTTACCAACTAATATGCACTCATGCATTGTGTACCGCATCCCTTGAAGCTGTGGGAAATACTACATAGGTGAGACCATCAGAAGACTGGAGACCAGAGTGAAAGAACATCAAGATTACTGTAGAAAGTGTGCTAAAGAGAAGGCTGCAATTGCTGAACAGGCATGGGATAATGGACATCCTATTTTGTGGGAGGAAGCCACCATCTTGAACCAGGCCAGAAGACAGAAGGAACTGAGAGATATTGCACATCAGCCTAGCACAAAAGTATGAGCGGTTCAATCGCGACTGTTGAATGGACTTGCCTGGTTCCTGGGGAGCCACTCTCAAGAGCCTGAGCTTGAAGCCCGCGAGCACATTAGTTATCTTTTTTTTATTTTTTATTTTACACTTTATTATTAGTTTATATTATTATATATTTAATTTATTTATAATTTATTATTATTATGTTTATTTATTTATTTGTTATTATTATTATTATCATCATCATTATTATTATTGTTGTTGTTATTATTATTATTATCATTATTATCATTATTATTAGCATTATTATTATTATCATTATTATTATCATCATTATTATTATTATCATCATTATTATTATATTATTATTACTACTACTATTATTGTTATTATTGTTATTATTATTGTTGTTGTTATTAATATTGTTGTTATTAATGTTGTTATTATTGTTGTTGTTATTATTGTTATTATTGTTATTATTATTTATTATTACACATAATAACAGGCAATATCAGAGTCCATTAACACCTAATTAACTCATGAAAATTATAAATAATGAGAAGATAAAAATACAAGTTAGAGGTTTCCTGCACGCAAGATGTTCCCAGCACAGCAGCAGCATTTCCACACTGTATTGCTACCAACAAACATTGGAGCAAGTAGAAATAGGCTCCTTAGTCTCCACCTTAATTCTCCTGCCCAACTCATTCATGGCCTCATCACCAAATACACCCGTGGTCTCGAACCCCAGAGGAACGAAATAGTGAATATCCCTGATGGACCTGTACTTCTGTTTCTTCAGGAATTCGGCTCTGTTGGCAACCGCTCTGGGATCTCCAGACCTCAAATCCACATAAGAGGGAGCAAACATGTCTGAACATGTGGTATCCCAAACCAGAACCTTCCCATTCCTCCGAGGCACAACTATTGCTGCACCGTCAGGACGTTTGCCATCATCACAATCCAAGCCTACTGGTTCCAGGTGAGAGGGGATTTTGGCGGAACAGAGAGATTTTTGGATGACTTGATTGATAGCAGCGCATCGAGAGTGGCGGCCCTGACTCTTTCTGCAATTGAGCCAATGAGTACCCTGCTGGTCAACTGAAGCTCCACACTGAAGATACAGGTGAGGATACAAAGAGGTACACCAAGACGAAGACCTGTGGCAACACGAATGACATTGTCATCCATCCTCAAACCGACTGCAGACATATGGAGAGCATGGAGCCAAGCACCTGCTTCACTCTTAGTAGCTGCTCTAACACGAGCACACGCAGTATCATCCTGTGCTCCTTTCCACAAGCTTGTCTAGGCAGGCACTCACATGCGGATTGTCCCAACACTTTTGGGAAAAGGAGGAGACTCATCTGAGGGAGCAGGAACATTTACCACTTTGCTCCAAACCTCCATACCTAACTCAAAGGCACAGCCCTCAAATTTACTGGGCAAGATTTGGTAGATTGAGGGGACCCGAAGTGGATGCCAGGAAAGCCGATGGAGCCAACATGACAGCACTTCGGATCCCAAGACCACCAAATTTGACTGGCAAGGAGGCCTGTAGCCAAGTATCACTGAGTGATGGGATGCTAGCATTGGTGATATTGCTGAGGATGCACACTGAGCTGAGTCAAATTCTTTGAGCGAGGAAAAGCAGGGAGAAGTGCGGAGATTGTATAGTAACTTTTGCCTGGAGAAAGCATGACGGAGGAGACACAAAGCATCGTGTGAATAAAGATGGCTTAGTCTACTGCCTAAGAGCTCCAAGACTTTAGTCCTGGACTCTCAATGCCTTCCAGAGCACCAATGGGAGAGTCTGGTTGAGTGGCTACTTCAGGGTTTACCACTTGAATACCTGGGACAGCACATAAGAATTTTCCTATAGCAACTGGGTCATGACTGATGATCTCACACTTGCTTCGGTTCAACTGTAAACCCACTCTCCTAGCCTCATGTTCTATGCTACGAAAATCATCAACGACATTTGACACCAAACCACCCAGCATCCCGTCATCCAGGTAAAATACATTGAACTCTGACTTTAAATACCTCAAGAAACTGTGAAATTATTATTATTGTTGTTGTTGTTATTGTTATTATTGTTGTTGTTATTATTGTTATTATTACAGTTATATTTATGTATTATTATATATTATTATATGCTGCTGCAACATTCCCCAGTGTTGGGCATTGGGAGTGTGATCATGCATATTCTTGCATACTAAAACCACACCTATGTGCACAACTGCAGATATTTAATTTCCCAGAAGGGATAAAGAAAATAGACTTCCGTAAAGAAGAGAAAGATAAAATTCAGAGCCTGCTTCTGAAACAGCAGAACAAAGATAACTCAGATTTGGAGAGCATTATAAAAATCATTAGAAGCACAGCAGCCGACGATGGAAAAACTTCTTAAGGCTCAGGTGAAGTTTCATTCTGATTTAGCCACATTATTCATCAACACACTCGAGTTATGGAGAATTTACTAAAATGATCATATGATAGATGTTTTTGTTTTAAACTTGAGAATGATCGTTACTGTCAATATGAAGCTGGCACTTCTTGAAAACTGTGAGGAATATATATTCTACTCTTAGTGTATTACGCAAAGAGTTACCTGCAGCTAGGGTTTTCAAATTGTTTATTTTTCATTGCACATTCGCTGCATGGTGATGACTGCATTCTGTACTGGCTGAATATGAGAAGTGTGTGTCTGTGTGTGTGTGTGTGTGTGTGTGTGTGTGTGTGTGTGTGTGTGCTACCAACCTTTGTATCTCTAATGTATAAAACTTGAGAGGGGAGGCGCACACATGAGGACTTGGATAATAAAACTAGAATTAGAACTAGCATCAACTCAAAATCAGCAGAAAACTTGGCTATTTCTATTAGACAGTTTAATAATTCCACTACTACCATACCTTAACTCTATCTACCTAGCGAACTACACATTCAATGTTCAAATTTAATAATAACTGTGGTTGATTTTTATTTCCTTCATTGCTAGATATTGGCATCATCCATGATCAAGAAACATCCTAAGCTCAAGTCAAGTTTCTAAACTCAACTTTGTACAAGGGAAGGAGTGCCATAAAAAGTATACCATTAACTAAACGGCTTTGAGAGGCACTAAAGTGTGTGTCACACTATATACAATGAAGTGCTTGAAATACCTGTGATGAGTTTATGAATGATCGATACTCTCTAGGAATTTGCTTACAACTGAAAAAATTGATAGGGGTAGTTTGCAGGATTTGTTTTGCTCGCCTTTTTGGGTATAGGAATGACCCTGGCTTGCTTCCAACTGTTAGGTGTTGTAGTAAATTGCAGCTAACCTAATCTGTGGCCCTTATAAAGTTAGTAGATAATCTCTTTCTTTGAATCATGCCTACTAGAATGCCGTAGTGATAGGATGGCTAGAGATGATGTTTGTAGTTATACTTTTCTAACAGGTATCTCAAGCACTCCATTGTATGGAGTGTGACACATTTCAGTGTCTGTTTGAAGCTTCTAGATCTCAAAGGCAATCTTCAACGAACTCCTTATATCAATTCTGGATCCACACATCATAAATTGGGTCCACAATTATAACAGTTTCTTGTTGTTAATGGGGCTTGTTCCCCATCTCTCCCCATAACATCTGGGGTTCCTCAGGGCTCTGTATTGGGACCACTACTTCCTGATATACATTAATAATGTCGACTGTGTCATCTCTAATGGCCAAATTATTGTGTATGCCGATGATAGCATTATATCAAGTGCTACAGTCACCTAGAAATCTCATGTATAATCTGTTCAAAATAATGTCAATGCTATCTGTACATAGACTAGGACCAATTTTCTTGCATTGAGCACCAGTAAATGTTGCTACGTTATGTTCTAGAAAGGCCAGCCCATGTGTTCCAGTTGTTTCTCTTGTTAGTGAGGGAGAGATGCTCATCTATAGAAATATCTGGGAGGCACTACGTCCAACAACCTCGCATGGTCCTCTCACATAACAAACATCTGCAATAAAAGCAGGAGGATTATTGGAATGATTACCAAAAATTCTATACTCACTCACATTCAGATACTCTCCTAAGTCTTCACACTGCAGTGGTATGTCTCCATCTTGAGTGTGCTTGTACCATTTGGGATCACCACCTCAAAAAAGATGTTTAGAAATTAGAACGAGTACGGAAGTTTGCATTGAGAGTTTGTTTAACGGATTGGAACAGTACTTATGAGAGTCTATTGTTTCTTGCAGACCTGTTTCTCAAGCGACAAACATTGAAACTCTGTCTTCTCTATAACTTTGTCGATGACCTTGCTATTTGTGGCACACTTATTGTCACTTACAGAGAATAAATATTTAAAATAGAGTTTGTTCAATCAATAACTCATTTCTAGTTCAACTTTTTGCATGCACAACATCACATGCAAACTCATTCTTCCAACCAGCTATATATTTATCTATGGAACTCACTTTCTTCAGACATTTGTGGGAAGCCTTCTTTCCCCTCATTCAAAAGGTCATTAGTTAGGCACATGTACTGTAATCATGACTTGTCTCATTGTATTGTTAATGAACTATTCCTAGATTGGATACTGGACCTGCACTAGCTATTTTCATGTATCCATTTTTTGTACCTTTAAAAAATAAAAGCTCTTGACCCTATAGTGATGAGAGAAAGCTAAAATCACAGCTTTATCAGCAGCTGCACAGGTCTGGGCTAGGACCAAAGAAGGAAGTGTAGTGATGAAAAATTAGAATGCTAGCACTCTCCAAAGCCAACAGAGATTTAGCATTGTCTATCTATGAAGGTGTGATCAATTTTGGAAACTGCTTTTTGGAGAACATTTCCCCCTAAAGATGCTCTTCGCCCCTTCAATTTTGAGTGTTTTCAGGAATAACTATTTCAAAAGGCTCATTCTGTTCAAAATGGTTGCATTTTAACATTATGAAACTCTTTCTACCATTTAAATGACTTATATATATATAACTGCTGCTTTTCGTAGAAATTTTTTCCACTTTTTAACTGAAAGAGCCTATTTTGCTCAATTTGGGAGTGCTTTGAGGAAAAACTATCTCAAAAATCTCATTCTTGTCAAAATGAGCACATTCAGTTACTTTTTACATTATGAATCACTTTCTACTTTTTAAATTGACCTTTTTGGAGAAAATTTCTCCATTTTTGAGTGTTTTGAGGAAAAACTATAAAAAAATAGAGTGATATAATATGAGTGTTATAAAAAAATCATTTGAGAAGCAGCGCATCGCATGATGGAGAAGGTGAGGTTTTATTCTGATTTAGCCGCTCTCTATTCATTAACACACTCTAGCTATGGCTAAAGTGGAAATGATCGCATTGAGCTGGTACTCCTTGAAAACACTTAGCTAATACAATCCAATCTGATAAATCAATAATTTAGAGATCAGTGTATCATGTTAGGCGCGCAGCTAGGGATTTCAAATTGATATTTATTCACCTTCACTCGCCTTGCATTCATTTCTAGTTTAAGACATGTGACCCATTCCTATATTTTACTGGTGAACATATAATTATATATATAGATACATGCATACATATATAGATACATGCATACATATATAGATACATATGTCATGCGCGGCCATATCAAGTTTCCCATCCAATTCTCCTGAGAAATCAAAAAAAAGTTAAGGCAAGCTATTGTTGGGGAGTGAAGGTGAGCGAGATGGAGAGATGTAAAATTAATTTACCAATACTTAATTCCTACAAGCCTGGATCACATAGCTCTAGTCAAATATCACTGCAGGCCTAACACTTTGCAATGATCTGTATAATATTATTGATGTCATAAAATTGTATTGCTTGGATTGTTACTGCTTGGATTGTTATAATTATGTAGAAGTAGCTAAGAGATATATTCGCAAACTGGTCCAGGGCTGGGACGGGAACCTGCTCTATATTAAACGCAATGATCATTTCCAGATTAGCAAGGCTATTAATTATTCCCACCAGTTAAGCAAAACTGTTCATATATAGCTAGAGTGTCAGAATGAAACTTCAATATCCATTCGTTTAAACTATAGAAACATGGAGGGTAGAGGATTTACCGGAGCCCAAGAAGCTTCTCCATTGTGGGCTGGTGTGATTCTCCAATGCCTTTTTCTATATATCACTCGCTCTATTCCCCCTCCAATATGTTCTGCTGTTTCAGAAGCATGCTTTGACTTTTCTCACTCTCTCTTTTTCTGAAGACTATTTTCTTTATCCAATCTAGAAAATCAAACAGCTAGCTGGCTGTTCTGCTTAAAAGGATTTTGAATGTGCAGATGTGCAGGTAGCTATGGGTTTAGTATGCACATGCACCCAAGAATCCACAAGCCTACCATGAATTTCCAAATTTGGATTGCTTGTGTTGTATTTATTTTAAAACAGTTAGCTATCTAGTTATCAAACAAGTTCATCCTGACTGACCCTCACTGACCCCATCACAAAAGCCACATTACCTCTATGTACGCTGAAGAAGGTATATTCTTGCCTTCAACTCTCCAGTACATTGCCTCAGCCTGTGGCCCAGTTCCTTCAAAAAGGCAAATGACTTCTTCCTAAATTCCTCCAAAGTCTCATTAACTATGTGAATGTAGGAATAGCCAGGCCCTAAAATGGTGTACTTTGCTAATTTCTTCTTCTTATATTTAATACTAATGATAATAATAATTTTTTTAATAATAATAACAACAGCAACAACAATAAACAACAATACTAACAATAATATTAATAACAATAATAATAATAATTATAGTAATAATAATAGTAGTAATAATAATAGTAATAAGTAATAATAATAGTAATGATAATAGTAATAATAATAGTAATAATAGTAGTATTAGTAATAATAATAATAATCATAATAATAATCATCATAATAATAGTAATAATACGTAGTATTATATATAATCATAATAACAACAATAACAACAATGATAATAAATCAAAAGGGTTAAAAATAAAATTAAATAAATAAATAAATAAATATACATAATAATATACAGAGTTCATTAACACCTAATTAACATATGCTTGTTATAAAAATAATAATGTTTTACACACAAAAAATTGGCAATAACCATGACATAAACAACAAGTCAAGGAGGTGGAGATGGACTAATATTAGTAATTAGAGGAACCATCCTCACCCATCTCCCTGGGGCCAAAGTTGTGGACCCAGCTTGTGCATTCCTGCTGGGTGCACCTCTAGGCAACCAGAATTCTGTGTCCCTGGCAATCAAAGAGAAGGTCTCAGCTCTGAGATTAAGCCTGCTGTCTGCCCATGACTCCTTAGTATTGCTACGCAGTTATTTTTCCCTACCTAAACTGATGTACCTCCTCAGGACTGCTCCATGTTTCTGCTCACCCACACTGGCATTATATGATGACACTCTTCGATCTATTGTGTCTTCAATACTCAACACTGATCTGAACGAAGATGACAATACTTGGCTACAAGCTACCCTCCCTGTGAAGTCGGGTGGTTTAGGTATTCGAAGCGCAGTGTCCATGGCCCCTTCTGTCTACCTTGCATCGATTCATGCCTCCCAGGACCTTATCTCCGCTATTCTGCCCCAAGAAATATGTCCCATCGCTCATCTCCCCTGGTAAATGACACTTTCACTGTGTGGTCCCAGGGTCATGACAGACAGGCTCCAGCAGGGACTGCTCTGACCAAGCAGAAGACGTGGGACGGAATTAAGACTAATGCCTTGGCAAAGCACTTAGTGGATGAGGCCCCAGATGATGTCAACCGTGGAAGATTGTTAGCAGCTGCAACAAAAGAATCTGGTGCTTGGTTGCATGCCCTGCCTATTTCACCACTTGGACTGCGTCTGGATGATGAAAGTCTTCGGATTTCTGTTGGACTGCACCTTGGTGTTTCCATCTGTGGCCCTCATACCTGCTACCACTGTGGTGCTCAGGTAGACTCCATAGGAAGGCACGCACTGAGCTGCAGAAAGAGTGAAGGACGCCACTACCGCCATGCAACCCTCAATCATATAATCCACAGGGCCCTTCTCTCTGCAAAGATACCAGCTCAATTAGAATCTCCAGGCCTGCTGAGATCGGATGGGAAAAGACCTGATGGGGTTACAATAGTACCATGGAGATGTGGAAAGGTGTTGGTGTGGGATGCCACATGTCCGGACACTTTTGCCCCTTCCTATTTGAGTCGGGCTACTGTGGCTGCTGGAGAGGTAGCAGAAGAAAGGAAGTGCAGCAAATACAGTGCTCTCCCCACCACCCACCTCTTCGTGCCTATAGCCATTGAAACATCAGGAGCAATTGGGCCCAAGTCTCTCCTATTCCTTAAAGATCTTGGGAAACGTCTGAGGAGAGAGACAGGTGACAGCCATGCTACCGCTTACCTCCTGCAGCGCTTATCGATGGCAGTACAGCGTGGGAATGATGCTCCGATCTTGGGGGGCCTTAGCCATTTATTAATCTATTTACACATTTATTTATTATTTAAAATATAATTTCATATACATATATGGTGAGAAATAATACAATATTAAATACAATGTCCAATAAACAGAATAACAAACAAATATTAAAATAATATATCTTAATAGACTACTTATAAAAAATAATTGTCATTACAACTAAAGCTGGTGCCCAGCACAGCTGCAGTATTTACCTCGCTGAACGGCTACTGCAATCCGCTGGGAAAGGAAAAAGGAGGAGCGGGGATCATCCGTTTCCCGTTTGAGACAGTTACCCAAATCCGAAAAGAATTGACCTGCAGAAGACTTGCAAATGAACCAGGCATCTCGATCCCGATTGGCACAAAAAAAATGGGAGACAGCCAAAGAGGAGTATTTAATCCTTTTACGGTATTCGGCATTGCTTGCCACCGAGCCAGGGCCATCAGAAGACAAGGGGGCGTAGGAGGGAGCGAAGGTGTCTACAATTGTGGCATTCCATACCAAAATACGCCCATTCTTCTAGGGAATGACGGAAGCCCCATCCGGACGCTTACCATCAGAACGTGACAAGCCCGGAGGCTCCAGGTGTGAGGGAACCTTGAAGGCTGCAAAATTAAATTTATTTTTTATTTATAATGAATGACTACATGCATGGTGATAGTTTTCACTTGCTAATCGTCTTGCATTCCTCAAAAAAAAAATCATAATAATAATAATTATAATAACAGTAATAACAATAAAAAAGTAGTCAAGCAGCACCTATAAGAAGTTACGCAGTATAGTCAGAGCTAATAATTATTACGATAACCTTCTCAATAAATCAACTTGAAATTGTATTCTCTCGACGTTTCGACTAGATGCTCTCTAACCTTCATCAGGAATGACATTGCCACCATAGTTTTTCCCTTAACTAAACTCTCAATGAACTCTCAGTTGGCATAATAGCATTACAATAACCTTCTCAATAAATTGTTTCTCTCAACATTTTGATTGGATGCTCTAAGCCTTCATTAGAAATGAACTAATTTCTGGGTCCGTAGGTTTCCCTTAAATAAACTCTCAATGAACTCTCAGTTGACATAATAACGTCCTTCAACTCTCGCCGTTCAAACTAGATGATCGCCTTCAGGATACATGCATTTTACGTTTTTACCAGGTTTTGTTGAAGGTCGTCCAAGAATAAAGTTTTGATGAAACAACTGATCACTTCATATGAAAACATGCAGCTGCTTGCTGATCTCATCAGGATTCAATATTGTAGGAGCACACAAGTGCGTGTTTATACTGTTACCACTGTTTGATTGATAGGAGAAACAGATTAGTGCTGAACAGAGAAATGGTTACACGCCATTGGACAGTTTGGAGTCTAAAATTATGACAGTTGTGTAGGGGGAAAAAGTAGGATTGTATATATATAGACGGTACTAAGTTAAGAAAAGAGATTAGTCATGTTGCATTGCATGGTACAGTATAAAGTTTTCTAAGAGTAAAATGATGTCCAAGGATGTAGCTAGTAGCTATAGCAAGTTATATATAGTTAGCTAGATAGATAGATACAAGATCCTGAAGCAGGAATATTCACTTTTCAAAGTGTTTTTTGTTTGTTTTTCCCCCTCCCGTTTACTATCTTCGCGTAGAATTCAAGGTACGAGGTGGAGTGTCAGCTCAACGAACCATTTATGTGATACAACAAAATTCAAAACTGCCGAAGTGAGCTTATGTTGTCGCCATTTTACCGCAACCCCTAGATATAATAATACCAACAGCAGACCTGCCAACCATGATGCTTTTGCAGGACAACTTGTTGGTTTTGGTAGCTTTTGCAGGATCTACCCCCCTAATCCTCCCTTCCACTTCCAAATATTCTAAGATAGAATCTGATCAATCCTGTTAAAAAAAAAATCTTTTAATGATAAACAGGAGTCCATTCATACCTAATTAAGCCATGCGAATTATAAGTGTATTTTTAGTAGCTGACTTAGCATTTAATAGCATAGTGTCATTAATAAGGTGTGAATTGGCTTATCATTATTTATTTTAACACTTGGAGGCACACACCAGATGGATCTAGTTGCCGTCTTTCTTCAGTCTCTATCTTCCTAACCACACTAAAGAGGTGTTCTGAATCTGCATTTGAATGAGGCAATACCAGCAAAACTTGTGCGAAGTTGGTCAAAGCACCGAAACAGATTACTTTCAAATCTATGACTGAGTGAACTTTAGCCATTGCTGCCCAGAAACGATCAATCGCTCCTGATTCATCAGCATCAAATTTAGGAAGTTGATGTGATGGTGTAGAACGATAATCCAGAAACTCCTTGCTCAAAAGGTCCAATTCATCAATGGAAAGAGATGCAAAGCGGTTCGCCAATAGAATGAGCTCTTATCATTATTCCTAGGATCAAGAAAAGCGAGTTGTTGTAGAGTACTATCATGAAATGGAAATTTCTCTTTCATTTTCAATACACTAGTTTTGTAGAATGTACGTACTACGTACACACTTACAGAAACGTCTCTCAAGAGGACTTGCTACCATTTCTTCTCGGTCACCATACCACAATAAACGGGTGGATGTACCAATACCAAGCTCATCATTACTTAGCTGGATTTTGCAGTTTTTTAAAGAGCAGCAACTGCGCATATTGCACCTAAGTGCAAAAACAACCAAGGCTAAATAACTTCGGTTGTTTCCCAAGAAGCCTACTTAAAACTGAATTATGCTTTCCCACCATAACACTTGCGGTGTCTGATGCATGTTACTCCATGGAATCTTATGTGAATCAAACTCTTGCTCTATTGCAGTGAAGAGTGACTGAGCAGTAGCAATATTGCACACAGGCATACAAAGAAAACGTGTAACTCGCTGTTGTGCCACTCTATCCCAATATATACCTTACCACGATTCCAAAGTACTTCCTATCTGTTTGATTGTTGCCACCATCACTGAAAAGGGTGAAAAGAGAAGTGCAGCTTAATGACCTCATCATTCAATGCTGGAGCCAGTGCATATTTCACAATTGCTGTGGTTTTTGTCCTACCTGATGCAAACCCCTGAGCAATTTTGCTGGCAGGAAACATTACCTTGCACAATTTATTGAAATGACCAGCAGCTAAAAAGGGGGATCATGTAAAGAGTAAGACTCCAGAGTCGAAAAATCAGTGTGTGTCAATTAATTTTCGCGGTATATATTTAAAAACGCACTTTTCTCTACTTATCTTAAACGCGCGCGCTACGTACAGAGCGAGATGGATCAGGTCGATGTATTTGGGGGAAACAAGGAAGTCACTGCCTATTTTAGGAGCAAATCTCTTTTGGCAAGTACTGTTACTTGTGGAATGTAAGGGGGGAAATATCTAAAAAGTAGATGATTATATTGATAATAATTATTATTATGATGAACATGTTTGGTGTTGTTACTTGGTGTACAGTTGCAATGTAACTATGGTTAGACGTAAGAAGTCCAGCCTGATTTGCATGGGGGTGTCCTGCGTGTAAAACCATAAAGACTATTCGGCATGGTTTGTATGTCTATGTCGATATTTTTAGATATAACAGTAGAGATAATTATTATATTATATATATTTATTATTATTGAAGGGAGCTTCTTTGCGAAGTTAATGCTTAGTCTGCAAACTTGCCTTTTTTTATATATTGGTGGACCAGAGAGTACCCATACTCCTGCACTGGGTATGCTGGAAACAATCACAATTCCACTCTATTCTATGTAGTTGTTCAACTCAAATTTTCAGGTTACATGCAAATAGTGCCCCGGAGAGACGCTGCAACATTACTCCCTATCATACGGTCTCATGTTGCAAATGGAACGATAATCGATTCGGATCAGTGGGCTGCTTACAGACAGGTTGCTTGCTTCTCTGCCTGAAGTGGTTGCTCATTGGACTGTTAACCATTCCATCGAATTCCTTAATCCAGTCACAGGTGTGCACACGCAAAATGTTGAATCATACTGGAATAGAGTGAGTTATACCACAAGATATACACAGTATGTAGATAAATTGATTTTATGCAGGCGAAGATAAAGTTTAAAAGGATGAAGGGGGTTCGTCGTGATCAACTTCCTTCATACCTCGATGAGTTTATGTGGAGGGAGAGGAATGCCGGCACAACTGCTGATGCTTTTGGCACCATCCTATATACATGAAATCAAAACACAGTACCCAGTATAATTTTGCCCTCTGATGTTTTGTTTTGTTTAAATTTTTTGTTGTTGGTTTTTTTCGATGCATTTGTTGCTTTATGAAGTTTTAATATGAAGTTGTGTTACTTTTTTCCGGTTAGTATAGCTGCTATGAATATTGTTCTGTCCTGAGGTATATAGTTGGTAGTTGTTATTTACTTCGAGTATCCCCTTCTGAACGCTCCATTTTAGCGCGCGCGTTTAAGATAAGTAGACATTTTAAAATATATACCGCGAAAAATAATTGACGCACACTGATTTTTCGACTCTGGAGTCTTACTCTTTACATGATCCAAAAAGGGTATATTATATTCTGCAATGAATGCTGAAAAGTAAATTTCAGCAGCTGCAATCTGATAAGCTAGTGTGTCCTTTCTGAACACAGCAGCAATTCTAGTCTGACTTGTGCTCTGTTCTGCTTGTGCACACTCAGAGTGCTTCTTGCTGCTTATGTGCCTTTTCACGTCATGGACGCCACCAGAAGCGACAGAAAAGGCAGTTAAACAAATGTTGCAGTGAACATATGAAGCTCCCATAGGCTTCGCATTCCACTTCATATTGTAGCGCTTCCAGTCCTCCTGCCACTTACTTGCTACCTTGGTCTTCTTAGCAGTGGGAGGGCCACTGTCTGCACTCTCAGCTTCTGGCCCAGGCTGATTCATGAGGTTGACCTTGTAGCCTGAGCGCTTCTTGGACACGTACCTAGGCTCACTATCACGCGAAAACTGTTACAGTCATTCAGTTCAGAGTTGAGATAAACAATAATGACTTAATGTTGCTATTGCTGAGCCTGTTAAGGCCATCACATATATAATACAGCACAGTGTGAAACTATTTAGTAACTAACCTAATAACAATCTATATTTTAAAAAGAAGTCAACAGTACTTAATTAATAAAATTATCCACAATATTAAGTTACGAGTGTCCCGCTGCTCAGGAAGGGGGGGACAGGAGTGGACCAAAGATCATTCCTCAGCTCACCATATAACAGTTCCTTTCTCCTCTGCCACCACTTCCCTACCCAATACATAACACACTCGCCCACCTCCTCCATCACTGCATCACTTACTCCCTCCACATCTTTCCCCAAAAGCAATGCCACCTTTCCATCCTTACTCACTCTTCTTAATTCATCCAGCCACTGTCTTGCCCCTGCAATTCTGCGTACCTCATCTATCAGAACCAGCCGATCCCTCTCAAATTCCCTGCATGTCACCAAGAAATGTTCCACATCCTCCCCTGCTCCACTATCACACATTATACACCTCTCATCCCTAACTATCCCACATCTCTTCTTATCCTCTTAACATCCCAGCTGATGCAGTCCTCAGTCTAAATTGCAGCGCACACCTTCCTGACCATGCATGGACCTCACCATTCTCCACCCCTGCACCATTCTTTGCCGATTTATAATAATTCAGCGTACTTTTTCCGTCTACTTCCTCCTCCCAGTCCTTCTCATTTCTCACCTTCACTTTCCCCTTCCACTTGCGCACTGACCCAATCTCGTTGTTCATCTCGTACTTTCTCCTCAAGATCTCATATTCTTCCCACCATCCAATTCCTCCATCCTCTCGTAGTTTATTTACAACAACTTTTACCAATCTGCTCTGTTCCAACACCTCTAAAGTTCAAAGGTCACGAGCTTTCAGGAAAAGAAGGGTCGTTTCCGGGATTGCAGAAATGCAGGAGGAAGGGTTGGTAAGTCTGCGCCACGCGCGGCAATATAGACACTATCGCGACGTCCTGACATTCGAGTAAGCAATGGTTGTCAACTATACTTGTTCTATTGCAAATCTTAGTGAGGACTCCGTTACTCTGGTTGAATGGATACCTACAAGAACTAGCTTCTATAACAGGTATATTGTCACCATTTTGAATGTGTTGTTCTTTGTGATTGGAACACCATTCAATGTCTGTGTCATCATAAGTATCTTCAGAAAGCATCTCTTCAATAACCCTACCATGATCCTACTGCTGAGTCTAGCCACAGCAGATCTTCTGATTTGTATCCTGGTTATTCCTATCGGAATAATCGTTGGCATTGCGGACAACTTTTTGTTCGGTGACACAGATTATGTAAGATGCCAGGTCTGTCAAATGGGACTGATCTTCCACATCTTAACACTTGCCTCCATGTACACTGTTGCTCTCATATCAGTGGACAGATTTCTCTACATCTGGAGGCCATTGAGATACGCAAAGTACATGACCATCAGGAATGTGTGTTCACTTTTAGTGGCATCATGGTTACTGAGCATTGCGGTATCAGTCACACCTCTCTTTGGATTTGGAGGGTTGACATTTGGTAGAGCTGCATTGATGTGTACCATAGCATTCGAAGGGCATAGTGAACTGGCTGAGAACTTTTGGTACCTAATACTTTTGATCTCGGTATCGATAGCACCAGCAATAACGCTGATCGTGACCAATATGTGTGTGTTTTGCATAGCACTGAAGTCAATCAGAAAGCACTATAAGTTGATGAATCAGCAAAGCTATGTCGACAACTTATTAAGGAAAATAAATCAAGAGAAAAACAAGCAAGAAATTAAGTTGACAAAAATATTCATCTCAATTCTGATCATTAATGTTGTCACATGGGTCCCATTACTGCTGATGTTGACATTAAGCATAGTATATGTGACAACTTCTTTAGATGCTTATGTCTTCAAAGGATCCTTCACCTACATAACTATCCTATCACAATCCGTACTACATCCCATCATGGAATCTCGCATACTTTTCGGTATAAGAAAAGAAATGTCAAGTGCACTCAGAAAAATGTCGAACAAATGTTGCTATTGCAAAAAAAGTGACAGCAATCCATGTTGTGGCACTTTTTGGAATGTGTGTAATGCAGCTTTTTTGCCAGCATAAATTGAAGAACCAAACATTAACATATAACAAAGTGGAGTAAGCTGTATAATTATGCTTGCAGAGAATATATGTTAACATAATTATATTATATCCATTATAATTAACAACCATGTATCCAGCCTTTACATATTATGATTAGTTGTGTCCCTTTATTATTTATATATACACACTTTATATTTACTGCAATGCTTGACCACATTCTCAAGTTTTAGCTCCGAATGAAGAAAAAAACTGGGCTTCCTCCCACTGGTGCTAATTTCAGCTGTCTATATAGCACGTGACAAACTGGAGTTATTCTTGCAGAGAAATCAGGCACTCGGGCTTTGAACCTCCACTTTAGCTCCAGTAACTTGGGTTACTTATTTATACCTATATATATGAAAAATCTTTTAATATGAGAAGAGAGCAGAGCACTCAGAGAGAGCTATATTTTGAAGCTGCAATCAAACATAACTAGAGATTTCTATTAACTTTTTTTTTGCCAACATTTCACTGCACAATCCACTGATGCCAAATTGAGACTTGCAAAAGAACTACACTACCTGGCCTACTTACTGGTGTAATATTATTGCGGTGGTGGCTGCCAGCGATGTGTGGAAACTAGTTTAAAACCATCATAAAATAACAGTCCTACACAGGTTACCTTGCAACATTCATCTATCTACTGTGTCAATGATTTTTGGTGTGGGCAAGAGGAGTGAGTCTCCAGTTTGCTGATGTGCAGTCAAATTACCCACTAGTTGTATATATTCAGGCTTAACATGGTTAGGACCGTTAATGCAATTTCCCAGTGCATCAGGTTTGGTAATTAATATAAATGAACTCTCAGTCATTTCAATAACGTTCTCAATGATCAACTTGAAATTTTTTACATCAACAACAACAAATATTAGACACATCAATTAATGACAGACTAGAGCTAGCACATGAATATAATAAATATACATCAACAAATAGAAACAAGTACAGCTATATACATTTATTATACATAAGACAAGACAAAAACATTAAATATATATTTTTTAATGGGAAAGTGTCAGATGCCCGTGCTGCCCAGTACAGATGTGCAGTTCCCCCGCTGGACCGCCACGGATGATAGTCTCTGGAGCAGGTACTCTGTCGATTTGGGCTCGCCCGACTCTGTTCTAATGCGGTATCCGAGCTCCTTCAAAAAGGCCAATTGTCCCCAAGGTCTCAATGGCTATTGTATTCTTTCGACGTTTCGGCTAGATGCTCTCTTCTAGCCTTCGCATCTAGTCGAAACGTCGAGAGAATACAATTTCCAACTGGTTATTAGAAGATTATTACAATGTTATTTTGTCAAGTGAGAGTTCATTATTTAAGGTAATCTATGGTAGCAATACCCAGAAATTAGTGAGATGCTATGAGAAGATTTTACACGGGAAGGCTGGGTGGAAGAATCGCCATGTGTTCAGCATGACATGCCATGTGAGGAAATTCTACCAGCAAGTTTAAGGATGAAGCCTCCCATTAAGACCGGGGAAGGGTACAGGATAGCAGAGAGACCAGCAAAGCATACCTATCAGAGATAATTCTCCAGTCCTACAGAAGAAGCAGTGCCTTAACAGCTGAATGTGAAGATCTGGAAGCCAAACTGGAACCAGCACTGGGAAGAGACTATCAGAGGATTCAAACCCTTTGCAGGGAAGAAACAGAGAAGACCTACCTACTACATACAGCAAATCCAAGCCGAACCATCAAAAGAAGCTAGAGAAACTTTTGGAGAAAAGGAGATCAAGAGAAGTGAAGTTTCAACCCCGAGACTTGATTGGGTGGTGAATCTGACAGAGAAGTACCTTTCTCCAACTCATGAAAAAGTGCTTGCTTTGGATCTTAACCTTTGATGGATATCATAGCTACATTGGAAGAGATCGCCAGTAAGCTGGAGGATAGATAAACAAGGCACATGAGCTTCAAGGAAGAGTATGTGGAATTTTGAGAAGAGCAAGAAAACCAAAGGACCACCTGACGAAGGAACAGAGAAAGACCCTTGGAGAACTGAGTAAGATGGAAGAGTTTGTAATCTTACCAGCAGACAAGGGGAACAGTTCTGATGGCAAAGGACAGTTACATTTCAAAGCTGACAGGAATGCTTGAAACCAAAACATATGAAATACTGAAGAAGGATCCTGCCAAGGCACAGGAAAGGAGAAGATGGGAGAAATAACAAATTATACAATAGAATATGGCCCAACTGGAAGAAGACCACCACTGATTTTATGGGCTCCCCAAGATGCATAAAACCTGAGGTTCCTCTTAGGCCTTGTTTACATGCACCATCATATAATTTTTCCAAGTTCATATATAGCTCTAGCTGGAAATACAAGTACATATGTCAAGGATTGGGCAATTTATCAAGCATATTCAAGGTGAATGTTTGGCATAGGATGAGAGTGTCTTGTCAATTTTGATGTTTCCTCTCTTTTACTAATGTTGATGAGGCCATGGAAGTAATTTTTGGAATGTTGACGAAAGATATAAGCTTGATTGGGAGGACTGCTCTAGGTGCCGACAGGATGTTGGAGTTGTGCCTAAAATCCACCTACTTCAGGTATCAAGAAAAATACCACGAGCAGAGAGAGGTGCATGCAGCAATGGGCTCTCCAGTATCTGCAGTGGTAGCCGACCGTTATATGGAATTCTTTGAGGAATTGGCACTCACAGCTTCCCCACTGAAGTCAGTTTTGTAAGAGATATGTGGATGATACCTTTTCTGCATTGTGAAGAAGGGAAGTGAGCAGGAGTTGCAGGTATCTGACCATCCATAAAGTTTACAATGGGGATTGAAGTGGATGGATCCTTTCTGGATAAGTCATGTAGAGCTTAGCTTACCTACGATGTCTTTATTTTTGGAGCTGGAAGCTCATCAGAGACACTTGAGATGGACTACATACATTCTTGCTCAGTTAAAAATATTCTGGCTTGGTCTTGCAGTAATCTCTAATCGCACAATAATTGATTGAACAAATCCATCCATTCCATGACTTCCTCATGCTGCTAGACATGGCAAGAAGGAAGTCTCATGGACACTGGGTATGACCATGAAGTTACTACAATTGATCCTTCACTGGTTTTAATATGAATTGGTTCATCAACACAATCAGAAACTTTAACATTTGACTGTGTTAGTTCAATCTGCTTTGCTATGAACCTGCCGGTGTGTGTATCTAGTAGGTTTAAGATATTTCGTGCAGCTGATATAGGCTGATTGAATAGATAGACCTGCCCTGTGGTCACATTTTACTCTCAGGACTTATAATTTATAAAGCCAGAAAAAGTGGCGAGACATCAGTTTAGCATTCAGAGATTTCAATCCTGTTGTTGGTGCCATTCAGGAAATGCCGGTAGAATATCTAATGTCTAACTGCTTCCTTATCGTACAAAGTAATTACAGCTTCTGGAGCACTATCGAATCGCAGTACTTATTATATATATATCTTCATTAGCAGAATAAGCCATTTTGTTGAAGGTTTTCAATACGTTGACCAACACTTTCCCAGAAATGTCATGCCACACAGAAGTTCTATATAATTATACTACTTTTTTTTAAACGGGTTTGCAGGTAGTCGAACGAAAATTCGTGAATATATTATATGATGCAGCTATGGTGGATTTTGTTATAACTGATAGATCCTAATTTTCATTATAATTGTGAGATACAGCATAAAAACAAGATGGCACTGACAAGCCGAGATACTGTAAAATATATCAATGATGCTGCTTATCAAACAAAATAAACCATTGGTTAATTAATTGTTTGTTCAGCAGGCTACTGCTTCACTTGCGTTATCCATTATATTACCAGAATGTATTGATTGATGTGTTATATATCATCCATAAAAATCACTCCACTATAACTGATTATGCATGCAATAATGATACAATATTGTCAGACACAAATGAAATCGACTGTAGCTACTAGGCTACTTGAGATCAGTATACTTGAGATCAGTATGGTTGGGTGGGGGGGGGGGGGGGGGGGGTTGTCCTCAGACTCTCCCAATTTTGTGAGTTGATAAAACATAATATCTCCCCAGACTACACAGTACATACTAGCTATAATTATGCCCCACCGTAACTTTACAAGGTAGAGAACATTTTTCATCTCATCTTGGTCAACATCAGCTCCACATTAGATGGCAAAACATCCCACTCTACTCAGTTGTGTCCTCAAGAGTTCTTCCCGATCTGAAAATGACTTTGATGTTGAACTTCCTACAGACCCCCCTGATGTCTTCACTCATCATCCCTGCTGTATAAGGTATCGACCCCTCATTGCCTGTATCAGTGTACTAATCTTCCTTTCGGCGTGTATATATCTGCAGACAAAAGTTGATGAAGGCTTGCGGATAACTGTTCTCTATAGAGACCTTTTTCAAATGATGTTCTTCCTTCCAAAGGTCAGTCGCTCCTCTCCTGGCTCTATCATATAAACTCTTCACCACTCCTCTTCTGACATTGATAGGATGATGTGATCTATATAATCAAGGTACTGGTTGGTGTGCGTGGGTTTTCTGTAAATGGTGGCAGTTATATAGCTTTCCAGTTTCCTTCCTGTGTATATAGGTGGCAAAGAAAGGGCAATGATCCATCCACTTCAAGCCCCAAGGTAAACTTTATGGATGGTCTGTCTGTCATTCAGATGGTCAACTCCTGCTCACTTCCCTTCTTCACAATGCAGAAGGTATGTATCATCATCATATATATCTCTTCCAAAACCTTGGCTTCAGTGGGGCAGTTGTGAGTGCCAATTCCTCAAAGAATTTCATATAAAGAAAGGTTGGCTACCACTGCAGATACTGGAGAGCCCATTGCTGCACCTCTTTCTGCTCATAGTATTTTTCTTGAAACCTGGCCTGCACATCTCCACTTCCTTCTGGAACCTTCCTGTGCCTCTGTAAAAACTCGTTCCTCACAAAACTTCCCTAACCTCTCTGCCAACAAACCTAGTCAAGACCTTTGCTACACAACTGCCCAAAAATATCCCCCAATCACTTCTGCATCACCGTCCATGTAGAGTGGTAGCTACCAACCAATCCTCTGGACAACACTCCCTTCTCAGCACCATGTTCAGCAACACAAATACTTCCACCACCATCCTTCCCCCTCCACACATCATTGCATTGATCATTCCATCTGTTCTGGAACTTTCCCCTCTTCAGATACCCACCACTTCTCACCATCTTACTTGTTCACACATACCCCCCAACTCATTGCCACCCTGACCTTCTTCACCAGAACTATATCGGTATTGTTGACACTCCTCTCTCTCTCTCTGCCAAGCTCATCTTGTCCCTCTATGAGTTGGCGTTCTACTTTTCTTCTTTCCCCTCAGGTCTGACCAAAACAGCTTCAGCTGGTTCCCATCATTCTCTTATTGTTCTCACTGTATTTTCCCACAGCTCATTCTTCCCCTCCCCCTCCAGATAAAACTCTGGCATGTGATAGCATGGTTTGTAGTAAAAGAAACCACTCGAAATGTAGAGGGGTTGGTATTTGCTTCACCTCATGAATTTTTTTGCGGTTGCTATCATGGTATGTCATACTTAACCTATATATAAACCATGCTATTAATCACTGTAAATGGGGACCAAAAAGTGGGATGCCTGTTATCCAAGTTTCTTATTCACAACTATCCTTCTTCTTGGCCATAGTATTGGCCATAGTAGAGATAATATATTAGAGATAATTTGAAATAAAGAAAGGGCAAAAATTTCCGGTAAAAAAAAAGACAATTATGAAAGCTCAAGTGGCAGGTTGAGAGGCATGTTCTCAATGTGACACCAAATATGGATGCAGGACTACACAAAAATATATAAAAAGGATAGAAAGAGAATGGTTCAGAAAAAGGAGAAAGAGCCAGCGACAGAGCTGTACCTTTGGAAAGATGGCGAGAGTGGGGATGACAGGAAAATGCAAAGATGGAAGGCATGATTATAAGGGGCAGAAAGAAGGAGGAGACTACGCATATGATATATAAAGATGATCGACTATAGGGGCAGAAGAGAAATGCCTATGTAGATAAGAAAAAGGTTGATGGGTTGGAGGTGATGGGAGAAGACTGGGATGGGTATATCTAATCCAAGAACATCTGCTGCCTTTATCGGCTACACTTGAGGTACAGTTAGCAGCATGGTGACTCCGTGAGAACAACAGACGTCCAACACTTTGTGCGACACCACCTCGAACATGATTCTCTCGGGCTCGCTCACGTTAGCATCCGTGTTCTTCCCCAGACGGCCACCACGCCCCCGCCCCCATGAATACACGCTGCCATCTAATGAGAAAAGATAGAATGAAACATACATGCATGTACATATAATTCCACTCCATACTCACTGCACTCAACGAAATGCTGTAAACCAGGCCATGTTAACCAGCAACTAATGTCAGCATGTTGAATTGAATCGTTATTGTTTCTACACCAGCACGATTTATAGAGCCAGTAGTGGCAGCTTTTGTTGCGCCAGGTGCACCACCAAAGATAGTATTGTAGCTATGAATTTGCAGAGGTTCCCTGAAGCCGCCTGGTGTAGACTCTACAGCAACCTACTGGTGTAGACCCTACAGCAACCCACTGGTGTAGACTCTACAGCAACCCACTGGTGTAGACTCTACAGCAATCCACTGGTGTAGACTCTACAGCAACCCACTGGTGTAGACTCTACAGCAACCCACTGGTGTAGACTCTACAGCAATCCACTGGTGTAGACTCTACAGCAACCCACTGGTGTAGACTCTACAGCAACCCACTGGTGTAGACTCTACAGCAACCCACTGGTGCAGACTCTACAGCACCTAATGCTTACAAGACACCAGCCAAGAAAAATCTGTAAGGGGGAAACTTTTGCTGCTTATGCCACCAGGAGGCTGAAATATTGGATACTGGAACTGGGAGAAAGTCTAGACACACTTATACCATCACTGCGATCTTCACTCCTACACAAGCAAAAATTGCAGCAGAAACAGCAACAACAAAAACAGTTTCAAATATCTTGTTATACGCGCAAGTACTGTCAGGAACTTCAAAATGGCTTACAAATGTTAAAAATCAATTGCCGCCTAAACTCGTGTTTCCAATTCCAAGACTGAATTGCTGTCAACATTACTATTGATCTACACATGCTCAATATGGCAGCATGCCCATATCACAAGCCACACCCACATCACACACCCACACCTTTGCTGCAGGCAGTGCAGTAGAAGTCTCCACACGCGACCTTGGAAACCTCGAGGTCCTGGAGAGCTGAGACAGTCTGAGGGGCTCGATCAGAGGCAGTCACATGACCCGAAGGTTGTGTCGTCTTGTGATAGCCGAGCTGACCAGCACTGTTATCACCACATGTTAGCACTTCCCCCGAGGCTAATATTTATTGGGGTGGGGTGGGGAGGGAATCGAAGGGACGGGGGTGGGGGGGGCATCGTGCACATCATTCCAGTATACACAGCAATGCTAGCTACATGTAAGTGTTTAACCAGCAGAAGTATTGTTGGAAAATTGAATTGGCAGTCAATACTAAAACATCATATATAATTATGACCACCATTAAAGGTATAAATACATGTCCAACGTTTCAACGTAATCAATTTTCCACCCGCGCGCTTGACCACGTCCTAAAATTTTAACGCCTAATGAAAAAGGTCATTGAATAGCCTAGGGCTTCCTCTAGCCACTCGTACCAATTTCAAATATTTGCACTTAGCAATCTGGAGTTATTCTGGATGAGGTTTTTGGGATGCAGGTTTTTGAGGTCCCTCCACTTTATGGTCTAGTAACTTGCCTATAGTTATACCTATGAAACATATTTTAGTATCAAAAGAGAGCACACAGAGAGACCTATCTTTTGAGCTATATATCAAGTCCATACCATGAAGTTTGCAGAATCTACGGAGCTCTAAAGTTGTAACCACACGTTTAAAAATATATATATACAACTGTCCCCCCTAAAGCGGAGACCACCTCTGACATGTTATAGGATGATCTCTGTGGTGCTGCCACACAATTAGCAAGTTCAAAACTAGCTCTACTTGATCTTATGGGTTGACATAGCCACACCCACTTTCACCACTACTGCCCAAGTTTCAATGCCGGTCAATCCCAAGCACCCCCCCCCCCCCCCCCCCCCACCACCTTCCCGGCTCTGCGATATGCTGACCTACACAGAGGAATCGTTTCAAGAGGTTAAATATTCACAGCTGGTGACCAATAGAAGGGAGGGGAAATATTTGTGGGGGGAAACATTTGTGGATGGTATAACATCCTTCCCTTCATTTCATTGTACCCTTTCATTGTACCCATTCACAGATCGGATCTAACCGTGAAAAGCCGCGAATATTAAACCCTCGAAAATATCCTGGTGTACATACATAGTATATCTAGAATACCTGTGAGGACCGCACAGTGGTTGATCCCCACCGCAGCTAGTTTGATATTCTTTCCCCGGATAAATTCCAACCCCGCTTGAGTGAACTTCGACACACTGTTCACCCTCCACTTTGGTTTGGTGACATGACTGGGAGACGAATGAAAGAAGGCAGGCAAAACTGAATCCATAGACGGACTGCTGGACAATTTCAAGCCACCGTCTGACGTGTCTCTCAAATCACTTCCTGCGTCCCCCTTGAATGAGATTCCAGCCATTCCCCTCATTCCTGACATCGTCATCTCAATGAAGGATTGATTAGGGGGTTTCTTAATTAACTCCAAAATGGACAGACCACCACTGCCAGCATTGGCAGACTTGGAAGCCGTATTGAAACCCGATTGACCAGGCGAGAGACTGCTGCTTGTTTCGGTCGGGATAGCTAGTGAACTGGTTTGACTTGTTTCACTGGTGTCGCCGGTGTCTTCAGAATCCAGCATCAGTTTGTTGTGCCTGTAAGTATATCAGACAAAAATGTCATCTAGTCTGTGTCAGATTACTAACCAGATGAACAAACCAGACTACTGTCCAATTCAGGTTACCCAAGTGACTGAACAACTTAGATTACTGACCAACCCAGACTACTGACTGTTCAACCCAGACTACTGACTGTTCAACCCAGATCACTGGATAGCCCAGATTGCTGGATAGCCCAGATTGCTGACAAATAAAGATTACTGATCAACTCAGACTACTGACCAAGATGCAGACAAACTTATTGACTCCAGGTACAAACTCTATCAGTATCCATTCAACTAAGATCTACATGCCACTGTCCATAGGAACTAACTTGTTGACTCCGGTGGCAAAGAGCTGTCCACTGTCGGTGACCAACACAGAACAGTCGGAACCACAGCAAGCCTTCACTGGGACAGTGGCCGAGGACGGAAGCCTCACTCGGTGAGGCGTGTGAGACTTCTGTGTTTCTGCCCCTAGTCCCAATTGACCTCTGTCCCCTTCGCCCCACGTATATATCACGCCTTCAGCTGTAGCAATCAAGAGATAGAAAAATGGAAAGATGAGATAGGAAGAAAGAAACAAGAATCCTAGTATTATGTAGTTTGCGTTGCTCTAACCAAATTGTCCTAGTCCTAGCATATATGAAGGCATAATACAGTATCGATCTGTGCATTATGATGTCATCATGATGTAATGTTTGGATTGTATGCCTTTATGTCTTCAAACTTGCACGATGACTCTCAGCTGACTTAATATGGTTTAAGATTCATTTTTAAATCAGCTTTTTGGTTCTTGAAGCCAACGTTTCAACCGAAATACTTCGGTCTTCATCAGAACACGAATAAACGTGAACTTTTTATTTTATTGAATGATGAAGATCGAAGTATTTTGGTTGAAATGTTGGCTTCAAGAACCAAAAGCTGATTTAAAGATAAATCTTCAAGCGTATTTATGTGTTCCTTACAAATTCCAAACTGTTGCAAGCTTGAACAACCTGATGCCTTGCAACATTATGGGATGGCACATTTGTGGCATGTGGTGTCTGTTTTAGGATGACTTGAAGCAGCTTCCCTTGAAGATGGGAAGCACACTCACACTAGGTCATACGGCATTTCTGCAGGAATTCTCAGAATACTAAAGTAAAGACCATGCAGGAGCTGATGAGGACTTGTTATTACATATTTACACTCTTGACATTGTTTAGTGTATTCATAATCATCACCATTACATGATTAGCACATCTCTACCTCGATTGCTATAAGCTATCCTTTCCTGTATACACATGCTAACTATGTAGCAATTGAGCCAGTTACATATCTGTCCACACAGTGCATGTGTTGAGCTACCTTAAAATAGTTTCTGCATCTTCATGACAGAGATGGTGTCTCCCACCTCCACGGCTAGAGCTTGCTAATGAATTTGAGTATATGTCAGAATGAAGCTCCAGCATCCCTACCCGTCGTCTATTAACCATTAGTCTGTTCTCACTTTCCAGTTCAGACGGGTTTCTTTCTCTAGCTTCGATGCTGCCATTTTCATGATAATTCTCTTCACCGTGACAACCATTCCAGGTTTTCATAAGAAAGGTGGCAGACTTATCACGTTGTATTATTTTACAACGTACGGTGAATACAAACACAGATACATATGCCGTGCATGGTGAAACCAAGTTTTCTATCCAATCCCCCTCCCCTGAGGACTTGCTTAACTAGTCAATTATGCTCACCACGAGTGTGTCATGTTTGTCCAACACTGTGGACAATCTCGAGATCATTTGTGGCGGTCAAAGTTCGTAAACTTCTTGCCCGGCTAGGACCAGGATAGGGCTAGGAGGTGGGCACCAACTTTGGACATGCACACATGATCTCTGAACATGACCTCGGGATTGTCCCCAGCACAGCTGGCCAGTCTCTGAGTGGAAGTGATGATGTAACCAAGTGCTGCCCTCTAACTCACCCAGATATAACATGGCTTTTACCTGATCATGTGATAATCACATGATCTTATTTTATCATGGCCCAGGACAAGCGATGGTCATGTGATTAAAACAAATGATAGTGTAATTACTGTTTTCCAACTTACAGGTGATGGCGACGACATGGTAGGCCCCACACGCCACTTCAATCGTCTCAAACTCCAACATGGACTGCACCATCTCCGGCTAGAAAAGGGACAACAACAAGGGGTTAATTGTGGGTATGTGACTGTCACGTGACCAGCATGTGCTTATCATGTGAATATCATGTGATCATGAATGAAGATCTCACCGTCTTCATGTCCTTGTAATTCATGTGTCCTAATGCGCCATTGGCACCGTTTCCAAAGGTCATCAAGATCCCCCGATCTGAGTTCCATTAACAACAACAACAACAACAGAGGTAGTGATGGGCCATCATTGCCATAGCACCTACAGGAGGAAGTTGAGGGTGTGGTCCACACAATGCTGTTGGGCGAGCACCACATTCTGTCTTGTCTCACCGTCAATGGCCAAAGCAAAAAAAAACTTAAAGGAGCAATCCCACGGGTGTCTAGTATACTACAGGAAGTTCCTAGTATACTACAGGATGTGCCTAGTATACTACAGGATGTGCCGAGTATATTACAGGAAGTGCTATAAATGAGATTCATTCATGAAGTAATAATCCCTAGACCATATGTAGTATGCACACAGCTTGTAGTTGTCTATTGCTTTTGAGACGGACTGCCACAGAGCATGCTGGTGCGAGTGGAGAGCTTTCTGGTGATGCAGAGATGGCAGCAAGTAACTATTGCAAGTATCCCATTTTGCTGCAAATCTAGGGAGGAGTCTAGGGAGGAGTCTAGGGAGGAGTCTAGGGAGGAGTCTAGGGAGGAGTCTAGGGAGGAGTCTAGGGAGGAGTCTAGGGAGGAGCCAAGCAGGAAACCTTGCAAGGTCACAGAGGTCACTTGATTTCTAGCCACTACTTCTCAAGTGTCAACAGTTCACCGACATTGTGCAATAGCTCTAACGCAACACGGAGCAGTGAAAATATTTATCTATTTGTCGGCATCACACACACACACACCAGCATACACATCATCACACACACACCAGCATACACATCATCACACACACACATCACCATACACCCACACATCACCATACACACGCATGCACAATCACACACACATCACCATACACATCATTACCTACACCCATCACACACACATCACCATACACACACACATGACTGTGTGCACACCATCACACACACCACCTACACACTGTACATGTATACATACACTACCACACACACCACCTCAGCCACACAACTGGGACCTGTCAGGCAAGCAGTGAACATGTCTCCACAAGCAACCTTCTTCACAGTCTTCAAGCCACTGACAAGGATGGGTTCTAGCCGCAGAGATTCCCTATTCTTTCCATGCCCACCACCCTTGAATGTGGTTGTCAACTGAGTGGTTGCCAAGGAGCCCGCAGATACCTGCAATTCATTGGTCAGAGGTTAAAAAAAAATTTTTTTTAATAAATAAAAAAAGTAAGGGGGGAAAAAATCTGAAGGCTCAAGCTTGACTTGTACGTATCACCCACACAGGTAGGTATGCGCTAGCCGCCAGTTGATACTTTGCCCTACTATGAATGAATCAACATTGTCTTAGTAGCATTAAGGTTGGTTAATAATACACCGCTGAGGATATCGTATCATTGGACACTTGTCATGGATGCCAATCATATCATTGTGACACTCAACAAGGATATCGATTGTGACACTCAACAAGGATATCGATTGTGACACTCACCAAGGATCAACATGCAGGAACCAGCTTGAGATGACCAAACCTAGTAGCACGTGCATCCTAACAACATGCAGGAGATGACCAAACCTAGTAGCACGTGCATCCTAACAACATGCAGGAGATGACCAAACCTAGTAGCACGTGCATCCTAACAACATGCAGATGACCAAACCCAGTAGCACGTGCATCCTTACAATATGCAGCTTGAGATGACCAAACCTAGTAGCACGTGCATCCTAACAACATGCAGGAGATGACCAAATCTAGTAGCACGTGCATCCTAACAACATGCAGGAGATGACCAAATCTAGTAGCACGTGCATCCTAACAACATGCAGGAGATGACCAAATCTAGTAGCACGTGCATCCTAACAACATGCAGGAGATGACCAAACCTAGTAGCACGTACATCCTAACAACATGCAGGAGATGACCAAATCTAGTAGCACGTGCATCCTAACAACATGCAGATGACCAAACCTAGTAGCACGTGCATCCTAACAACATGCAGGAGATGACCAAATCTAAGTAGCATGTGCAGAGATAAAACTAATATAGCACGTGCAGAGATGGAAGACTAATAGTGCTATGCAAAGATGGAAAATTAATAGTAGCATGTGCAACTATGCAAAACTGCACACAACACGTGCAGAGTTGGAAAAATAATAGTAGCACGTGCAAATAGGAAAGTAATAGTAGAAGCTAATAATAGAACTTGCCTCCCAAAAGATCAGCTTGCCATCATCAGTGACCCCTGACCTCTGTGTCCGTCCGCACACCACACTCTCCACCTTAGAGTCGACCAGCACTTCTGGCAACTCCAATGCCATGGGTGTGGTCACTCCTCCCCCCCACAGATAAACGACAGGTTTGGGAGATTTGTCATCTCCACCCCCTCCACCTGGGGGCGTGTACTCTTCCACCAAGTATGGGTGCTGCAGCGGTTGTCCATTGGAGTTCATGCGCGTGCAAGTAATTGGAGCATTAGTGGTAGGGTCTAACCTAGACATATAGAAGGCAGCATTGAAAGGGGGGAAATCACGGTATAAACTTATAAACTGGAAACAGAAAAGAAAAATTGAACAATATGGTTATAGTCTATATATAGAAAATAAATTTTGAACACAGGTAAACACAGGGTGTAAACAGGAAATAAAAGAGAAAATTGTCTTTATGAAAAAACACATTCTCATCGTCGGATTGCTCGGAGAGTTCAAATATTATGGGATAGCATTCCTGTTGGTAAACATTGTGCTGGTTTTGTGAACACACTGGCCACAAGCTATCAATATAATTATACATTTAGTTGAATAAGTATTGCTTACAAACGTTCGGCAGTCATTTTTTGGTTTGACAAAATATAAACATGTGCCTGTAAGTAGCTAAGGTATTGGAGACAAAGGAAGTCTATTACTGGGTCACTAAACAAACATATTACTCCTCTCAATGTTTGGTCCAAACACTAGAGGGTTTGTATGTCCACACAAAACATCGGTATGTTACTGAATTTGTACGTTTACATGTATTGTATCTGGTGTCAACAAAACCTTGACCAGGTCTTACACACATGACTACTATCATGGACCAGGCCTTACACACATGACTACTATCATGGACCATGCCTTACACACATGACTACTATCATGGACCAGGCCTTACACACATGACTACTATCATGGACCAGGCCTTACATACATGACTACTATCATGGACCAGGCCTTACACACATGACTACTATCATGGACCAGGCCTTACACACATGACTACTATCATGGACCAGGCCTTACACACATGACTACTATCATGGACCAGGCCTTACACACATGACTACTATCATGGACCAGACCTTACACACATGACTACTATCATGGACCAGGTCTTACACACATGACTACTATCATGGACCAGGCCTTACACACATGACTACTATCATGGACCAGGCCTTACACACATGACTACTATCATAGACCAGGTCTTACACACAAGACTACTATCATGGACCAGGCCTTACACACATGACTACTATCATGGACCATGCCTTACACACATGACTACTATCATGGACCAGGCCTTACACACATGACTACTATCATGGACCAGGCCTTACACACATGACTACTATCATGGACCAGGCCTTACACACATGACTACTATCATAGACCATGCCTTACACACATGACTACTATCATGGACCAGGCCTTACACACATGACTACTATCATGGACCAGACCTTACACACATGACTACTATCATAGACCATGCCTTACACACATGACTACTATCATGGACCAGGCCTTACACACATGACTACTATCATGGACCAGACCTTACACACATGACTACTATCATGGACCAGGCCTTACACACATGACTACTATCATGGACCAGGCCTTACACACATGACTACTATCATGGACCAGGCCTTACACACATGACTACTATCATGGACCAGGCCTTACACACATGACTACTATCATGGACCAGGTCTTACACACATGACTACTATCATGGACCAGGCCTTACACACATGACTACTATCATGGACCAGGCCTTACATACATGACTACTATCATGGACCAGGCCTTACACACATGACTACTATCATGGACCAGGTCTTACACACATGACTACTATCATGGACCAGGCCTTACACACATGACTACTATCATGGACCAGGCCTTACACACATGACTACTATCATGGACCATGCCTTACACACATGACTACTATCATGGACCAGGCCTTACACACATGACTACTATCATGGACCAGGCCTTACACACATGACTACTATCATGGACCAGGCCTTACACACATGACTACTATCATGGACCAGGCCTTACACACATGACTACTATCATGGACCAGGCCTTACACACATGACTACTATCATGGACCAGGCCTTACACACATGACTACTATCATGGACCAGGCCTTACACACATGACTACTATCATGGACCAGGCCTTACACACATGACTACTATCATGGACCAGGCCTTACACACATGACTACTATCATGGACCAGGCCTTACACACATGACTACTATCATGGACCAGGCCTTACACACATGACTACTATCATGGACCAGGCCTTACACACATGACTACTATCATGGACCAGGCCTTACACACATGACTACTATCATGGACCAGGCCTTACACACATGACTACTATCATGGACCAGGCCTTACACACATGACTACTATCATGGACCAGGTCTTACACACATGACTACTATCATGGACCAGGTCTTACACACATGACTACTATCATGGACCAGGTCTTACACACATGACTACTATCATGGACCAGGTCTTACACACATGACTACTATCATAGACCATGCCTTACACACATGACTACTATCATGGACCAGGCCTTACACACATGACTACTATCATGGACCAGGCCTTACACACATGACTACTATCATGGACCAGGTCTTACACACATGACTACTATCATGGACCAGGTCTTACACACATGACTACTATCATGGACCAGGCCTTACACACATGACTACTATCATGGACCATGCCTTACACACATGACTACTATCATGGACCAGGCCTTACACACATGACTACTATCATGGACCAGGTCTTACACACATGACTACTATCATGGACCAGGCCTTACACACATGACTACTATCATGGACCAGGCCTTACATACATGACTACTATCATGGACCAGGCCTTACATACATGACTACTATCATGGACCAGGCCTTACACACATGACTACTATCATGGACCAGACCTTACACACATGACTACTATCATGGACCAGGTCTTACACACATGACTACTATCATGGACCAGGCCTTACACACATGACTACTATCATGGACCAGGCCTTACACACATGACTACTATCATGGACCAGACCTTACACACATGACTACTATCATGGACCAGGCCTTACATACATGACTACTATCATAGACTAAGCCTTACTCTTTGCCACTATGTGCCACACATATGACTACCACACATATGACTACATGACTACTATCATAGACCAGGCTTTACTCTATGCCACTATACACCTATGGATAGACTACTGTCATTCATCTACTGGTATTGTTTATAATGCCAGATCTATTTTTACACATATGTTTGTTATAGTTGAGAGTTGTGAGAGGAGATGGAGAGCGAGGAGGCACAAGAGAGACTAGTTCTCCAGCACCATCATCCATCATCAAGTCTATAATATAAATATTATTCAGTGCAATTCCAACAAAATTTTTCCAAGGATGTACCCGGGAAGCTAGCTGTAGGCTATTAACCGCATTTTACCCAGGAAAACCATAGCTACCGAGTGCCCTTTAGACAACTAACAGGCTAATACTACAGCTGGATCCCCAATTTACAAACTTGAGAAGACTTCTTCGTCCTTATCTTCCTCATTAGATACCAAGCCATCACTTTCTATTGTAGCGCTAATCCCATCCACAGAATTTCATCTGTTGTGGCCAACTTATCCAAGGCTCCACATTCGCAAGAAGGCTCACCCAGGTAAACATGGCTGCCATAATCTTTTTCCTCACTAGAGCCAACCTCAGATGAGCCAAGAGTGACTGCCACCTATCACTAAAAAAAATTACTTGGTGCTCGACTTACTTTCCTATTTTTATTTACATGAAAGGTCAGTGTTTCAAGATTATTTTGACCTTGGTTACCAGGTAGTGACACATGTAAAATTAGTTGGATAAATAGAGCTGGAAATAGCTGCTTTATGATCATCAATGAATTACATATGTATGGCTCATAAATGATTGCAAGTGTTTGTGTTTCGATGATAAAATCCAGAGTGCCATATGGCACTTGTGGTGCTGAGAGGGGAACACAAGCATCCCGCCCTGTTTGAGATGAACTCAACCTGCCACTTGGCTGCCCGTGGCTCAGCAGTGAGAAGCGATACAAGCATCCCGCCCTGTTTGAGATGAACTCAACCTGCCACCTGCTGCCCGTGGCTCAGCAGTGAAAGGGTTAAGCAATATCTGCGCACTACTACCTTGTTTGAGATGAACTTAACCTGCCACTTGCTGCCCGTGGCTCAGCAGTGAGAGGGTTAAGGGGGTGCTAGGGGTACTTAAAAAAAAAGTTAACCTCAAATACAACTGATCATAACTTTTTTGTTTCTACTCCTATGAACATAATTTTTCTATCAAAAGATAGCCCACTTGTCCTGCTTTCAAATGATATGCATATCATATACTTTCTTTTTGTCCTCCTTCAAAGTAACTCAAAGAAGCAAGCACCATTGAAGAAGATGCCGCCCACTCCCCACCCTTACTAGTATTTTGTATTGGCTTGTAATTGCTTCAGTGGCTAGAGCATGCATAGTGCTACAAATTGAATGGTTTAGAATCTTCTTTTTTTAAATCCACTAGTTATGGCGAGTACAAATGTAAAATTTTACCTTAGATCATCATTAGATCATCAATAACTTCACAAAAGAGGCAATGAATTTTTTTTGAAACCATTCAATTTGTAGAGTAAAGACAGAGCTACATAATGGTATAAAATGTTAGACATAAAATTTTTATTCGAATGAGTTATTGTGGGCGGGAGGCAAGGAGTCAACATTTTTGACCAAAAGAAGTTATGGCAATGTAAACATTGAAGTTTGGGTTTGCACTGACAGGGGAGAGACAGCTGCATTCTCCCCCCCCCCCTTTTTAACTTGTGTTTACAACTTTAGAGCTCCGTAGATTCTGCAAACTTCATTGTATGGACTTGATATATAGCTCAAAAGATAGGTCTCTCTGTGTGCTCTCTTTTGATACTAAAATATGTTTCATAGGATAACTATAGGCAAGTTACTAGAGCCTAAAGAGGAGGGACCTCAAAAACCTGCATCCCAAAGTCCCCATCCAGAATAACTCCAGATTGCTAAGTGCAAAAAAATTGAAATTGGTGCGAGTGGCTAGAGGAAGCCCGCCTCTATGCAAACACCTTTTTGATTAGGCGTTAAAAATTTATTACCTGGTCAAGCGTGTGGGTGGAAAATTGAAGGTGTTGCTTTTACAACGCCTTCAATTTTCAACCCGCGCGCTTGACCAGGTAATAAATTTTTAACGCCTATTTTTAACGCCTAATCAAAAAGGTGATTGCATAGAGGCGGGCTTCCTCTATCACTCATTCCATTAATATTTTTTTGGCACTTAGCAATCTGGAGTTATCTTGGCAGAGGTTGAGGCATTCTAGCTTTTGAGGTCGCTCCGCTTTAGAGTCTAGTAACTTGCCTATAGTTATACCTATGAAACATATTTTAGTATCAAAAGAGAGCACACAGAGAGACCTATCTTTTGAGCTATATATCAAGTCCATACCATGAAGTTTACAGAATCTATGGAGCTCTAAAGTGGTAACCATAAGGAAAAAAGGAAAAAAGGGGGGAAATGCCATTGTCCCCACTGAATTCAGGTAGGCTTCTTGATCGCCTTCCTGGGGGGATGGTGTGTGCAAAAGCCACTGTAAGTCCAGAATAGAGCATCCAAATCTTCTGTGACTTGGAATCCACCTTTCCAGTATGTTGAAGCATAGTTGGGTGAGATTAAAAAATTGTAATAAATAAAATAAAATAAATTTAAATCCAACCCCTAGCCCCCCCTTAAGCAATATCTGCGCACTACTACTACCTTGTTTGAGATGAACTGACCTGCCATTTGGCTGTCTGTGGCTCAGCAGTCCATAAGAGCCTTGATAACCTATCTTGACAAAGAAGGAACTGATATTGACTGCAGCTGTTGGTTTTGTGCATGCCAAGAACTGTATACTTGGAGTAGGCGGAGTCATACACAATGGCCTATAATGAAAGGGGTCAACTAATTTTGCACCCACATCTGCAGAATTGAGAGGGCTAGATCACTTTTCAGCTGTTGTGATGGCAGTGGCAGTAAAACTACCCAAATACGGATATACAACCCCCCAAACAACAACCTCCCCCCCCAATAAGCACAAAGTTCCCCCTGCTAAAAACAAACAAACAAACAAAATAAGGAAAACTCTATCCAAAATAACCCTGCACATAAATAAAAAGCCCCCAAACTCTCTACCCCTCAAAAAAAAAAACTTCCTCCCTCCCCCAAACAAATTTACCCCCAACAATTTCTCTTCCCCCTAAAAACAACTTGCCCCCACCCCAAAACAACAAATTACTTAAACAACTTGCTCCCTCAAACTCCAGCCTAAAACAATACAACATTTTTTTTAAATACTCCCAACTAACTTGAAACAAGGAAGTCTTCCCACATCTGTCGACAAATTCAAGTGTGCATTGACAATAACAGGGGTGGCCAAGACGGTGTTGAGGCTGGGTCTTCTGTCCGGGTTTCGCTGGAGCAGAGAATGGATGAGATCCTTGAGAGCCGTGGAGAAGGTGGGCTCAATGGGTGGCAGAGCTACAGAGGCCTGCATGATCTTCATCACCAGAGCAGGGAGGTTCTGAGGAGACAGGGGAGAGAGAGAAGCAGAAGAGATGAGCTATGCACACGACATCATTCACACTCGCACTCAAGGTGAAGGAAAGGTCAACCGTAGATTCTAAATGCACACGAGATTGGAAACCAATAGCATGTGTCCATACATCCAGACAATAGCATGTGTCCATACATCCAGACAATAGCATGTGTCCATACATCCAGACAATAGCATGTGTCCATACATCCAGCACCAATAGCATGTGTCCATACATCCAGACAATAGCATGTGTCCATACATCCAGCACCAATAGCATGTGTCCATACATCCAGACAATAGCATGTGTCCATACATCCAGCACCAATAGCATGTGTCCATACATCCAGACAATAGCATGTGTCCATACATCCAGCACCAATAGCATGTGTCCATACATCCAGACAATAGCATGTGTCCATACATCCAGCACCAATAGCATGTGTCCATACATCCAGACAATAGCATGTGTCCATACATCCAGCACCAATAGCATGTGTCCATACATCCAGACAATAGCATGTGTCCATACATCCAGCGCCAATAGCATGTGTCCATACATCCAGAACCAATAGCATGTGTCCATACACCCAGCATGTGTCCATACTTCCAGCACCAATAGCATGTGTCCATACATCCAGTACCAATAGCATGTGTCCATACATCCAGCACCAATAGCATGTGTCCATACATCCAGCACCAATAGCATGTGTCCATACATCCAGCACCAATAGCATGTGTCCATACATCCAGCACCAATAGCATGTGTCCATACATCCAGCACCAATAGCATGTGTCCATATATCCAGCACCAATAGCTTACATCCATACACATCCAGTACTAATAGCACGCATCCATACACATCCAGTACCAATAGAAGAGCAGCTCATAGGGTGATGCTACACCTGCATAGAGAGCTTAGAAGAGCAGCTCATACTGTGATGCTATATATAGAGAGCTTAGAGAAACAGCTCAAAGGGTGATGCTACCTACACCTAGAGAGCTTAGAGGAACAGCTCATAGGGTGATGCCACACCTAGAGAGCTTAGAGGAACAGCTCAAAGGGTGGTGCTACACCTCTCAAAGGGTGATGCTATATACACCTAGAGGAACAGCTCCCAGGACGATGCTGACCTACATGTAGATATAAAATGCAGGTGTTCATGAAACACCTGATATTGTGTTAGGCAAGGCTAGATGTGTCTCCAAACTCTGTCAGGTTGGTGGGAGGTTCCCAGAGGATGGTCTGCTGACTGCAACAAAAAGCACTTGTTTGGACCACTTCTGGTATAACACAAATGGAAACAGGAAAATTGGGCATCTTCCAATCCTGTATGGCATTACAATATCTATGGGTCCACCCATTCAGACTTTGTGTACAATGATTGCCCAAGAAATGCTGAGTCTAGCCAACTTGAAGGATATTTAGAAACCTGTCCAAGCAAGTTCCATAGTAGACCATTTCCCCATGTTCAGGTTAGTTTGTTGAAGCTTGCATGAAGCCCTGTGACACAGCACCGGAGGAGCTGGACGCTGGAGTGTAGCTGGAGTGTGCACTGCCATGGAGACATCCATACGTAGCTGGAGTGTGCACTGCCATGGAGACATCCATACACCCATCAACACACACACACACTATCACCATACCTCCAGTTTCTGTTACCTCCCCCCCAACCACCTCCCCAATTCATCTCCCTCTCAACCTGCAGTCCTTACCGGTCCTTGGAAAGCTTTCTGCAGAGTCGTGAGTTCATAGAGGATGCACCCGAGAGCCCAGATATCGGATTTTGTGGCATACATTTTCCCTTCACAAATCTCAGGGGAAATATAGCAGGGCGTTCCCACCACCTACACACATCACACACACACAACATACATATCACACATAATTATGATAACAGACATAGGAATGACAACATCATGACATCATAGTTTAATGCCCAAGCTCCAAAGATGCTTCTCACTTATGTAGATGAAGATCAAAAAAATATAAAAACCTAAAAAATTGTTGGTACCGTTTGAGCAGAAGTAATCTTGCTTGAGAGAACTTTCGAGATTCCAAAGTCACCGATTTTCAAGATGTTTCTTCTTTTATTAAACATGACGTTCTGTGTCTTGAGATCACGATGAAGAATGTTCAGCTTATGCACATGCTCAATGGCAACCACCAGCTGCACAAAGAACAGCAGGATATGCTGTGGGGGAGAGAGGAGGGGACAAGGAAGAGAGGAGGGGGGGGGGGGAGAGAGAGAGCAGAGAAGGGGAAAGAGAAGGGGAAGAGGGAGAGAGGAGGGGAAGAGGGAGAGAGGAGGGGAAGAGGGAGAGAGGAGGGGAAGAGGGAGAGAGAAGTGGAATAGGGAGAGAGAAAAGAGAGAAGTGGAAGAGGGGGAGAGGAGGGGAAGAGGGAGAGAGAAGTAGTGGAAGAGGGAGAGAGAAGTGGAAGAGGGAGAGAGGAGGGGAAGAGGGAGAGAGGAGGGGAAGAGGGAGAGAGAAGTGGAAGAGGGAGAGAGAAGTGGAAGAGGGAGAGAGGAGGGGAAGAGGGAGAGAGAAGTAGTGGAAGAGGGAGAGAGAAGTGGAAGAGGGAGAGAGAAGTGGAAGAGGGAGAGAGGAGGGGAAGAGGGAGAGAAGTAGTGGAAGAGGGAGAGAGAAGTGGAAGAGGGAGAGAGGAGGGGAAGAGGGAGAGAGAAGTGGAAGAGGGAGAGAGGAGGGTAGGGGGTTGAGAGGAGGTAGGTGGGAGAGAGGAGGAAAGAGGGGTGAGAGAGGAAGGAAGAGGGAGAGAGGAGGGGAAGAGGAGGAGGAGCAAGAGGAGAGCGAGAGGAGTGAACAGGAGAAATATGCATCGTTATGTCTAGAAAAAATGCATCATTGGGTAGCTATGACAACACACATACACACACACACATTCCTGCATTTGTAATGAAGCTATTGTTTCAGCTGTTAGTTCATTTCTTGTAGCAGCTGAAGAGCCAATAACTGCAATAATAATTGTAACGGCTGAAGAACCAGCAGCTGCAGTAATGCTTTAAGAAGCAACAGCTGAAGGCACACTGTAGCCCATGAAAAAGACAGCAAAAACAGAAATTGGATTTGTGTCATGTCTACAAACATACCCTCCAAGGTACCCAATGAGATTTTGTGTGTTGATACCACTAGGTCTAGCTAGTCACAGCAAAATGTCCACACTTGTATAAACTATGCATTTTCTAGCATAACCAATATATGCAGCGTTGGTGGTGTAATGGTCAGCATTATTGCCTTCCAAGCAATAGATCCGGGTTCGATTCCCGGCCAATGCACGTTTTTTTTCTTCGCAACAATAAAATATATCAGGTGTGAGCGAGTAGAAGGCATTACCATTAGCTGGCCACAAGAAAATCTCCACAGGGAGTACTGCATTGAGTAGCGAATGAAGGTGCACGCACGAGCAAGAGAGGGGCAAAAAAAGCCATCAAATATTTTAGCTTGAAGTTCTAACATTGTTAGATTGCATTGCTCTGATCATTGTTCATAATTATAAAACCAGAACTTATCTGTACATAGTATCCTACTTCTCCATATCGTAATACAACATAATGTTGATCATGATTTGGATGTCATTAAAAAAAATACGAGCCAAAGCAGTACAGGGAGTGGCATCACTCTTTATTACACTCCAATGATACATACATGTACATGCACAGCAAACTTCCATTCAACCCTGCCCACCTCTCTGTCAACATTATGGGGCTCACCAATAAATAGATATTTGTCGGGAAAAATGCCATGTGTAGCGTTGGTGGTGTAATGGTTAGCATTATTGCCTTCCAAGCAATAGATCCGGGTTCGATTCCCGGCCAATGCACGTTTTTTTCCCCCCTTTTTTTCCTCCTTCCTTTCCAGCTTTTTTTGTTGTTGTTGCATTCCAGCTGCTCTCAGCACCAGCTCCAACTCAGGTGTTGTGCTTTGCAACCATTGGCATCATAAAATCTACCTTCTCAGCATCTTTGCCGACCATTCCAGACTCTCTAGTTTTTTATTCATACCCAAATGCTTTTTGCCAACATTGTTTATCGTTGATAATGATGAAGACCTTTTTTAATCATACCCATTGTTAATCATATTCTTCGGTAATACACCTACATGAAACTGTGCATCAATAGGGTTGAATCTCTTGCCTAATTTGTGCCATCTTTTTTAAATTATAGCAATAACTTTCGCCCAAGAGTCATCTGTGGATATCGCAACTATAATGGTGTAGACACTATCCAGTGATCTTTGACCTTCCAAATCTTAATGAGTTGTTCCTTGGTGCATACCTGACCTGCTCACCAAGTTTGTTAAAGATCCGCCAAGCCCTTTTGGGGTATTTTTTTTAACACACAGACAAAAAGCAACACCTGCTATGCATCACTGTGGCATGGGAATAGGCTGCACACAAACAGACTAGAGCAAAAGCAACACCTGCCATGCTCACTGTGGACATGGGATCATGGGAATAGGGTGCAGACAAACAGACTAGCAAAAGCAACACCTGCCATGCATCACTGTGTGCATGGGAATAGGCTGCAGACAAACAGACTAGAGCAAAAGCAACACCTGCCATGCTCACTGTGAGCATGGGAATAGGCTGCACACAAACAGACTAGAGCAAATGCAACACCCTGCCATGCTCACTGTGGACATGGGAATAGGCTGCAGACAAACAGACTAGAGCAAAAGCAACACTTGCCATGCTCACTGTGTGCATGGGAATAGGCTGCAGACAAACAGACTAGAGCAAAAGCAACACCTGCCATGCTCACTGTGGGCATGGGAATAGGCTGCAGTTTGGTCGAGAATGGGCCATTGAGGATAAGCAAACAAAAGCTATGCAGCACTACATGGCACTACTTCTACAACAAAACTTTCAGCTAAGCTTCAGAGAAACTTCAGCGAAACTTCAGAAAAGACTTCCTTCCATCCAAGAATGATTCCTTTCTTTAAGAGTGAAGGGATTCAGAGCGGTTCCCAGTAAGCAGTGTGGCTGCATATCAAGCCCTTCCTCAGCAGAAGAGTCGGCAGAAACAGCAGGAAAGGTTTAGAGAGACGATAGTTGCCTTTCCATTCCATCAAACTGGAAGTGCAGTTTTCTAACTACTTCATAATGATGCAGCAGTCGACTGGAGCATATGCAGGTAGAATAAGCAGTGCTTAATGGGTGAAGTGCATAAATAAGTGAAGTGCATAATTAATAATAATAATAATAATAATAATAATAATAATAATAATAATAATAATAATAATAATAATAATAATAATAATAATAATAATAATAATAATAATAATAATAATAATAATAATAATAATAATAATAATAATAATAATAATAATAATAATAATAATAATAATAATAATAATAATAATAATAATAATAATAATAATAATAATAATAATAATAATAATAATAATAATAATAATAATAATAATAATAATAAAAATGATGTCCAAGTTTGTTTTTTTGCTTGTAAGCACTAGATGTTCAGTCAACCATGATCCAATCCAAATAAGCAGTATGCAAGACTTATGTAGCTAATCCTCATCATCTTCATTAGTTTTCTGGCTCCCTCAGTCATGTCCTACAAGTCTTCCTCAAATATCCTCGTAGTGATTTATCTAAGTCAGCAAAATTTATTGACCTTGAGTACACGCCAACACCAAAGGCTGGAACTCAATAGTGACATAGGTACCTAACACCAAAGGTGGGAACTAACAGTGACATAGGTTCCTAATAGCAAAGGCTGGAACTGACAGTGACATTATGTGCCTAATACGAAAGGCTGGAACTGACAGTGACATAGGTGCCTAATAGCAAAGGCTGGAACTGACAGTGACATACAGTAGGTGCCTAATAGCAAAGGCTGGAACTAACAGTGACATAGGTGCCTAATAGCAAAGGCTGGAACTAACAGTGACATAGGTGCCTAATAGCAAAGGCTGGAACTAACAGTGACATAGGTGCCTTACGAAAGGCTGGAACTAACAGTGCCAAAGGTGCCAACACCAAGGCTGGTGGAACTAACAGTGACATAGGTGCCTAGGATGGAACTAACAGTGACATAGGTGCCTAATAGCAAAGGCTGGAACTGACAGTGACATTATGTGCCTAATACGAAAGGCTGGAACTGACAGTGACATAGGTGCCTAATAGCAAAGGCTGGAACTAACAGTGACATAGGTGCCTAATAGCAAAGGCTGGAACTAACAGTGACATAGGTGCCTAATACGAAAGGCTGGAACTGACAGTGACATAGGTGCCTAATACGAAAGGCTGGAACTGACAGTGACATAGGTGCCAACACCAAAGGCTGGAACTAACAGTGACATAGGTGCCTTACGAAAGGCTGGAACTAACAGTGCCAAAGGTGCCAACACCAAGGCTGGTGGAACTAACAGTGACATAGGTGCCTAGGATGGAACTAACAGTGACATAGGTGCCTAATAGCAAAGGCTGGAACTGACAGTGACATTATGTGCCTATACGAAAGGCTGGAACTGACAGTGACATAGGTGCCTAATAGCAAAGGCTGGAACTAACAGTGACATAGGTGCCTAATACGAAAGGCTGGAACTGACAGTGACATAGGTGCCAACACCAAAGGCTGGAACTAACAGTGCCTAATGGCTGGAACTAACAGTGACATAGGTGCCAACACCGAAGGCTGGAACTAACAGTGACATAGGTGCCTAATAGCAAAGGCTGGAACTGACAGTGGTGTACGTGCCTACAAAAATAATGAAGGCTCATTGCACATCCACAAGGAATTTGGGGTCTCTGGTACTCAAGGTGATGTAAACATACCTACGACACAAAGAAGATAGACAGAAAGAAACATTCTTGTTGCTATATTCGGTTTGTTCTGGAGGTCTTCTGGCATGTTACCATAGTGAAGGGTACGAGACACACAGAGAGGTTCTCGGGGAACTAACAAACAAACAATAAGACGATAATAGTTGAGGCCGTAAAGAAGCTGCCCTGAACTGCCATATTTCTTTTTGCCCTTCAGAGACTCCAATTCTTCTTTCCAACAAGGCAATGCCACTAACACTCCCTCGTATACAAACTTGTATCACTCTACGTCCAGCGGGGGTGGGGACAATCCTCGGATCAACTATGGATGTCCAAAGTTTCAAAGTTCATGCTCAAGTCATAGTGGCTGGGCTAGGATTAGGTGGGCTAGGATAATGATTGGACAGACATAGCTGATCCCAGAATTGTCCACAATATTATCGGACCATATTGACCTTGTTGCACTGGACTACATCACAATGAGCTGCAGTGCAATCCAGCGCTCATCGCTCGCTGAAGCTGTGATGCACCAGTGACCTTCCAATCACACACACAATTCACATGCTACATGTGCATGTCTAATGGGTGCCATGCAGGATCATAGGAATTCACATGCTACATGTGTCTAATGGGTGCCATAGACAGCCCCAGCATCATAGGAATTTACATGTTACATGTGCATGTCTAATGGGTGCCATGGACAGTCCCAGGATCATAGGAATTTACATGCTATACATGTCCCAGGATCATATGAACGTCAGAAATTAACAAAGTTTCAAGGTTTGGACTTTGAATAGGGCTAAAGCTAGGGCTAAGACTAAGCTTGGGCTAAGGCTAGGGCTAAGACTAAACTTGGGCAAGACTAAGCTTGGGCTAAGGCTAGGGGTAAGACTAAGCTTGGGCTAGGGCTAGGGCTAAGACTAAGCTTGGGCTAAGGCTAGGGCTAAGACTAAGCTTGGGCTAAGGCTAGGGCTAAGACTAAGCTTGGGCTAAGGCTAGGGCTAAGGCTAGGGAAGCTTGGGCTAGGGCTAGGCTAAGCTTGGGCTAGGGCTAGGGCTAAGGCTAGGGCTAAGACTAAGCTTGGGCTAAGGCTAGGGCTAAGACTAAGCTTGGGCTAAGGCTAGGGCTAAGACTAAGCTTGGGCTAAGGCTAGGGGGCTAAGACTAAGCTTGGGCCAAGGCTAGGAAGAGAACTAAGGCCAAGGTTAGTAATAGGTCAAGGCTAGGAATAAGGCTAAGGGCTAAGGCTAGGAAGAGGATTAAGGCCAAGGTTAGTAATAGGGTCAAGGCTAGGAATAAGGCTAAGGGCTAAGGCTAGGAATAGGGCTAAGGCTAGGAAGAGGATTAAGGCCAAGGCTAGGCTAGGCTAGGAATAGGGCTAAGGCTAGGAAGAGGACTAAGGCCAAGGTTAGGCTAGGCTAGGAATAGGGCTAAGGCTAGGAAGGGGACTAAGGCCAAGGCTAGGCTAGGCTAGGAATAGGGCTAAGGCTAGGAAGAGGACTAAGGCCAAGGCTAGGCTAGGCTAGGAATAGGGCTAAGGCTAGGAAGGGGACTAAGGCCACGGCTAGGCTAGGCTAAGAATAGGGCTAAGGCTAGGAAGAGGACTAAGGCCAAGGCTAGGCTAGGCTAGGAATAGGGCTAAAGCTAGGAAGGGGACTAAGGCAAAGGCCACTAGAAATAGGGGTAAGGCTAGGAAAGGACTAAGGCTAGGGCTAAGGCTACTAACATGGCTGGTAGGGATAACCTTAGCCCTGGCATCATTGGGCATGGCTCAAAAAAATTCCACTTCTATCCTTCCACCCCCCACACACACATTTTCCCTTTTAGATCACAGGAATGTGGGAGTGGTGAGGCAGCAATGCATTTCCATAGGTGCATAAATGAATTACAAGCCCTTCTACCCTTGTTAGGGGGGGCAGGAGCCAAGTTAGAGGGATAGGGGGAACTACTGAGCTAACTTGGGGGTTACAGTACCCCTGCACACCTGTAGAAGTGTTTCTTCAAGAACTAATCAAAGAGATGCTTGAGTCATGTTGCGAACCACACATTTTAGTCTGACCCAGCCCTTTTATTCCAAACCACACCCAACAGATCAATGAATAGACAGGACCAAACACCATCGCTTCATATGTACTATATCTCCTCAACTAGAACATGCACATTCTATTCATTTCATTTCATGAGCTGCCCATATTATTCGAGGGCGCTGTTATTTGAACACGACTAATAGGCATGATGACCCAAGCTTGAGATTATTGAGAACAGCAGTGCTCATACTCTAGCCATTGTCCTCTGTTCTAGCTTCATCTTGTTCTCAGCCAACTTCATCGCTTGCAAAGGAATTACCATCGTCGGCCCCTCCCACCATTTCTGTCGAGTTTGGCCGTCCCATTGACAATATTCCCTGCAGCACTTTTTCGCTGCTTGTTACTTGTCCAGTGAATGCTGTCATCACGTGACCGTCTGTCTCGACGGAAATGCTGCTATTTTTTTTTGAAGGATTATTATTTCAGAGGTGATTGACTGCCAACTTCACCCACTCGAGACAGAGCATCTCCTCTGGAGCTACCGTGCTTCCTGGTGGGGCATGGTCTAGGGCATGGTCTAATTGATCATGCGTATTATTTCATCCATGGCAGTGAACGGTGCATTGTCTAATAGAGGGTGTGGTCTAATTGAGGACGTATGATATATATGCACAACGACAACCTAAATAATAAATTATGTTTTTTGGGTGTGGGGTGTGGCTCAATAGACTTCCAAAGGCCTGTGGAAACCTCCAGGATCCTCCCTTATTCAGACCTCTTCACACATTCACATCCCATCTTCATTCCCACATCACAGATGTTGGGGGGAAAGAAACCCTCCTCCACTCAGGAGGGGGGGGTCTGAAAGTTTGCAACATAATCCGATTGGTCGAGAGTACTTTCTCGTACAGTAAAAAAGACAAAGTTATATAATTATATATCTTGACAATACCTCGGACACATGCGTACATCATGATACATGTCTGTTAGAATGTAGGGATGGGCATGGCAAGGGCAAGAGGGAGGTGGGGTAGAAATGCAATTACATTGGATTAAGATAGAGTAAAATAGTTTAAGTTAGATTTTAAGAGGTTTATATTCATTCCATTTTGGAGCTTGTGGGCGGCAAATATTTACTGAGAGCAAGATATTGCTAGTTGTGAGGCCTTCACAAAGATGGGTACGGATTGTTTATAGTGGGTTCTATTCTTTACTAGAGTAATTGCGCATTTGGCTTGTGATGTGTTTATCTTAGGTCTTGACTGCTCCTCCCCAAGTGAACACCAGGCATGTCATTATTGCGTGTAACCACAACCCCATCAATGTCTTACATCTTCATCCAACAGCTGAGAGTTCCTCTCTTCTATGAACTTGTGCAGAGTTTCCCCTGGGGCATACTCCATCACAATCATCAGCGACTTGTCCTCCACGAAATTATCGTAATAAGCAACTATGTTTGGATGTTTCAACATTGCCAAAACCTTCACTTCATTCAGGGCTGAGAAACGTTCCTCCTTCCCCAAGTCATCCACTGGTATCTGCTTGATAACTACAAGTCTTTCATCACCTTTCCGCCTGACAAGGTACACTATCCTGTTATTTGTAGGCAAAAAAAAACAGGCATGGCAGTACGATATAAAGTCATTACTTATCACTTACCCAAAAGCACCTCGTCCTATGGTCCTTAGCCTCTCGTATCTATCCATCGTCGCTCAGGGAAATGGGTACGGGACATCACCTAAGGCTAACACTCAAATCTAGGCGCGCGCGGAACTACGCGATTGCCTCATAAACAAGCTTCAAACTTGCACAGGAGCAGGGTAGAAACGGATGAGCGTGGATAAGACGAAGCAAGCGTGCATTAGGTGCGTGGTGCAGCTCTCCTTGGCTCAGGTAAGTAAACGTAAACTCACGATCCAACTCTCGTATGCACAGTCTGGTTACATTCCTTCATCATCCGTTAAACGAAGTTGCTTTAGGGACCATTGTAACTACTGCCTGCCATACCCTGTATTGCTGTCTAATTATTCCGCCCTAAACTGGCCAGTTCTTTACTGGGCTCTTGTAGAGCAATAATCACACCAACTAATTCCAGCCAGCTAACTGCCGTTATGGAGTCTTTGTTTCTGGTAACCTAATGCTAAGGAGCCAGATTTGGCGGGCCATAGCAGTCCTACCTGCAAATGCAATGGTATGTGAATGGTATGTGCAGATTTATCCTTTCATTTGATATCAACCACCCGAAAATCATCGCATCCAGATTTTTTTTTGATTTTTTTTTATGACTCGAGTTGTGCACTCTGAGATGCATCTGTTGGACATAGACACCCACCGGCAGAGACAGACGCAATTATTTTTGGATGTGATAGATAACTCTCTGGTTGTCGTGTCAAATAAATGTATGGGTTCGCATGTTAGAAGATAGGAGAATTCAGGAAGAGAGAATCGTTGGTTTGTTAAGCGTAGGGCATACTAGAAGCTAGCAAGAAAATGGCCACGTAATAACGAGAAGCTGCTTAGCTGGTTAATTAATTTGTGGATTTTTTTGTACCCATAACATTATTGTTTTTATTTTTATTTTTATTTAAATAAACTTTTCAAATTTCAAACTGGCAAGAATCAGCAGCTCCATTGAAGTAAGGCTATGCAGTGCTATGTCAGCTGTGTCAACAGCAAAACTACAGCAAAGTAATCCACTCGAGATCAATTGCTTGCTTTACGAGCTAAGGAATTCACTTGCTAAGCATAGGATCCTGTGCAGATTTCCTTAGCAAGAAGAGCATTAGGAACTGCATTTGATTACTGGCTTATTCTGTAACTTCCCCTCCCCCACCTCCCTCAGCCTACACTCACTCTATCTCTCTTCCTTCTACCTTCCCTCTCTCTTTTTCCTCCCTCTACCTCTCCTCCATCTTCATCTACTGGAAAAGACAGTTCATGGCTGCAGTTGCGATTGTCGGCCATTTAAATAAATAAATTGCTCGCTCACCCTGTCATCCCAGATGTAGTTTATGTCATGGCACAGCAGTCAACTGCATGTGCAGTTAGAAGACGTGCAGTATTGAATTGTTTGAGTGAACAATGTCAAGTATGTGCATGTGTTTGTGGCAGGCAATCAGTTAACAAGCAATGCCCATATCCCTGCGGAGGAGCGGCCCATGTTCCTGCAGAGGAGCGGCCCATGTCCCTGCAGAGGAGCGGCTCATGTCCCTGCAGATGTCCCTGCAGAGGAGTGGCCAATGCCCCTGCAGAGGAATGGCCCATGTCTCTGCAGAGGAGCGGCCCATGTCCCTGAGTGGAGTGGCCCATGTCCCTGCAGAGGAGCGGCTCATGTCCCTGCGGAGGAGTGGCTCATGTCCCTGCAGAGGAATGGTCAATGTCCCCGCAGAGGAGCGGCCCATGTCCCTGCAGAGGAGCGGCCCATGTCCCTGCAGAGGAGCGGCCCTCTGTCATATTCATATCTGGTAGCTTGTTGTTATGCAGGTGTCTATATCAAGCACCTGGGTTTTTGTTAGGCACGTACCAAACTGCTGTTTCTAGCCTCTATTTGTTAAGCATTGATCGTTACTGCTCCTGCTTGTGAGTCGGTGTTTCTTCCATTGCTGGCGACTAGACGAGTTTGCAGATGTGTTGTCCATGTATGGTATTCTGCAGGCTCTGCTTAGCAACAGCTCAAGTGCTCCTCCTCATCAAGTCACTGTTGGCTGTACATTAAAATACTTTGCTGCACTTTGTGTGTGTGTGTGTGAGGTGAGTGTGTATGTGCGTGCGTCTGCATGTGCGTGCATGTGTGAGCGTGTGCATAGTGTGTGTGTATGTGAGTGTGTGTGTGTGTGTTTCCCTGTAATCCACTATCAAAGGTAACACCAGGACCACGATAATCTAGACTAACCTCATAGTGCTTGTCTCTTAGGAAGCCTTCATAATTAAAAGGTCTCTCTCTGTGTCTCACCGACTTTACCAGTTCCTGCTGGCAATGGGTTGAGTCATATATCAATACCCTGGACCACACACATGCAAAACAGGGTCAAGTCGGCATATATATAATATAATATATATATAATATATATATATATATATATATATGCAGTATATATATATTTATACTACATCACGTGATCTGTGGCTAATCTGATTGGTTAATAACTGTAGGTTACATAGGCGCGTAACCTATACTTTTAACCGCATGTAGTTTAGCGCATGCGCAATGTAGTATAAGTAAGATAGCCTATTCAAAAGAGTCGGTTATGCGCCAGTGTAACCTACTCATTTGCTGTTACATTCCTCGGCTTCGCCTCGGGGTAACCGCAAACTCGGAGGTTACATAGGCGCATAACCGACTCTTTTGTATAGGCTATCCTATACATACACAAGAATAATTATATTTATAACCAACTCATTCATTACCATGACTTTCTCGGATAATCATTTACTCTCTCAACGAGATGTTTAGCCTTCATCGTGAATATGAATATTGTCAAAACAGAAAGAAAAGACTGAACCCTATACAACACAAGTATGAGATCCCTTGACTATTTTAATATTCAATATCCCTTTGCCAATGTAATGTTCGAGTCCCTTTACCATTTTCATTTACCATTTTTAAAATCATATGCACTAATCAGTAACTAAATTTCTGTATATAATATTGGTGGAATAATATTGGTGGAATAATATTGGTGGGTTGTTGTTTTAATCCGATCAAAAGGATCATGAAATTTCCACTTTATCCCCTCACTTGTGGCCAGTGTGGCACCTCAAAAAAGAGACCCAGGGACGTCTTTACGGGATTTAGAAGCTCAGAATAGCTTCCATTAAAGGGAGTAAAGGAAGTCTACCTCTTTCATCCCAGGAGCTGGATCTTAAGGCAACCCTAGCTCTGTCTGCTCTGAGTATATGTTTGTAATCATGGGATGCATGTGTTCTATGACGCACTGTATTTGCTACATGCATGAATTATGTCTTGGTATACTGATTGATACCTCAACCATCATTGATTTACCAGCAGCTCACCTCCACTAATACCACTCCTGTTAGCTCTGTATAGAGCAGGGATTCTCAACCAGGGGTAAATTTACCCCCTGGGGGTAAAAAATGACATGGCATGGGGTACGTACCTGATAATTGAATAAGGAAAAGGGCTTATAGACCTCTACTTACCTGAGGTCACTATTTCTTATTATAATTATTCACACTATTGCCTTTGGTCTGTGATTTAATTTCTTTCTTTATCAAAGTATATTACTATATTATGTTATGCAATACCTAGATAATAAATGTGTCTCACTTTTCTGTGCCTTTATGATGGCTATGCATTTTTTGCATGGGAGTAAGGGAGTAAATATCGAAATACATCATGCTGAGGGGGTAAATGATGGAGGAACGGTTGAGAATCCCTGGTATAGAGGGATAGTTAGCTCTGTATAGAGGGATAGTTAGCTCCTCTATATAGAGGGATAGTTAGCTCTGTATAGAGGGATAGTTAGCTCTATATAGAGGGATAGTTAGCTGCTCTATAGGGATAGTTAGCTGCTCTATATAGAGGGGTAGTTAGCTGCTCTATATAGAGAGATAATTAGCTTCTCTATATAGAGGGGTAGTTAGCTGCTCTATAGGGATAGTTAGCTGCTCTATATAGAAGGTTAGTTTCGAGGGGTTAATATTTGTGGATTGAATTCTAGAATGATTGCCGTCAACTTATGACAAGATAAGCTTTCTCTTTATCAATAATCAACTTGAAATTGTATTCTCTCGACGTTTCAACTAGATGCTCTAGGAATATGGCTAGAGCATCTAGTCGAAACGTCGAGAGAATATAATTTCAAGTTGATTATTGAGAAGGTTATTGTAATGACTGAGAGGTTCTGAATATCACCTCCTTGAAAGTGTTCATCTGTATGGGACTAGCCAAGTTGCATGCACACTGTACCTTACCCCCCCCCCCCCCCCCCCCCCCCCCCACTTGCCACACCTTTGTGGAGCATTTTATTTTGAGGATTTATTGCCATGCATGGGCTGGTGGAATTTCTTCTCCCACCCCCCCAGTGTAAAATGGGTAAGGGTTATCATATGTTTTGTTGTTTTTGCTTCTGAGCCATATGTACCAGTAACTCCAGCAAGCTACTGGACATTCTCTTTATAATCCCACAGTTGGAGTGGACAGATGATTCTGGCATATGTGTGCACCTTCCAGGGCCGCCCGTGTTTGTGAGGGCCTGTGTGCTGGGGCAGCTGCAGCACTCTTGTCTCTACCCCCCTACTTTCCCTGTCATACTCGACCAGAACCTTACATTTGACAGGGTGAGTGAATACATGCAGGGAGAGTGGCCAGCCATGTTCTCCTGGCTAGCTGCACTACTGGTTCTCACGCGGCCAGTATTAATTTGTATATTTTTATTTTTTCCCTTCACATGTCACATGTCCAGTGTTGTTATTTATTTATTTATTTGTTCATTTATATTTTATTTTTTTATTTTTTAGTTTATTTTTTATTTGTTTGTTTATTTGTTTGTTTATTTGTTTGTTTATTTATTTGTTTATTTATTGTTTATTTATTCAATACTTCGCTTCACATGTCCAGTGTTGTTATTATTATTTCATAATATTTTTTTTTTTTTATCAGTTTACATGGCTGCTATAGTTATTTATTGTTTGGTTATTGTTTGTTTATTTATCTAAAAATTGGGCAGGGAACAGTGTTATGGGTGGAATGCTGTGATAGCTTCTTGTGCACAGTTGTTGTTGTCAACTTAGGGTACCAGTTGACCTTTACACTTGCCACTCCCAGGGCTGGGAATAATGCAACTAGAGTCATGTGATGATGTGATGTATTCCTATGAAACCAAGCCAATTTGATTCATAATGCTGAGGTCGGTTACTTGATAACCACATGTTTGTCAACAAAGAGACTATCCTACAAGCCATTCTAGGCAAGGTTTCCTTTTAAACAGAGGGGAGGGGCAGAGCAGTCTTAATAAGTCTTTCTAACATAGATACTGACTAACTGTCGAAGTCCTTCATTGTTCAAGGAGGTCATAAGAGGTAAGTTGGTGTGTGGACAGAGTAGATCATACACACTGGACCAACACCACACTGGGTTGAGGCAGATTGAAGTAGGTTGACAATAGCTCTATGGGGACACACATTGGACCAATACCACTCTGGGTTGGGGCACATTGACAATAGCTCTATGGGGACTCACACTGGACCACACCCACACTGGGTTGGTGTATAGGCTGTTCACTAATTCTATATATTTACAGGAGAACATGTCAAGATTGAAGTCATACAAGTGGCTCCAGATTACCAAAGTATGTAATGCAGTGTAACTACATGTAATGCAACCAAACATCTCTCAGCAACAAGAGTTATGTTTAGAATCGGTATCTCCACGTTCTCCACATGCGTTCGAAGCAAGTCCTCACCTGGGGAGGTGGACAGGGAATTTATTATTACCTTTTATGTCTGCGGTCGTCTCTCTTTCCATGGACTGTGTGTATACGAGCCAAGTTCATAGATGTGCCTACAAGCACATTGCCATGGCTTCTACTAAATCAATACTAACCAGCACTCCTGCCTTCATTCATCAGCATGAACTAGGATGACTTATCATCAGTCAAGGAGAGAGAGAACAGCAAAGCTAAAAGAGCATATATATATACAGATAGATACAGGAAGTGATGGGTTACGTTTAGAAGTGGAGCAAGACAAAGACAAGTCCTGAAGACAATGTAGTATAGTAGTCATGGTCACGATAAAAAAAAAATTTAATCTGCTTCCTCTATTCCATCAGGCAGCTCTCCCCCATTCTAATTATGAATGGGCTCGTGTGAAGGAAATGGTCATCACATTCACAAGGCATGCTGTGTGCAGAGGCTACACACTTCTCCCTTGTGTGTTCCTCCTCATGTCTTGCAGCTGCTTGACCTCCAAGGAGATCGATTCCAACGTGGATGTCTTTTGAGTCTGGTGGGTGGAGAGTTCTCCAGATACTGTGGCGGCCAGGAATTTAAATATTAATACCCACATATCCATCACATTCCAGCTTGCCAAATAGAGCTCGGCTAAGAAATAATAGTAATAATAATAATAAACTGTACGTAGCCAAAGATCTGGAGAAAATTAGGGAATAACTATAATGGCCAGGGACAAATCATGGTGGTTTAAGATTCGTGGATAGAGAGATATGAACCGTATATATTCAATGTCTTGTTATTCATGACTGCTTAGTCACTCACTCTCGACTCTGTTGAGGGAGTGCTATATATGCTTAGATACCCACACTCTGAAGAGGAACACCGCAAAGAGATGAGATTATGAAGCTGTCAGCACACACCGTTAGACTCTTCTCTTATCTATTAATTTTTCGTTGCATGTATTTTATTTTAATTCATTTCATTAAACTTGAAACTTTTTAAACACTCCCTGCCTCAACTTACTTACCAAGTTTGGTTCAAACTGGTTCAGGCATTTTGCCAGACATGAGCCATACACGCAGGCAGACAGACATTTTCGAATTTAGATACATACAGATAGTTACTATTCACAGACCAATATTTAAAGTTTTTCAGGAACTTTCAACCATCATTGTTGATCTTCATCAGCTGAATGCTAATGGGGGGGGGGGGGGAGTGGTTGGGTGAACACACTAACGTAGAGTGTTTTGTTCCGAGTGTGCCCAAATCTCGGTATGTTTATGGTCACATGGGGGGGGGGGGGGCTTATTTTTTTATGTTCTAGGCATTGAGAACCCTTTACCTTCAAACACAATGTGAAAGAGGAAGAGGTAAAGGATTCTCAATGCAAGACACCCCACCCTACCCCCATAATGATGCCACCTCTCCATTGCAACCAATTTGCTGGTAGTGATGGTGATGGTTATAATAATGTGGTGGTGATGATGATGGTTGTACTAATGTGGTGGTGGTGATAGGATGATTGACCTTTTCCTTGTAAAGGTGGCAAGATCTTGGCGAGATTTGACTCTCCGGCTTACAAGTTTTTGTTCCCCAATATTGGACCTGACGAAAACGATCTTCGTAGACTAAAGTTTGAACATTCCAGGAAATACAATGTAAGATAAGAGATGTGGTCGTAGCATGTGGATAAGATTAGACCGAGCGAGGAAGAGGAGGGTGTAGCTAGGGGAAGGGAGGAAGAGGAGGGTGCAGCTAGGGGGAGGGAGGAAGAGGAGGGTGTAGCTAGGGGGAGGGAGGAAGAGGAGGGTGTAGCTAGGGGGAGGGAGGAAGAGGAGGGTGTAGCTAGGGGGAGGGAGGAAGAGGAGGGTGTGGTGATGGATGGATAGGAAAAAACAGAGGTATGAAGTGAGTATGTGCCCCTGGGGAAGCTTGAGAAAGCTTGAGAGGAGGAACAGAATAAGCGATGAAGGTTGAAGTTGCAGGACAGGGAGGGAAGGTAGAGAGATGAGAAAAATAATGAAAGGAGCACTGAGGCAGAGACAGACAGTGAGATAAGAAAGACCAGCATCTAAAACTAAAGAAATGGATATAACACTAACTGTGATAATATTTCCCATAATTTAGCATCCTCCGGAACTGTGGTACTCCTCCTCCACCGTGCTTCTAGAGGCCACCGTGCAGTCCCCGGTACGCCTGCTCATCCCAAGGAGCTCCAGTATGGACGAACTCCCGATGAGTGACGAAGAGGACTCAGGGGAGCTCAGAGTGTCATTCCTGGGTGAAGGACAGCATCGTTCACCTCGACCTAGAAAACCTGGCACTTCTCGGATGTTGTTTTCACCATCACCGCATGCAGGAGACCTTTCTGGTGTGCCTCATAGTTTGGCACCCTTAAATTCCTCCTCCGCTACGCAGGAGAGGTTGTATTCGCTGCTCAGCAAGTACGAGGACACGGGGAAATCTGGACGAAGAGGAGAGGGAGGAGGAGGAGGAGAAGAGAGAAGTGAAGTAGTGGGACTAGCAAGTGGGAGAGATGAAGATCAAGATGAGTCCAGACCGCGATGGTCCCCACCTAGGGTGAAATTTAAGCCACCTGTTCCTTGCTTAAGACATGTTCCAGGTATGCCATGTCTGCCATAGTTTCCAGGTATACCATGTCTACCATAGTTTCCAGGCATACCATGTCTACCATAGTTTCCAGGCATACCATGTCTACCATAGTTTCCAGGTATACCATGTCTGCCATAGTTTCCAGGTATACCATGTCTACCATAGTTTCCAGGTATACCATGTCTACCATAGTTTCCAGGTATGCCATGTCTGCCATAGTTTCCAGGTATACCATGTCTACCATAGTTTCCAGGTATACCATGTCTGCCATAGTTTCCAGGTATGCCATGTCTGCCATAGTTTCCAGGTATGCCATGTCTGCCATAGTTTCCAGGTATGCCATGTCTGCCGTAGTTTCCAGGTATGCAATGTCTACCATAGTTTCCAGGTATACCATGTCTGCCATAGTTTCCAGGTATGCCATGTCTGCCGTAGTTTCCAGGTATGCAATGTCTACCATAGTTTCCAGGTATACCATGTCAAATGCCATAGTTTCCAGGTATGCCATGTCTGCCATAGTTTCCAGGTATACCATGTCTGCCATAGTTTCCATGTATACCATGTCTACCATAGTTTCCAGGTATACCATGTCTGCCATAGTTTCCAGGTATACCATGTCAAATGCCATAGTTTCCAGGTATGCCATGTCTGCCATAGTTTCCAGGTATGCCATGTCTGCCGTAGTTTCCAGGTATGCAATGTCTACCATAGTTTCCAGGTATACCATGTCAAATGCCATAGTTTCCAGGTATGCCATGTCTGCCATAGTTTCCAGGTATACCATGTCTGCCATAGTTTCCAGGTATACCATGTCTACCATAGTTTCCAGGTATCCATGTCTGCCATAGTTTCCAGGTATACCATGTCTGCCATAGTTTCCAGGTACACCATGTCTGCCATAGTTTCCAGGTATACCATGTCTGCCATAGTTTCCAGGTATACCATGTCTGCCATAGTTTCCATGTATACCATGTCTACCATAGTTTCCAGGTATATCATGTCTTCCATAGTTTCCAGGCATACCATGTCTACCATAGTTTCCAGGTATGCCATGTCTGCCATAGTTGCCAGGTATACCATGTCTGCCATAGTTTCCATGTATACCATGTCTACCATAGTTTCCAGGTATACCATGTCTACCATAGTTTCCAGGTATATCATGTCTTCCATAGTTTCCAGGCATACCATGTCTACCATAGTTTCCAGGTATACCATGTCTGCCATAGTTTCCAGGTATACCATGTCTGCCATAGTTTCCAGATATACCATGTCTGCCATAGTTTCCAGGTATGCCATGTCTACCATAGTTTCCAGGTATACCACATCTACCATAGTTTCCAGATATACCATGTCTGCCATAGTTTCCAGGTATACCATGTCTGCCATAGTTTCCAGGTATACCATGTCTACCATAGTTTCCAGGTATACCATGTCTGCCATAGTTTCCAGGTATACCATGTCTGCCATAGTTTCCAGGTATGCCATGTCTGCCATAGTTTCCAGGTATGCCATGTCTGCCATAGTTTCCAGGTATACCATGTCTGCCATAGTTTCCAGGTATGCCATGTCTACCATAGTTTCCAGGTATGCCATGTCTGCCATAGTTTCCATGTCTACCATAGTTTCCAAGTATACCATGTCTGCCATAGTTTCCAGGTATACCATGTCTGCCATAGTGTCCAGGTATATCATGTCTGCCATAGTTTCCAGGTATACCATGTCTACCATAGTTTCCAGATATACCATGTCTGCCATAGTTTCCAGGTATGCCATGTCTACCATAGTTTCCAGATATACCATGTCTGCCATAGTTTCCAGGTATGTCATGTCTGCCATAGTTTCCAGGTATGCCATGTCTGCCATAGTTTCCAGGTAAATCATGGCTGCCATAGTTTCCAGGTATACCATGTCTGCCATAGTTTCCAGGTATACCATGTCTGCCATAGTTTCCAGGTATGCCATGTCTGCCATAGTTTCCAGGTATACCATGTCTACCATAGTTTCCAGGTATACCATGTCTGCCATAGTTTCCAGGTATACCATGTCTGCCATAGTTTCCAGGTATGCCATGTCTGCCATAGTTTCCAGGTATACCATGTCTACCATAGTTTCCAGGTATACCATGTCTGCCATAGTTTCCAGGTATACCATGTCTGCCATAGTTTCCAGGTATGCCATGTCTGCCATAGTTTCCAGGTATGCCATGTCTGCCATAGTTTCCAGGTATACCATGTCTGCCATAGTTTCCAGGTATGCCATGTCTACCATAGTTTCCAGGTATGCCATGTCTGCCATAGTTTCCATGTCTACCATAGTTTCCAGGTATGCCATGTCTACCATAGTTTCCAGGTATACCATGTCTGCCATAGTGTCCAGGTATACCATGTCTGCCATAGTTTCCAGGTATACCATGTCTACCATAGTTTCCAGGTATACCATGTCTGCCATAGTTTCCAGGTATACCATGTCTGCCATAGTTTCCAGGTATACCATGTCTACCATAGTTTCCAGGTATCCATGTCTGCCATAGTTTCCAGGTATACCATGTCTGCCATAGTTTCCAGGTACACCATGTCTGCCATAGTTTCCAGGTATACCATGTCTGCCATAGTTTCCAGGTATATCATGTCTGCCATAGTTTCCAGATATGCCATGTCCACCATAGTTTCCAGGTATACCATGTCTACCATAGTTTCCAGGTATACCATGTCTGCCATAGTTTCCAGGTATACCATGTCTACCATAGTTTCCAGGTATACCATGTCTGCCATAGTTTCCAGGTATACCATGTCTACCATAGTTTCCAGGTATACCATGTCTGCCATAGTTTCCAGATATACCATGTCTGCCATAGTTTCCAGGTATACCATGTCTACCATAGTTTCCATGTATACCATGTCACCATAGTTTCCAAGTATACCATGTCTGCCATAGTTTCCAGGTATGCCATGTCTGCCATAGTTTCCAGGTATGCCATGTCTGCCATAGTTTCCAGGTATACCATGTCTACCATAGTTTCCAGGTATACCATGTCTGCCATAGTTTCCAGGTATATCATGTCTGCCATAGTTTCCAGGTATACCATGTCTGCCATAGTTTCCAGGTATACCATGTCTGCCATAGTTTCCAGGTACGCCATGTCTGCCATAGTTTCCAGGTATACCATGTCTACCATAGTTTCCAGGTATACCATGTCTGCCATAGTTCAGGTATACCATGTCTACCATAGTTTCCAGGTATACCATGTCTACCATAGTTTCCAGGTATACCATGTCTACCATAGTTTCCAGGTATGCCATGTCTGCCATAGTTTCCAAGTATACCATGTCTACCATAGTTTCCAGGTATACCATGTCTGCCATAGTTTCCAGGTATACCATGTCTGCCATAGTTTCCAGGTATACCATGTCTACCATAGTTTCCAGGTATACCATGTCTGCCATAGTTTCCATGTATACCATGTCATCATAGTTTCCAAGTATACCATGTCTGCCATAGTTTCCAGGTATGCCATGTCTGCCATAGTTTCCAGGTATGCCATGTCTGCCATAGTTTCCAGGTATACCATGTCTGTCATAGTTTCCAGGTATACCATGTCTACCATAGTTTCCATGTATACCATGTCACCATAGTTTCCAAGTATACCATGTCTGCCATAGTTTCCAGGTATGCCATGTCTGCCATAGTTTCCAGGTATGCCATGTCTGCCATAGTTTCCAGGTATACCATGTCTACCATAGTTTCCAGGTATGCCATGTCTGCCATAGTTTCCAGGTATACCATGTCTGCCATAGTTTCCAGGTATACCATGTCTACCATAGTTTCCATGTATACCATGTCACCATAGTTTCCAAGTATACCATGTCTGCCATAGTTTCCAGGTATGCCATGTCTGCCATAGTTTCCAGGTATGCCATGTCTGCCATAGTTTCCAGGTATACCATGTCTACCATAGTTTCCAGGTATACCATGTCTGCCATAGTTTCCAGGTATATCATGTCTGCCATAGTTTCCAGGTATACCATGTCTGCCATAGTTTCCAGGTATACCATGTCTGCCATAGTTTCCAGGTATACCATGTCTACCATAGTTTCCAGGTATATCATGTCTGCCATAGTTTCCAGGTATACCATGTCTGCCATAGTTTCCAGGTACGCCATGTCTGCCATAGTTTCCAGGTATACCATGTCTTCCATAGTTTCCAGGTATGCCATGTCTGCCATAGTTTCCAGGTATGCCATGTCTACCATAGTTTCCAGGTATGCCATGTCTGCCATAGTTTCCAGGTATACCATGTCTGCCATAGTTTCCAGGTATACCATGTCTGCCATAGTTTCCAGGTATACCATGTCTGCCATAGTTTCCAGGTATGCCATGTCTGCCATAGTTTCCAGGTATGCCATGTCTAACATAGTTTCCAGGTATACCATGTCTGCCATAGTTTCCAGGTATGCCATGTCTACCATAGTTTCCAGGTATACCATGTCTGCCATAGTTTCCAGGTATACCATGTCTGCCATAGTGTCCAGGTATACCATGTCTGTCATAGTTTCCAGGTATACCATGTTTGCCATAGTTTCCAGGTATATCATGTCTGCCATAGTTTCCAGGTATGCCATGTCTGCCATAGTTTCCAGGTACGCCATGTCTGCCATAGTTTCCATGTATACCATGTCTACCATAGTTTCCAGGATACCATGTCTGTCATAGTTTCCAGGTATACCATGTCTGCCATAGTTTCCAGGTATGCCATGTATACCATAGTTTCCAGATATGCCATGTCCACCATAGTTTCCAGGTATGCCATGTCTGCCATAGTTTCCAGGTATACCATGTCTGCCATAGTTCAGGTATACCATGTCTTCCATAGTTTCCAGGTATGCCATGTCTACCATAGTTTCCAGGTATACCATGTCTGTCATAGTTTCCAGGTATACCATGTCTGCCGTAGTTTCCAGGTATACCATGTCTGCCATAGTTTCCAGGTATACCATGTCTGCCATAGTTTCCAGATATGCCATGTCCACCATAGTTTCCAGGTATGCCATGTCTGCCATAGTTTCCAGGTATACCATGTCTGCCATAGTTCAGGTATACCATGTCTTCCATAGTTTCCAGGTATGCCATGTCTGCCATAGTTTCCAGGTATACAATGTCTGCCATAGTTTCCATGTATACCATGTCTACCATAGTTTCCAGGTATACCATGTCTGCCATAGTTTCCAGGTATACCATGTCTGCCATAGTTTCCAGGTATATCATGTCTACCATAGTTTCCAGGTATGCCATGTCTGCCATAGTTTCCAGGTATGCCATGTCTACCATAGTTTCCAGGTATGCCATGTCTGCCATAGTTTCCAGGTATACCATGTCTGCCATAGTTTCCATGTCTGCCATAGTTTCCAGGTATGCCATGTCTGCCATAGTTTCCAGGTATGCCATGTCTGCCATAGTTTCCAGGTATACCATGTCTGCCATAGTTTCCAGGTATGCCATGTCTACCATAGTTTCAGGTATACCATGTCTGCCATAGTTTCCAGGTATACCATGTCTACCATAGTTTCCAGGTATGCCATGTCTGCCGTAGTTTCCAGGTATGTCATGTCTACCATAGTTTCCAGGATACCATGTCTGTCGTAGTATCCAGGTATACCATGTCTGCCATAGTTTCCAGCTACATGTATGCCATGTATGCCATAGTTTCCAGGTATACCATGTCTGCCATAGTTTCCAGGTATACCATGTCTGCCATAGTTTCCAGGTATACCATGTCTACCATAGTTTCCAGGTACGCCATGTCTGCCATAGTTTCCAGGTATACCATGTCTGCCATAGTTTCCAGGTATACCATGTCTACCATAGTTTCCAGGTATGCCATGTCTACCATAGTTTCCAGGTATGCCATGTCTGCCATAGTTTCCAGGTAAACCATGGCTGCCATAGTTTCCAGGTATACCATGTCTGCCATAGTTCAGGTATACCATGTCTGCCATAGTTTCCAGGTATGCCATGTATACCATAGTTTCCAGGTATGCCATGTCTGCCATAGTTTCCAAGTATACCATGTCTACCATAGTTTCCAGGTATACCATGTCTGCCATAGTTTCCAGGTATACCATGTCTGCCATAGTTTCCAGGTATACCATGTCTACCATAGTTTCCAGGTATACCATGTCTGCCATAGTTTCCATGTATACCATGTCATCATAGTTTCCAAGTATACCATGTCTGCCATAGTTTCCAGGTATGCCATGTCTGCCATAGTTTCCAGGTATGCCATGTCTGCCATAGTTTCCAGGTATACCATGTCTGTCATAGTTTCCAGGTATGCCATGTCTGCCATAGTTTCCAGGTATGCCATGTCTGCCATAGTTTCCAGGTATACCATGTCTGTCATAGTTTCCAGGTATGCCATGTCTGCCATAGTTTCCAAGTATACCATGTCTGCCATAGTTTCCAGGTATGCCATGTCTGCCATAGTTTCCAGGTATACCATGTCTGCCATAGTTTCCAGGTATACCATGTCTACCATAGTTTCCAGGTACGCCATGTCTGCCATAGTTTCCAGGTATACCATGTCTACCATAGTTTCCAGGTATACCATGTCTGCCATAGTTCAGGTATACCATGTCTGCCATAGTTTCCAGGTATGCCATGTATACCATAGTTTCCAGGTATGCCATGTCTGCCATAGTTTCCAAGTATACCATGTCTACCATAGTTTCCAGGTATACCATGTCTGCCATAGTTTCCAGGTATACCATGTCTGCCATAGTTTCCAGGTATACCATGTCTACCATAGTTTCCAGGTATACCATGTCTGCCATAGTTTCCATGTATACCATGTCATCATAGTTTCCAAGTATACCATGTCTGCCATAGTTTCCAGGTATGCCATGTCTGCCATAGTTTCCAGGTATGCCATGTCTGCCATAGTTTCCATGTATACCATGTCACCATAGTTTCCAAGTATACCATGTCTGCCATAGTTTCCAGGTATGCCATGTCTGCCATAGTTTCCAGGTATGCCATGTCTGCCATAGTTTCCAGGTATACCATGTCTACCATAGTTTCCAGGTATGCCATGTCTACCATAGTTTCCAGGTATACCATGTCTGCCATAGTTTCCAGGTATACCATGTCTACCATCGTTTCCAGGTATGCCATGTCTGCCATAGTTTCCATGTCTGCCATAGTTTCCAGGTATGCCATGTCTGCCATAGTTTCCAGGTATGCCATGTCTGCCATAGTTTCCAGGTATACCATGTCTGCCATAGTTTCCATGTATACCATGTCATCATAGTTTCCAAGTATACCATGTCTGCCATAGTTTCCAGGTATGCCATGTCTGCCATAGTTTCCAGGTATGCCATGTCTGCCATAGTTTCCAGGTATACCATGTCTGTCATAGTTTCCAGGTATACCATGTCTACCATAGTTTCCATGTATACCATGTCACCATAGTTTCCAAGTATACCATGTCTGCCATAGTTTCCAGGTATACCATGTTTACCATAGTTTCCAGGTATGCCAAGTCTGCCATAGTTTCCATGTATACCATGTCATCATAGTTTCCAAGTATACCATGTCTGCCATAGTTTCCAGGTATGCCATGTCTGCCATAGTTTCCAGGTATGCCATGTCTGCCATAGTTTCCAGGTATACCATGTCTGTCATAGTTTCCAGGTATACCATGTCTACCATAGTTTCCATGTATACCATGTCACCATAGTTTCCAAGTATACCATGTCTGCCATAGTGTCCAGGTATACCATGTCTACCATAGTTTCCAGGTATGCCAAGTCTGCCATAGTTTCCAGGTATACCATGTCTACCATCGTTTCCAGGTATACCATGTCTACCATCGTTTCCAGGTATGCCATGTCTGCCATAGTTTCCATGTCTGCCATAGTTTCCAGGTATGCCATGTCTGCCATAGTTTCCAGGTATGCCATGTCTGCCATAGTTTCCAGGTATACCATGTCTACCATAGTTTCCAGGTATACCATGTCTGCCATAGTTTCCAGGTATGCCATGTCTGCCATAGTTTCCAGGTATACCATGTCTGCCATAGTTTCCAGGTATGCCATGTCTGCCATAGTTTCCAGGTATGCCATGTCTGCCATAGTTTCCCGGTATACCATGTCTGCCATAGTTTCCAGGTATGCCATGTCTGCCATAGTTTCCAGGTATGCCATGTCTGCCATAGTTTCCATGTACACCATGTCTACCATAGTTTCCAGGTATGCCATGTCTACCATAGTTTCCAGGTATGCCATGTCTACCATAGTTTCCAGGTATACCTTGTCTGCCATAGTTTCCAGGTATACCTTGTCTACCATAGTTTCCAGGTATGCCATGTCTACCATAGTTTCCAGGTATACCATGTCCACCATAGTTTCCAGGTATATCATGTCTACCATAGTTTCCAGGTATGTCATGTCTACCGTAGTTTCCAGGTATACCATGTCGCCATAGTTTCCTATCTACCATAGCTTTCAGGCAGGATGAAGGCTAGAGCATCTAGTCGAAACATCGAGAGAATTCAATTTGTTGAGAAGGGTATTGTAATGATATTATGTCAGCTGAGAGTTCATTGAGAATTTTAAATATATCTCTTTAATAATATAATAATAATAAGACATAATACCACATATTTTTGTATATATATATATATATTTTTAATTAGAACATCAAATTTTTTCAACACTTAAATAAAATGGAGTGTACACATGGTGTGTATATAGTTGGCAAAACTGTCATGCTGAAGTTGAAGGATGGAGGAGCTGAAAGGAGCTGTTTGCACTGGTAGCTAGCAAGCCAGCAAGTAAAGCCACAAGCTGAATAGATGCACCAACCTACTGTGTGGTGAACACGCCTCATCATTTTAGTCTCACATTAGCAACTGCTGCAGCTTGTGGAGCGTTGACAATGGTGGACCTTGGAAGAAGATTGCACTTTTATAAAAGATTATTATATATTTTTATTGTATTATTATTAGTAGTAGTATTAGTATTAGTATTATATATTAGTATTATTATTAGTAGTAGTAGTATCATTATTATTTTTATTATTATTAGTTGTAGTAGTAATAGTATTCGCATTAATATTACAATGACCTTCTCAATAATCAACTTGGAATTGTATTCACTCGATGTTTCGACTAGATTGCTCTAGCCTTCATCAGAGATACTAAGACTCGCATGAGCCTGCTATATATATACCGGTAGCTATGTATCCACCATGTGCTACTAGCACATGCGACTGGCATGTGAATCGGCACACACATCTAGCATGTGAATCTGATGTAAATAATAATAATAATAATAATGACGATGATGATGAATAATAAAAATATAAAAATAAATAAAAATTAAAAATGATTTAAAAAATAAATTAATTTAAAAAAAATTTAATTAAAAAAATTAAAACACAAAATATAAAAAACACAAAATAAAAAACACAAAATTAAAAATTAAAAAATATCAAATAAAATATTTATATATCAAATAATAATAATAAACAAACGAATTTTTAAAAAAAAGATAAGAATAACTATGGTGATCGTGGCTTCAAGCTCAGGCTCTTGAGAGTGGCTCCCCAGCAATCAGGCAAGTCCATTCAACAGTCGCGATTGAACCGCTCACACTTTGGTGCTAGGCTGATGTGCAATGCCTCCTTCACTAGCAGTTCCTTCTGGCCTGGTCCAAGATGGTGGCTTCCTCCCACAAAATAGGATGTCCATTATCCCATCATGTTCAGCAATTGCAGACTTCTCTTTAGCACACTTTCTAAAGGCATCTTGATGTTCCTTCACTCTAGTCTCCAGTCTTCTGATGGTCTCCCCTATGTAGTATTTCCCACAGCTACAAGGGATGCGATAATGCATGAGTGCATATTAGCTGGTAAAAATCCTTCACTCTGCTCAGTTGTGTCCTCAGAGTTCTTCCCGATCTGAACACAACTTTGATGTTGAACTTCCTGCATAAGGAATGTCTCTATCAGTGTACTTATCTTCCTTTCTACATTTATATGTTTATATGTATCTATGGAGGAAAGGTGGATGAAGGCTTGTGGATAACCATTCTCTATAAAGACATTATTCAAATGATTTCACCTTCTCATTCACCACCCTCCTGGCTCTATCATACAAACTCTTCACCACTCCTCTTCTGACATAGATAGGTTGATGTGATCTATAATCAAGGTACCAGTTGGTGTGTGTGGGTTTCCTGTAAACAGTTGCAGTTATCCTTCCATCTTCCTTCCTGTGTCGATGGCAATCCAGAAAGGGCAATGATCCGTCCAATTCAAGCCCCATGGTAAACTTTATGGATGGCTAGATGTATGGTCCTACAACTCCTGCTCACTTCCCCTTCTTCACAATGCAGAAGATATCATCCTCATATCTCTTCCAAAACCTTGGCTTCAGTGGGGCAGTTGTGAGTGCCAATTCCTCAAAGAATTCCATATAAAGGTTAGCTACCACTGCAGATACTGGAGAGCCCATTGCTGCACCCTCTTTCTGCTCGTAGTGTTGTTCTTGATACCTGAAGTGGGTGGATTTCAGGCACAACTCCAACAGTTCAGAAATCTGTCAGCACCTAGTGCAGTCCTCTCACGCAAGCTAACATCTTTTGTCAACATTTCAAAAATTACTTCCACAGCCTCATCAATGGGAACATTGGTAAAAAGAGTCAAAACTGACAAGACACTCATCCTGTGCCAAACATTCACCTTGAATATGCTTGATAAATTGCCCAATCCTTGACATATATACTTGTATTTCCAGCTAGAGTAAATATGCTATGAACTTGGAAAAATTATAAGATGGTGCACGTATATAAGACACAATTGGTCTAAGAGCAACCTCAGGTTTATGTATCTTAGGGAGCCCATAAATCAGTGATGGTCTTCTTCCAGTGGGCCCGTATAATGCAGTTGTTATTTCTCCCATCTTCTCCTTTCCTGTGCCTTGGTAGGATCCTTCTTCAGTATTCCATATGTTTTGGTTTCCAGCATTCCTGTCAACTTTGAAATGTAACTGTCCTTTGCCATCAGAACTGTTGCCTTCCCCTTGTCTGCTGGTAAGATTACACAAGCTCTTCCATCTTCCTCAGTTCTCCAAGGGCCTTTCTCTGTTCCTTCATCAGGTGGTCCTTTGGTTTTCTTGTTCTTTGGTTTTCTTGTTCTTTTCAAAATTCCACATATTCGAATCTCATGTGCCTTGTTATCTCTCCTCCAGCTTCATGACCATCTCTTCCAATGCAGCTATGGTATCCATCAAAGGTAGACTCTTTGGAGCAGGGACAAAGTTAAGACCCAAAGCAAGCACTTCTTCCTGAGTTGGAGAAAGGTTCTTCTCTGTAAGATTCACCACCCATCTGTTCAAATCTTGGGGTTGAAACTTCATTTCTCTCTATCTCCTTCTCTCCAAAAGTGTCTCCAACTTCTTTTGATGGTTCTGCTTGTGAGTCTTCTCTGCTACTCCCCTACAAAGGGTTTGAATCCTTCTTCACATTCAGCTGTTAATGCACTGCTTCTTCTGTAGGACTGGAGAATTCTCTCTGACAGGAATGCTTTGCTGGCTCTCTCCGCTATCCTTTACCCTTCTCTGGTCTTAATGGGAGGCTTCATCCTTAAACTTGCTGGTAGAATTTCTTCATCACGACATCTCATGCTGAACACATGATGATTCTTCCACCCAGCCTTCCAGTGTAAAATCTTCTCATAGTATTATTATTAGTATTAGTAGTAGTAGTAGTTGTAGTAGTATTATTATTAGTAGTATCAGTATTATTATGTATTATAAGTATTAGTAGTAGTAGTAGTAGTAGTAGTAGTAGCGGTAGTAGTAATTATTGTTGTTGTATACTTGAAGTAATTCATCGTAACTCGCGTTCTGATAGCTAGGTGGGAGGAGTCTAGGAAGTGGCACATTTTTTGATAAAAATCTGTCACCTTGAAATTTAGTTCAATAATAATTGTATGTTTGAAGCTTTCATTTCCCCAATTTTGTTATTGCTAAGCTATCGTTGTGGTATTCAGTTAAAGATCTTCATGTCCGACACACATGTTATCTTCCCACCACGCAGAGTTCTCCTCTCCTCCCCCGTCCACTTCCAGAGGTACTCGTCACACCTCACATGGGAGATGTGTTAGACGCCATGACTGGCCCCAGTGTCCTCGCAGAAGTCCCGAGCGTCTTCAGTCACAGTCTGTCAACTCTCCTGACTCCTCCCCATTTTTCTCGCGTAGACCGAGGAGTCCTTACCATCAGGGGTGTGTCACCTTACCTGATGAGGTTCTCCCGGGAGGTTTCACTGCCTTGGTCAAGAGCAGCCCTCCAGATTTCCGCCCCCCCTTTGTGGTAGGACATGCAGATGATTCATTACTCCAAGAGCGAAATTTTTGTGGGATCTACTCGGACTCTCATTCCCCAAAGATTACTGTGAGTGTTACCAAGCACCCGAAATCTCCACCTCGGAGGGAAGACAGCATGGGACATGAGAGACATCAGTCTCCAGAAAGAAGTCCTTTGCCAGATGAGAAACAAAGGCGCTCTTCTCCAAGAAGAAAAGCAGATGAGAGAGAGACTGTGTTATCATCCGCGGTAACTTTTGATCAGAAATCTCCGCCTCATAGCGGCCAAGAACTCTCGTACTCACCCATAACCTCCTTCTCTTTCCCTCCGCGTCCCTCTGAAAAATCTCCCTCTTACCAACCTCACCTGGACAAGGAGGAAGATCTGGTGTCCAAGTACCTCACCAGTAGCTCTGGAAACAGGAGGCCTTCTCCTGCAGGTGGCCATGGTTACCGAGCATGCTCGGCGGATGCTATCAGGGAGAAACTGGAGAGGTTGAGACGGGAGTGCTGTGAATGTTTGGTGGGTGGAGTATTCATCGGTGTTCTGTGACAAAACAACAACAACAACAAAAAACCAATCAACCCAGTTGACTGTGGTAGCCATTTCCCCTATGAAAAGACACATCATTAATCTGGAATCTGAAGTTTGTGTTGTTGTTGTTGTTGTTTTGTGTGTGTGTGTGTGTGTGTGCACATCTGTCGCTTTCAATTGTTTTTGACATGGCCGAGATAAAGGCCCTCTTTACTCTCTGACTTTTTTGTGTACAGCATTCGGCTGATAGCCTTGGTGATGACGATTTGAGTGAAGATGTAGAAAGACTGCGTGCCTCACTTCAAGGGGAGAGGGATGACGTTCTAGATAGGTCCTCTAGGTTCATACCAGACCAAAGGTAATATAGCTTCATAGATGCACACAGACACACATTGGAAGATTTGGAGATGCATATATACAGACAGACATTGGAAGGTTTGGAGATGCACACAGACACACATTGGAAGGCTTGGAGTTTTTGTGGACATTTCTGATGCATGAAATTTAGCCTCTGACATTTACCAACAGAGATTAAAACTTTGGGCACTGTTGGTTGTCAGTGCATTATTAGCCGGCTAGGCATCGTTATGGAGTCTGCAAATGGCTGGCCATCGAAGCAGCTGCTGTAGCACGGTTGTGGCATCGATTGTTGGTATACTGAAAAAATTAATACTACTTTTTATTTTATTTTTTAATTTTTTAATGAGAGAGTTAATGAGAGAGAAAACACAAAAAAACCTCGAAAGTTGTAACCTTTTACCGAGCACAGTTCAGGGCATGCAAGGCTGTACTTTGCAGATTATCACAGAGTTGCTTGACCTTTGACCGACCTATTCTGTCCTTGTACATCTGCTCTACTACTCTCTGTGTGTGCAGCCATTGTATTCATATCTATGTGCACCTTGTTGGAAAAAATTAGTGATATTAAACATTTCTTAAATGCCATTATAAAAGAATCTGTGGTGATTTCTGAATGACTGTTAACCCACTATCCCCTAGTTGGAAAAATATCCAATTCCTAAAGTCGAAGGCTATTCGTGAAACTAAAGAATGTTATGAACAGCTGACACTTCAAGGAATATCAATACCCAATAGGCCATATGAGGATTTCATCTCCCCCTGGAATATTTCAGCGATTAATGGGTAACTTTTTTGCAGGGAACTTGTTACTTTCCTGGATGACATACTTGTCATTGGAGCCACTGAGGAAGGACATCTCCAAAAAGGAGAAGTTAAAGAAGCACAAACCTAATTTCATGGTACCCAGCAGAAGGTCAAATTTTGGGGACATCATTGATGTCAGGGCAGTGGAGGAGCACCTATGCCACACAATGTCTCCGAGTTTAAGCCCTTACCTTGGATCACTAATTAAGTTTCTGCCTAGCTACAGTAGTTGCACCTGTCTGCGAGTTACTGGGCAAAGGTGTTAAACAGCATTGGGGACTTCCGCAGAAGAAACCTTCAAAAGAAGCATGATTCAAGTTTGCTACTCATCCCTACTAGCTTGCAATGCCTCAGCACATGACATTGTGTGCATATTAGCTCACAGATGGCCAGATGGATGTTGAAAGACCAATCGGGTATGTTTCATGAACTTTGAAAGAAGCTACTCACGATTTGAGAAGGAAGGTTTGGCATGTACCTTTGGTATCAAACATTCTTAGTCCTACCTGCTTGGACATCCAGTTACTGACCATAGGCCGTAACCGGTTCTTTTCATCTCCTCAGACATTCAACAAGAATCCTTTGCTGGTCTTTGAAGTTCTGGAGTGCGATTGCTCATGAAAATGGAGATGCTCTCAGCAGACTTCCATTGTCAGTGGAACCAACATGCAATGACACGCCTCCCGAGTTTTGTTCGTGACATTTTCCCAGTTACTGCAAGTCATATTCATTCATGGACACGGAAGGATCCAGTTCTGTCCCATGTTTGTGGTTTCTTCAGCCGGTGCAGTGTCAATCAGAAGAATTAGCTGCATTCCTTTGTAGGAAAGCCGAATTGTCACTATGAAGGGTGCAAGTTAAAGAGGTACTTGTGTGGTCGTGAGTGTTAGCAGAACTTCATGAGAGGCACCAGGAATTGCCCGAATGAAGGGTCTTGCTCGGATGTATGTGTGGTGGCCAGGAATTATAGGAGATAACGAAGATGGAGTTCAAGGATGCAATGAGTATAGCAAGTGTCAGTTGAATCAATGGGTACCACCAGCAGATCCACTACACCCGTGGAGTTGGCCAACGAGACCATGGACAAGACTACTACATTCAGATTATACTGGTCCTGTGCAAAGTAGGATATTCTTGATGATACTAATAGGTGTTCCGGATTGAAGCTTTCTGCTCATCAACTGTCTGCCACATCAAGAGCAGTTATAGTGGAATTGTGAACTACTGTTGCTAGATTTGGTTTGCCTGAAACCATTGTGGCAGACAATCAAACTTGGTTTGTAAAAGCAGGATGTTGGAAGCATGCAGCGGCATCAATAGCTTGACGTCAGTTACCTATCGCCTTGCAGTCAATAGTCTTGCTGAAAATGATGTTCAGTTAGTCAAGAGAATACCAAAGAAGACCTCCACTGGAAGTATTCAATCAAAGTCATCTTGCTAATATTTTGATGTCCTGTTAGATTATATCTCAAATCACAACTGGAATTTCACCTGTAGAATTTTTCTTGGGAAAGAAACCCCGACAAGCCTGATCTACTCAACAAACAGCATCATCATTCTACAGGTAAACGGGGAGTGACATGAAAGAGAAGAGGAGTTATGGTCAAGAGTTATGGTCAAGAGTTATGGTCCTGGAGTTATGGTCAGGAGTTATGGTCAGGAGTTATGGTCCTGGAGTTATGGTCAGGAGGAGTTATGGTCAGGAGTTATGGTCAGGAGTTCAGGAGTGAGAGAGAAACAAACTGATCCCGTTTCATTCCTGGTGAAACTTACAGATGTATTTTCCGCCATTGTCACCAAGACCAAGTGAGCCGTACAGTCCACATTGAAATGAAGACCGGATACCAATCTGGATTTTGGATTACTATCCACTCAAATTGAGGAACTTGCTCATTCTCCAATTCACGAGAATTCAGTGACACCATGAGTCCAAATCTGCTTCTCCACTAGCAGATGCAACCAGTATCACTGAGCGTACTGAGCCTATGACAGACATTGAAGTTGAATCCCTTCCCCTGGTTGTGAATGTGGGGACTATGACACGCAAGGGAAAGATTGTGTGATGTTTGTAGGTTTTTACACTGAGCAATGCTGGCTCCTTTTTATGGTCACTTGATGTGTTGTAAGTGAAGGCTAGAGCATCTAGCATTCCTAGTGAAGGCTAGAGCATAGTATTGTGGTGAAGGCTAGAGCATCTACTATTCCTGGTGAAGGCTAGAGCATAGTATTCCTGGTGAAGGTTAGAGCATCTAGTATTCCTGGTGAAGGCTAGAGCATCTAGTATTCCTGGTGAAGACTAGAGCATCTAGTATTCCTGGTGAAGGCTAGAGCATGTAGCATTCCTGGTGAAGGCTAGAGCATCTAGTATTCCTGGTGAAGGCTAGAGCATCTAGTATTCCTGGTGAAGGCTAGAGCATGTAGCATTCCTGGTGAAGGCTATCTAGTATTCCTGGTGAAGGCTAGAGCATGTAGCATTCCTGGTGAAGGCTAGAGCATCTAGTATTCCTGGTGAAGGCTAGAGCATGTAGTATTCCTGGTGAAGGCTAGAGCATCTAGTATTCCTGGTGAAGGCTAGAGCATGTAGTATTCCTGGTGAAGGCTAGAGCATCAAGTATTCCTGGAGCATCTAGTATTCGTGGTGAAGGCTAGAGCATCTAGTGAAGGCTAGAGCATCTAGTAGTCCTGGTGAAGGGTAGAGCATCTAGTATTCCTGGTGAAGGCTAGAGCATGTAGCATTCCTGGTGAAGGCTAGAGCATCTAGTATTCCTGGTGAAAGCTAGAGCATCTAGCCCAAATGTCAAGTAAGCAGATTTAAGTTGATTATCGAGAAAGTCATGTTCAATATACAAATACAAGTTCAATATACAAGTTCAGAATAACACTCATTAAACTCGACAGACTTGCTAGAAGATTTCTTGTCAGGTATTTGAGGATATCACTTTGCACAGAGGGAATGGGCACTTGTAGCATTTCCCCCATCATTGTGAACTCTCTCTCACTCAAACACTCACTACTTAGACTTCCTTGTACCATTGCAAGCCCCATCATTGTGATCTCTCTCTCACTCAAACACTCACTACTTAAACTTCCTTGTACCATTGTAAGCCCCATCATTGTGAACTCTCTCTCACTCAAACACTCAGTACATTAAACTTCCTTGTACCATTGCAAGCCCCATCATTGTGATCTCTCTCTCACTCAAACACTCACTACTTAAACTTCCTTGTACCATTGTAAGCCCCATCATTGTGATCTCTCTTTCACTCAAACACTCAGTACATTAAACTTCCTTGTACCATTGCAAGCCCCATCATTGTGATCTCTCTCTCACTCAAACACTTATACTTCCTTGTACCAAGTTGTAAGCCCCATCATTGTAAACTCTCTCTCACTCTTAAAATGTTGTGCATGTAATTATGTAGTTGCTCTGTGTGTGTGTGTGCGTGTTGTGTGTGTGTGTGTGTTGTGTGTGTGTGTGTTGTGTGTGTGTGTGTGTGTGGTATGTAATACAGTGTGACAGTGAAGTTGGGTCCTCGGGACTATTGGTCGAAGAGAATGGCGGAGTTCACAGGGAAGAGACACAGAGTTTTGTTTGATGAAACTCTGGAGAAGATTTACAATAGACTCTACACGCAAGCTTCCATGGCTCCATAATTTATAACTCTTCAGTCTATTGTGTACATATTAATATTATTCTATATCCATTGGGAAGGCTAACCCATACTTAGCGCAGTATCCCTCCCTTGTCAGAGCCTCAAACGTGTGCTCAAGCAGGATCTTCTCAAATGGCCTAGAGCCACAATTTTGTTGCATAAAGTGTGAAATTCAACATGTGAGATCACGTGACCAAAATTATTGTATTGGGAAGAGGTTGTAATGAAATATGTGCAAACAAGCAAGCTAAAAATGCTGACTAGACAAGAACAAAATGTCAGATTTGACCATACCTCTTTACTATGCGTGCATGTGTTTGCAAAGGATAGTTAGTGAGATGTTGTTCTGGGGGCTCTGTTTCCCAGCTCTCGGAAAGCTATGACTAGAGAAATTCTATATAGTGACTTGGTATGACGAGTTCACACACTTGACCACTAGCTCAACATAATTGATCCTTTACCAAGTGAATGGATAGTTAGTGTTGGAGATTCCAAAGTAGGTGACAAGATTCCTGAAACGCAAGTAATTGTCACCACCCATCAACAGGTGCGACCATCATAAACACAGTTGCCTTTTCCAGTGGCATATTTGTTGGGGGAAGTTGAATAATTCGGCACAGTGAATGGATCGGATCGATCAGTGTCCTTGTTGATTTTTAAATGGTGTATTAGCAGATCTTATTTTTGAGTGGTTTATTAATTATTTTAAGGGGTCCACTATCCAAAAAAACAAAAAAACGCCACAACTTCTCTTGTGCTTCAGAATTTTTATTTGAAATCTTGTATGATGTGTACCTATACACAGACCTACCTTCTGGTGCTGTGACAACTACCCAGCTACAACTGATCCGGACTTAGTGAACATTTAAGATTTCACGAGGACAGTCATATTTGGAGACTAGTTTACTTTGGGATTTCACAACTTACCACAGGGGAAATTACTACACAGTATGAAACACAATATAACATTGAGTGTTTTTTAAATAGTGTGATCATGGATTTTAAAAACTATTGCAATTTCTTGGAACCATTTTCATTGTTTTTTTGTACCTGTTGACATCATACTTGCTTAAAATTAAAAACAGAGAATGTCATCTTGTAGCTCTCATTGAGAGGAAACAGAATCTATATAATTTTGTCTGATTACTCCAAATATGAAGCAGGGAGAACCGTCCTTGGCCCAAAAAAGCAACTTTTTCGGGACAGGGACTGGTAGAGTATTTCAATGGTTGAACTGACCATACCATTAAAAAAAACACCAAAAGTGGTATACACATACATACTAGAAAAATCAAGAATAGGGAGGGGAAGTTTGGTCTGTCCTATATAGGCTGCTTCCTAAGGGGATGACCAGAATCACTGGTTTGCTTCCATTGTTGGTCTCCGCGGCTATTGAAACTCACTATTACGTGAAGAGTCTTCTTTGCAAATCGGGAGTACTCAAGTTAATATAAGTCCAGAATGGAGCATCCAAATCTTCTCCAATTTGGAAGGCAGCATCTTGCATGTACTGTCATCATATTTTGGGGGGGAAACAACAAAAAAATAAATTAAAAAATTGGGGGTAGTGGACCCCGATCTAAGTAGTTTAGTAATAGACTAATTTTAAGTGATTTATTAATCGATCTACTTACTTTAAGATGTTTATTATTATTCCCAGTTTCTTGAATTAGGTGAACAAGGCTCTTATACTAGTTAAGTTTAGTGTGTGCATATGCATGCCTGTGTGTGTGTGTGATGGAATTAAATATTATATGGACGTCAAACATAACCATATAGCTATCAGCTCCTTCATGTCGCAATCCTATATATAAACATGATCATAATGACATCTTCATAGTTTCAAGGCCCGGCAATGGCATAGGGTTGGGGTAATGATTGGGGTTAACAATGCTTATTACATTTTCGTGACATTCTTATATGTACTCATTGTTTTGAGGGCATCAAGTTAATCACATCATACTTTTCTATTGAGGATTCTCATCAGTATGAATGCTATAGGTTTTACACTGCATAAAACTAGTAAGTGCATCATTGGTATTGTGTAGAGGGCATTTTGGGGGGAAATGTCCACTGTTGATAAAGAATTAATGTAGAATGATCGATCAAATCCTCCACTATATTGGCATCAGGAAGGGGTCTGGATGGGTCACAGCATTCAACTTGAAATGTCCACACAGAGGCAAAGGGACCCGTCCTTTTTGGGGACCAGAACTATTGGGGCTAGGCTTCTTCTACTCACTCGGATGAGGCCTGCTCGCAGAATGTCCAATGGTTGGAAGCCATACCAATGCTCTGCTGGTATATTATATTCAAATGCATTCTTTTACCAGATTGCTGTATATATATGAAACCTGAAATTACCTTAAAAAGTAATCTTCTGAGACTTCATATATTTGAACACCCTCACAATTCTCAATTCTTCCTCATGCCAGAATCACACATTACAATGTTCTGATGACATCTGGGTCATGAGGTAGGTTTAGGGCAGCGTTTCCCAAACTTTTTGGGGGTTTCCCAAACTTTTTGGGGGTTGCCGCACCACTGTTGGCTCCCTGAGCACATCATAGTGGACGATGGAGACTCAATAATAGTGGATAATGGAGGCTCATTAATAGTGGATGATGGAGGCTCAATAATAGTGGATGATGGAGGCTCAGTAATAATGACGGAGGCTCAATAACAGTGGGGGAGGCTCACCAGTGACGATGAGGCTCACCAGTGGATGATAATGAAGTCTCATCAGTGGATAATAATGGAGGCTCATCAGTGGATGATAATGGGCTCTCCAGAAGGCTCACCAGATGATGATGGATTCCATGAAATGGAATTTTGCTTGCTTCTCTGATTACCCCACTTCTTTTTATGAAACTCAACCTACCTCTTTTCCTTTTGTGCTCCTCCTCTTTCTTGCTCTCTGCTGCCAGTTTCTGGCTTTGTCTTTTTTCAATTCCTTTCTCTTCCTAGTCTTTTCCTCTCTTTCTCAAGTCTTTTCCTTTCCTTATCCTCTTCTCCTTTACCCCATTCTCTCTCTTCACAAAGTTCAATAAAGTGATCTGGATGTCATTATTTTTGTATTGTTAACATTTTTGGAGATGGGGTGGGAGGGAAATGAATCAGAAACAGCTATCACGATTCAGTTTCCTCCTACCCTATCTCCACAAATGTTAATACTATAGAAATAATCATGGTAAAGATTGAGTTTTATCCTCCTCTCCTCTCCTCTGTTGCTGTGCATATGTTCCTCCCCAATCCACGGCTCAAATTCTCCAAAACATTTTCACTTCCATCTCACATCTTTGTGTAGACAACACAAAACTTGTCCTCTTGGGTAACTTGAATGTCCCCCAGAAATAAACTGGCCTTCTCCACTACCACTAAGATCACTCACCTGCGACTGCATGTTTATAACTCAAATGGTTACAGTCCCTGCACATATCCATGGTGGTATTCTTGATCTAATAATTACAAACCACCCTGAGTTAATTAGTGTTATCCATCATAGATTGTTCTTGCCAAAATGTGTCGGATCAGTACATGATTCAATTCGATACCTTGATAAAAAATGTCCCTCAATGCTGCTGCACTACATTTTTCAACTACCACAAAGCTGATCTGTCAGACTACCTTATCTCTTTCTGCCTTTTCTATGTACCAATTTCGCCTGATGCCAGGATTTCATTAAGATGGCAATGTTACAAGCCTGTAAATACTCACATTCCCAAGTGTAAAGTTCCTGTTCATCCCTCTTCTAAACCTCTTCTAAATGGTTTATCAATTGGTAACCTTGCTCTCAATAGAATCTAAACTGATTCTGTCTGTCCAAAGTGCATTCCTCAAAAACTTGTTCATTCTCATCCTAAGTCTCTTATCAAACATCTGTGTTTTCTCTCAACTCCTGATAAACTTCCACAAGTGATGATCAACAACTCCTGTGCCATTCACAAACCACTTGATAAAGCTGAGTAATTCAACCAATACTCCAATACTGTGTTCAGACTAGTAGTTTTGTACTTCTACCTGTAGAGGAACTTCCCACACACAATCCCAGTTTAGTAAGATTAAGATTGACTCAGATGATGCAGTCCACCCCCTCACCCCTTCCAAGGCAGGTTGTGACAATATCAGTCCATATATTTTGAAGTTCTGTTCCTCCTCTCTAACTAAATCTATCACTCAACTTTTCCTCCTCATTTTGTCTTCTCAATCTATTCCTAGCGAATGGATTCACAAGATCTGTCCTATTTTCAAAAAAGGTGAACGTTCATTAATTAGTGAATAATTGTCCAATCTCCTTGCTCTGTCTTCTTCACAAGGTCCTAGAATCCATGCATAACCTTCCTTTCTTGTATCCACAGTTTTCTGAGTTTAAGTTTGGGTCCATGAAAAAAATTGTCTCTCATACACACAACTTCTCATCTCGTATACCGAGATATTCAATTCCTTAGACAACAACTGTCAGTCTGATATTGTGTTTCGAGACTTCAGTAAGGCTTTTGATTCAGTCCCTCATGGTGAAATTCTTTAGTTGTGGTTTATGGGTATCACAGGTCCCCTGTAGTGCTGGTTCAGAAACTACTCGACAAACAGAAGTCATTTTGTGGAAGTTGAAGGAGTCTAGTCCAAGATAAGATCAGGTGTTCCTCAGGCAAGCATTTTTGGTCCACTCCTGCTCATAATATGTTAACGACATCCCATCCGCTCAGCTCCTTCACCTCTGTTTATCTCTATGCAGGTGACACAAAATTGATCAAATTCATTCGATGACTGTTGCCATTTACAAGATGATCTTGACTCATTGTATTCATGTTTCCAACATTAGAAACTCACCAACTTGTCCAAGTGTTGCGTACTGCATACTTCCCAACCGGGCTCATCTTTGTCCTATACCATTGGAGGTAAAATTATTGAGACAGTCTCAAACAAAGGAACTTGGGAGAACTAGTAACACCAACTTCTCATGGTCGGCTCACATTACAGATATTATCAGCTCAGCTTGATTAGAAGATCTATCCCGATTACCTGTCCAATAAATGTGAAGAAGAAGATACTCATCTCTCTGGTGAGATCACAACTCCCCTACTGTTCACAAATCTGGTGTCCTCACTTAATGAAGGGCATTAAAGCTCTTGAAAGAGTACGGCATCAGCAACGAAGTTTATATTTGACACATGTAATTATAGATTATAAGAACCGAACAATTCCCTTAATCTTCTCTGTCTATGATTTGGTCTAGATATCCTTTTCTTGGCGAAATGTCTCAAGCAACCTGTAGACAGTATGATCTTAATTAAGCAGTATGTAACCTTTGTAAGATCCTCATCTTCAAACAAGCTCCAATATAAATTTCACTGTTCCTCCACAAAGTGAACAAAAGCAATAACGATACATCCTACCCTAGGACAACAAAGTTCCATGTCAACAAAGATGGTAATGGTCTTGGCAAGGGTTAAAAAATAAACAACAAAGGAACATTAGCAACAACAAAAACAGAGCTAAGTAATGAGCCATCATTCTGCGCTCTACAGCAGGTCACTTCGGGCCAGAAAGATGGTGTGAGATGCAGAGAATCAGATTGCCACTCAACCAGCCTCATCCAATAGTTTCCTGGCATCTGATTTGCTCACGGAAAGTGGGACCAAGAGCCTTCTGAGCACAAGGACAAGAGTGCCCTGAGTGAACAGACAAAGGAAGCCCGTAACCCAAATAGGCCCAAAAGCCTGCGACCCAACGAAGTCCGTACCCCATACCATGTTTTAGTACGACTACGACAAATCACAATCCTTGAGGAAAATTCACCCGACTGAGAAACAAATCAACATTAATGGCAACATCACTCAATTCTCAAGTAATGTTAAACTCCTAGGTGTTCACCTTGATGAGGAACTAAAATACTCCAAACACACTGAAGAACTCGTTAAGAAAATGTCTAAAACTCTCCGATATATACATAAGTGCAGTCACTCACTAAGCACTTCCTCCAAAAAGATACTGATAAATGCCCTCATTTACTCCCACATGAACTACTGTACTCCGGTATGGGCAGGTATTGGCACAACATTAAAGATGAAGCTACAAACATGTCTAAATTTTGCAGTCAAAATAGTTCTAAATGGCCGGAAATGTCTAAATGGCCGGAAATTCGATAGTGCTACTCCTTACTTTTATCAACTTAAATGGCTCAAAATTGGAAGATACCTCGAGTATCTAACGCTAATCACCATATTCAAAGCGATTAAAGAGAGTTCATTCCCCAAAAATGTCGTTCGGATAGAACCTCCACCCCACACACACAAAACCCGTCTTCATGGTGTAAATATCCCTCGGACTACAACATTTGGAGGACAGATGCGATTTGGAGTCAGAGGTCCTACAGCATGGAACAAGCTCCCCAAGTACATCAAGGATTCGCCAAAACTGACTTCCTTCAAGACTGATCTGCATAGACACCTACTGACTAGACACCTACTGACTCATACCGATGAACAGGATGACCCTATTGATGCCTCAATCATGTGTTTATTTCCCCACTCTTTTTCTCGTTTTCTCTTCACATTAACACTTAAGTATATATTTTTATGTGAAAATCTATTGTCTAATAGAACATAAAAATAAAGATTGATTGATTGATTTACTTACTCCGCCCTAGGAGAACGCTGTGCTCTAAAACCGCGTAAAATTTCGGTAAAGGGTCTCGGCAAGCCCCCTTCACCTTTGAACCACTTTTAAGTGGCCGCATGGAGCAGCATGCAGAGCACGGGGGGCAGAAATAGCTTTCCCGTGTTGGATGACAGGGTAGATGCGCAACCATTAGAGTTGCTGTAAAGTGAGGCCACAAACAATGAAGTCCCACAGCTACAGAAAAGAATCTGGCGTTCATCGTGATGACGACGACAGGAGGAGTAGGAGTGTGCACCAGCCCCGGTACATAGAGAGGCCCCAATACTCCCACGCGGTCGGTGGCTTTCAAGGCGAAAACCGTTCTCGACATAAAGTCGTGCCGAGCACGACTTGCGCTCTTTGTCACGAAGTGCTTCATACCCACCGTGACCTTCAGGCCCATCTAGCCTCTCCCATGCATCTAGACATGGTTGTAAGGTATCCCATGATGTCTTTGCAAGATATCTTGATTTCGGAACAGGATGACACAAGCTTCATTTTGGGACAGAATCAAGCGAATCAAGCGAGTAAGGATACCTTTACTGAACTGGGAGCGTCCATGCCACAACCTTTTGTTCAGATGCTTATGGTGAGTTATGATAAGAGCCATATTCATTCGTTAATATACTAAAGTGCCTGGCAAGCGCCCATGGGCGTTTGATATTCACTCCCCCAAAGAAAGCAGTAGGAACTTACCTGGTCAATGACAACACCACCCTAGAACTCTATATAATGCACAACAAAACATTATGCCATCATATAACGAGTATTTCAAAACAAAGCTTTTGTGCTTCTAGCTAGCGTGCAAGAGTTTGTAAAATTAATTTTTACTCCCGAGGGTCACTGAATGGGGCAAACCCATCAGAGTCCTCGTCGTCCAAATCTTGGAAGGGATCTTCAACGCTGCCGTCATCTTCCTCTGCATCAAGTCTCTCGATATGCCACCTCTGATGAGCACATCTTCCGTGCCATCAAAATTGTTGGAGGTGCCACAAGTAAGGAATGAGCTAGCCAAACGTCTCATCAGAGATGATTCTGTGCCATTCTTGTGCTGCTATATTAAATATTGTCCGTTGATTCCGGCTCGTCATTAACAAAAGTGCAAGTTGGCTGTTGGCATGGCTACCACCCTGCACATGTTCATTGCGGTCATACGTTAACGTAGAAAATGAGAAGGGAAGGCCTTCTCTTTGCGTATTCTACAATTTTTAGTGGCTGGACGCTTGCTCCGCGTATCCCCGAATCATCAGAGTTCGAGAAAAGTGCATGATGATTGCTTGATATGTAATGGGCGCTGCTTGCCAGGCACTTAATGATAATTGTAGTATAGTACCATGTGGTGTGTGTATTTTGAAGGAGAGATTTGCAAGGTTATAATTTAGTCCGTGAAACTTTTCTGCAGGAGATGTGGCCACAACTCTGGCACACATCGAGGGAGGCCTTGACCAGCCTCGTCGTACAAGGTTCCCATTGGTATCCACAGGCCTTTCATTTAGCCTTTCTCTGGACTTGGTTAGGAAAATTAGACCACCTCGTAAAGTTGATGAGCAAAGCCCGGTTTACAATATATTGCTGGGCCCTGTGGCGCGACATGATGCGACTAGTAGCAACGTGTTTAAAAAAAAGAAGAAGTTTTGTGAACACTCCATGACAACTTCTTCGCGTCACATTGTGTTGCCTCACAGCTCGTCATAGAATAGTCTCGAATTCTATTCCAGCGACAGTTGCGAGGTTTTCACAGCTCGTCATAGAATAGTCTCGAATTCTATTCCAGCGACAGTTGCGAGGTTTTGGACACTTTTTTGCTGCTCTCATGAGCTGATAATGGGCGTGATTGGTGTGCACTCTTCAGAGTTTGAAGTGTTGAAGACGTGCTGCGTGGAAGAGATGGACGAGGGAAGGGCTAATGGAAGCAGTGAGAACGTTTTCTTTTCTATGGGAAGTATCTTCAAGGTCTTTTAGGGACATCAGCGCAAAGGATAATTTGTGGATAAATGTTGCCAGTGAGGTAATAATATTATTTGATGTGGGGTACATTCTTCTTCTACTCCTGCGCCTTCTCTGCCGGAATTAACACCAGTAGCTGAATCGTCTATAAATCTTCTCCATCAGAACTGTACACATTCCCTAAAGTGTGGATGGTGGACTCGGTAAATTTATTAATGGGTGTGGTCTACTATGGGGTTCAATGTTAGCGATTTGTGTAATTTTGAACGAGCAGCAACCAATAGAAAATGACGACCATCGACAGTAGCGATGGGATGGGATGTGACGATGTGAAGTGACATTGTGAACCAGTCCACAGACTGCCTATGCTATTGCTAATCAAGAAGATGGCCCTGCCTTCTACTCTTCATTTATTACTGGCCATTTTTAAAATTCTTTTTTTATTTTTATAGGCACAATAGCCAATCCACTAGTGCACATGCTCAATGGAATGGCCAATCCACTAGTTGTGCACATGCTCAATGGAATAGCCAATCCACTAGTTGTGCACATGCTCAATGGAATAGCCAATCCACTAGTTGTGCACATGCTCAATGGAATAGTCAATCCACTAGTTGTGCACATGCTCAATGGAATAGCCAATCCACTAGTTGTGCACATGCTCAATGGAATGGCCAATCCACTAGTTGTGCACATGCTCAATGGAATGGCCAATCCACTAGTTGTGCACATGCTCAATGGAATAGCCAATCCACTAGTTGTGCACATGCTCAATGGAATAGCCAATCCACTAGTTGTGTACATGCTCAATGGAATAGCCAATCCACTAGTTGTGCACATGCTCAATGGAATAGCCAATCCACTAGTTGTGCACATGCTCAATGGAATAGCCAATCCACTAGTGCACATGCTCAATGGAATAGCCAATCCACTAGTTGTGCACATGCTCAATGGAATGGCCAATCCACTAGTTGTGCACATGCTCAATGGAATAGCCAATCCACTAGTTGTGCACATGCTCAATGGAATAGCCAATCCACTAGTTGTGTACATGCTCAATGGAATAGCCAATCCACTAGTTGTGCACATGCTCAATGGAATAGCCAATCCACTAGTTGTGCACATGCTCAATGGAATAGCCAATCCACTAGTGCACATGCTCAATGGAATAGCCAATCCACTAGTTGTGCACATGCTCAATGGAATAGCCAATCCACTAGTTGTGCACATGCTCAATGGAATAGCCAATCCACTAGTGCACATGCTCAATGGAATAGCCAATCCACTAGTTGTGCACATGCTCAATGGAATAGCCAATCCACTGGTTGTGCACATGCTCAATGGAATGGCCAATCCACTGGTTGTGCACATGCTCAATGGAATGGCCAATCCACTAGTTGTGCACATGCTCAATGGAATGGCCAATCCACTAGTTGTGCACATGCTCAATGGAATAGCCAATCCACTAGTTGTGCACATGCTCAATGGAATGGCCAATCCACTAGTTGTGCACATGCTCAATGGAATGGCCAATCCACTAGTTGTGCACATGCTCAATGGAATGGCCAATCCACTAGTTGTGCACATGCTCAATGGAATGGCCAATCCACTAGTTGTGCACATGCTCAATGGAATGGCCATTCCACTAGTTGTGCACATGCTCAATGGAATGGCCAATCCACTAGTTGCGCACATGCTCAATGGAATGGCCAATCCACTAGTTGTGCACATGCTCAATGGAATGGCCAATCCACTAGTTGTGCACATGCTCAATGGAATGGCCAATCCACTAGTTGTGCACATGCTCAATGGAATGGCCAATCCACTAGTTGTGCACATGCTCAATCAGGGTTGTATACAGAAATTTTGCCAAGGGGGGGCGAACTTGAGATATGGAAAAATAAGGGGGGGCGAGAATGATACAATGATGGTGTATGTAATGTATAAGGGTGGTGTCTAATTTCAAGGGGGGGGGGGCGAGAATGATACAAGGGGGGGCGAATGCCCCCCCCCGCCCCCCCCTAAATACACCCCTGCTCAATGGAATGGCCAATCCACTAGTTGTGCACATGCTCAATGGAATGGCCAATCCACTAGTTGTGCACATGCTCAATGGAATAGCCAATCCACTGGTTGTGCACATGCTCAATGGAATGGCCAATCCACTAGTTGTGCACATGCTCAATGGAATAGCCAATCCACTGGTTGTGCACATGCTCAATGGAATGGCCAATCCACTGGTTGTGCACATGCTCAATGGAATGGCCAATCCACTAGTTGTGCACATGCTCAATGGAATAGCCAATCCACTAGTTGTGCACATGCTCAATGGAATAGCCAATCCACTAGTTGTGCACATGCTCAATGGAATAGTTGTGTTATCAGGTGGTCAGCATTGCAATGGCAGTCTTCTATGTAGCATTTGGTAGACATTGTGACTGACTTTCTTATTGGTAGTGCTACCTGGCTTAGACATGGCAAGCCTGCACTCACACTGTGAAGGGACTTGGCCATGGATCTTCTCCTGCTGCTGCACCTCACCTGTGGGCTTAGCCATTGCAAGCCTGCACTCACACTGTGAGAGGAGCTTGGCCATGGATCAGCTCCTGCTGACCTCACCTGTGGGCTTAGCCTTTGCAAGCCTGCACTCACACTGAAGGGAGCTTGACCATGGATCAGCTGCTGCACCTCACCTGTGGGCTTAGCCATTGCAAGCCTGCACTCACACACACTGAAGGGAGCTTGACCATGGATCAGCTGCTGCACCTCACCTGGCTTAGCCTTTGCAAGCCTGCACTCACACTGTGAGGGGAGCTTGGCCATGGATCAGCTTCTGCTGCTGCACCTCACCTGTGGGCTTAGCCTTTGCAAGCCTGCACTCACACTGTGAGGGGAGGAGCTTGACCATGGATCAGCTCCTGCACCTCACCTGTTGCTCCCCATTATTAACAACTGCCCGTACAGCATGTCACATGATATTACATCATTAATATTACATCTTTACAAAAACCAACAACACTAAATTCAATGCATGTCTTCGTCATTGTGGTCTGTCCAACTATCTCCATGGTAACCAGTGTCATGTGCACATAGAGTGGTTGGAAACGACCTGGGAACTTCTCTCTCGCAATATTTGGATATATATTGTAGTCTATGAAAGTGGACTGAAATGACTGAAATTTGACTTAGCATGGATGTCCAAGAACGAAAGAGATCGGAACGTGGGTGGAGATTACAAGGAGGTGGCGACATGCTGGCTAGATGAGGTGGCAACATGCTGGCTAGGCGAGGTGGCGACATGCTGGCTAGGCGAGGTGGTGACATGCTGGCTAGACGAGGTGGCGACATGCTGGCTAGACGAGGTGGAGACATGCTGGCTAGGCGAGGTGGCGACATGCTGGCTAGGCGAGGTGGTGACATGTTGGCTAGATGAGGTGGCGACATGCTGGCTAGACGAGGTGGAGACATGCTGGCTAGACGAGGTGGAGACATGCTGGCTAGACGAGGTGGAGACATGCTGGCTAGACGAGGTGGCGACATGCTGGCTAGACGAGGTGGTGACATTCTGGCTAGACGAGGCGGTGACATGCTGACTAGACGAGGTGGAGACATGCTGGCTAGACGAGGTGGAGACATGCTGGCTAGACGAGGTGGCGACATGCTGGCTAGACGAGGTGGAGACATGCTGGCTAGACGAGGTGGCGACATGCTGGCTAGACGAGGTGGTGACATGCTGGCTAGACGAGGTGGCAACATGCTGGCTAGAGATTTGGATATTTGAGCCATGTAAAGTCCTGGGATCATCCAACCACCATGGCCTAGCCCTAGAATTGGCCCTAGCCCTAGAATTAGCCCTAGAATTGGCCCTAGAATTGGCCCTAGAATTAGCCCTAGAATTAGCCGTAGCCGTAGCCCTACCCAAGCCTTAGCAATCAGTACTAGTTTGGCAGCATCTGATGGATAGTTCCCTAGCCAGAGATATGCATAGTAATGCAACTTTCCCTTACCAGAGCCCCAACTTGAGGACAGTTTCCTAGGCTTATTTTGTGTGTTTTTCTGCCAAAATCATTTGCTTCCCCAGTTCATTACCTCATGAAGACAGCCCTGTAAAGTTTATTCTCTGAGCCTCTGAAACAAGACCCCTTGGGAACTTGCTATTAGAGCCGGATGTTTTTGAAAAGTTGAATATTCGCTTTGTGTGAAGAGGGGGAGGGGGGGTAGAGTCCGGGGGAACGGGATATTTGTGGATTGTATTACGAAACGAAACCCTGAAGTCTGCTTAGTCTTGGCTGTGAAGACCACAAATTTTAAAATCCCTCAAAAATATCCATCTATACATTATGTAAGATGATGGCAGTGTGTGGATTTAAAGGGAATCCAGCTGAAGCTCCTCCCTCCATTTTCAAACTGCGAGATGAGCTTCTCTGGACTGCTTCTGGCCAGCATTTGGATGGGCATTATTTAGGATCGTAGCATTGTTAATCCTAGCTGTGCATGGTCAAGCCCAAGTGCAAAGTTGGTGCTGATCACCTGTAAACTCAGGTTATATTGTCTCCTGATGTTTGGCACATAAGCTGTTGAAAGGGGGGTGAACTTGTGGTTACGACTTCATAGGTTCTGCATACTTTACTTGATATCTAACTTTACTTGATATATAGCTCAAAATATAGCTCTCTGTGTGCTCACTTTTTATACTAAAAATATTGCACAAGTGTAACTATTGCCATAGTTACTGTGGCTGAAGAGTTCTGCAGCTAAAGTGGCGATGCTTGAGTGCTTGATTATGCAACTGTTATGGCTCCTCATTGCTAGACGATGAAATTAGCACCAGTGACTAGAGGAAGCCATACTCGATATAATGAGTGTTTTCATTGGTCGCTAAAATGTGATAATGCGGTCAGCTTGCACAGTGATGGAATTCTGTGCCCAAAGCTTGACCACCAACTCAATTTTTAGTGCCAAATACTCATGAGGATGGCTTCCTCTTGGTACTTGCCAATCTGGAGACATAGCTGTTGCAAAATCTGGCACTCATGTTTTGAAGCACCCATACTTTATAGCATTACTTTGGCTTAGTATACCTAAGGGACATTCAGAAGAGAGCACACGAATCAAGGAGACCTATCGTTTGAGCTATAAATCAAGTCATATGCCGAAGTGTGCAGAATCTATCGAGCTAAATGTCGTAACCACTAGTTCTTTTTTGTCGTGAGATTGGTCCAGCCAACAAAAAAAAATGTGCAAGTTTCTTTCTTCTTAATTTTCAGTGGATGTGCATTATTAGTAAGCCTCCGTTTGCAGTTCAAGTCTTGTGGTTAGGAGGGGGCGATAAACAGCTAATTTACAGTATACTAGACCGGTTACAGTATACTATACACTGTGGGGGAAATTACAAACAAGTCTGGTTGTCCGAATACAATCAATTTTTGTTCTGCCATTCTCAGACTTTGATCTTACGTGTTACTCAAATCATCGAGTAATCCGTGCAAACACAATAAGACTCTAAAATGAACAAAGCAAGTAACAGATTGAGTCAGTCATCCTGTACCCATTCTCCTCTTCCTCATTCTGTCTCTGTCAAAGGTTGGGGTATCTTCTATGCATTCATGGTTGTGCACATGTGTGGTGTGGTGTATTCATGAGCATGCCCTAGTATTGCTCGGACATTTTGACAAATTGATTTTTGTTCAGACAACTACTGTACATGAGAAAATGTCTGATGTCCAACCGTAATTTCCCTGCACTGCTAGTATGACCGCCTATGATTAGCTACATTAGTTCAACAAGCATCCTCTGTGGCTCATGTACAGGTCACTTCTAATGATTCTGTACCCCCAGTCTGCTGGCTGCTGGTTGCTATGCAGGCAACTGCTCCTCCACAGCCTGTAAGGTTACCAAAACACATTTCCAACATGCTGGCTTCTGGTTGCTGTGCAGGCAACTGGTCCCCCACAGCCTCTAAGGTTACCAAAACACACTTCCAACATGTTGACTGCTTGTTGCTATGCAGGCAACTGCTCCTCCACAGCCTGTAAGGTTACCAAAACACACTTCCAACATGCTGGCTACTTGTTGCTATGCAGGCAACTGCTCCTCCACAGCCTGTAAGGTTACCAAAACACACTTCCAACATGCTGGCTACTTGTTGCTATTCAGGCAACTGCTCCTCCACAGCCTGTAAGGTTACCAAAACACACTTCCAACATGCTGGCTACTTGTTGCTATGCAGGCAACTGCTCCTCCACAGCCTGTAAGGTTACCAAAACACACTTGCAACATGCTGGCTACTTGTTGCTATGCAGGCAACTGCTCCTCCACAGCCTGTAAGGTTACCAAAACACATTTCCAACATGCTGGCTGCTTGTTGCTATGCAGGCAACTGCTCCTCCACAGCCTATAAGGTTACCAAAACACATTTCCAACATGCTGGCTGCTTGTTGCTATGCAGGCAACTGGTCCCCCACAGCCTGTAAGGTTACCAAAACACACTTCAACATGCTGGCTACTTGTTGCTATTCAGGCAACTGCTCCTCCACAGTCTGTAAGGTTACCAAAACACACTTCCAACATGCTGGCTGCTTGTTGCTATGCAGGCAACTGCTCCTCCACAGCCTGTAAGGTTACCAAAACACACTTCCAACATGCTGGCTACTTGTTGCTATTCAGGCAACTGCTCCTCCACAGCCTGTAAGGTTACCAAAACACACTTCCAACATGCTGGCTACTTGTTGCTATGCAGGCAACTGCTCCTCCACAGCCTGTAAGGTTACCAAAACACACTTCCAACATGCTGGCTACTTGTTGCTATTCAGGCAACTGCTCCTCCACAGCCTGTAAGGTTACCAAAACACACTTCCAACATGCTGGCTACTTGTTGCTATGCAGGCAACTGCTCCTCCACAGCCTGTAAGGTTACCAAAACACACTTGCAACATGCTGGCTACTTGTTGCTATGCAGGCAACTGCTCCTCCACAGCCTGTAAGGTTACCAAAACACATTTCCAACATGCTGGCTGCTTGTTGCTATGCAGGCAACTGCTCCTCCACAGCCTATAAGGTTACCAAAACACATTTCCAACATGCTGGCTACTTGTTGCTATGCAGGCAACTGCTCCTCCACAGCCTATAAGGTTACCAAAACACACTTCCAACATGCTGGCTACTTGTTGCTATGCAGGCAACTGCTCCTCCACAGCCTGTAAGGTTACCAAAACACACTTCCAACATGCTGGCTACTTGTTGCTATTCAGGCAACTGCTCCTCCACAGTCTGTAAGGTTACCAAAACACACTTCCAACATGCTGGCTGCTTGTTGCTATGCAGGCAACTGCTCCTCCACAGCCTGTAAGATTACCAAAACACATTTCCAACATGCTGGTTGCTATGCAGGCAACCGCTCCCCCACAGCCTGTAAGGTTACCAAAATGTTGATTGTCTACCTGGCTTGTGGAGTATGCCAACCGAGTGCTCATTGCTATGCTTGTTCTAATCTTGGAGTGTTTTTTCCCCTCTTTTTTCCTTTTTTCCCCCTTTCCCCCCCCCCCCCTTCATTTCTTTTCTCCTCTTTTTTTCTTCTTTTTTCCCCTTTCCCCCCCCTCCTTTTCCATTAATGGGTGTCCAGTTAGTTTTGTAGACAGACACACTTCAAGGAGTCAGTTGCAATGCATGCTTGAGAGGCCATCGCTAGCTCCTTGTCTCATGATACACCTCCTTTTTCCACTCGGTGTCAGTTCATTTACCAGTCAGTAGGTGTGCATTATTAGCAATATTGTTTAGTGAGCACCTATATACTATTAAGTGCTTGCAGGTTTAGGCTAGAAGTGAGGTGGGAGTGGCTTATATTTCAACTGCCTTTGGTGTTCAAAATGAAAGGAAACAAGACAGGAACCCTGTAGACCACAACCAATTAGATAACCCTTAATCCCAATTAGACAACCCTTAATCCCAAACATACTACAGATTTTAAGGGGGACGGGCGATACCATCAATTACAAGTGCTTACAAGAACGTGTGGTTTCAAGTTAGAAGCTCCATGGATTCTGCACTCGCTCTGTATATAGCTCAAAAGATAGACAGACCTGTCGGTGTCCTCTCTTCTGATAGTAAAAATGATAGTAAAAATGTTGCATAGCCAAAGTCTGGATCCTCAAAACCTGCATGCCTGAAATGTCTGTAGTTGTGGCGGCTCCTTCCTGGTTGGAAAGATTGTGGGCAGGAGGAAGCACTACCTCTACAATAGTGTATGCAGGCCAAGGTTGGGAGAGGGGGGGGGGGGGGGGGGGTTCTCATACCCCTGCATAGGAATGTTTTCATTAGTCTGTTAAAACAAGATTATGTGGGTCAAAGTGGTTGATAAGAATCAATTTGTTTTCAACCACGCTGGACCCACATAACCACACCTTATGATAACACTCTTATTGTAGAATAAGGCCACTGATAGTAATCTTGCACTTCCCAATCAGCTGTAGATATTTCAGGCCTGCAGGTCTCGAGACTGCATGTAACCATGGGCATGGTTATATTCACACAATATATTTTTTTTTCAAAAGAGAGAACACAGATTTGTTGTACATGATTTTAAGTGGTAAAGGGTCATCTAACTCCTTGTGGTCATACATGCATGGGTACAGTCATGTTTCATGATAAAGTGGTCCAATATAGTGTTTATTTTTATGAAACACTTTTCCTTGTTTCTAATTGTTATTGTGCAATCGTTTCTTGCTGCTGTTGCTATGTGATGGAGTAGTTGAACAGTCACTCAACTTCCTGTAGACGATACAAGTCACCAATACCATATCTTGTTACTGTTGTTGAGTTATTAGAGTTGGGTCCTTGGTAGTGGATCAACTATAGCTTCCTTCAACATTGTGGCAGGGGAGAACTCCACAAACCAAATAGCAGAGAAGAACCTTGGTAGAGGATTCATTGTTGCAGGGGAGAACTCCACAAACCAAATAGCGGAGCAGAACCCTTGGTAGAGGATTCATTGTGGCAGGGGAGAACTCCACAAACCAAATAGCAGAGAAGAACCCTTGGTAGAGGATTCATTGTGGCAGGGGAGAACTCCACAAACCAAATGGTGGAGAAGAACCCTTGGTAGAGGATTCATTGTTGCAGGGGAGAACTCCACAAACCAAATAGCAGAGAAGAAACTTGGTAGAGGATTCATTGTGGCAGGGGAGAACTCCACAAACCAAATAGGAGAGAAGAAACTTGGTAGAGGATTCATTGTGGCAGGGGAGAACTCCACAAACCAAATGGTGGAGAAGAACCCTTGGTAGAGGATTCATTGTTGCAGGGGAGAACTCCACAAACCAAATGGTGGAGAAGAAGCCTTGGTAGAGGATTCATTGTGGCAGGGGAGAACTCCACAAACCAAATGGTGGATAAGAACCCTTGGTAGAGGATCAACTATAGCCTCCTTCAAACATTGTGGACTCATCAGCACTCGGGACTGTTTCTCATAGCTGGACTCTATCAACACTCAGGGACTTGTCTCTCATAGCTGGACTCTATCAACACTCAGGGACTTGTCTCTCATAGCTGGACTCGATCTCTCATAGCTGGACTCTATCAACACTCAGGGACTTGTCTCTCATAGCTGGACTCTATCAACACTCAGGACTAGTCTCTCATAGCTTGACTCTATCAACACTCAGGACTTGTCTCTCATAGCTGGACTCTATCAACACTCAGGACTGTCTCTCATAGCTGGACTCTATCAACACTCAGGACTTGTCTCTCATAGCTGGACTCTATCAACACTCAGGACTAGTCTCTCATAGCTTGACTCTATCAACACTCAGGACTTGTCTCTCATAGCTGGACTCTATCAACACTCAGGAACTTGTCTCATAGCTGGACTCTATCAACACTCAGGACTGTCTCTCATAGCTGGACTCTATCAACACTCAGGACTTGTCTCTCATAGCTGGACTCTATCAGGACTTGTCTCTCATAGATGGACTCTATCAGGACTTGTCTCTCATAGCTGGACTCTATCAACACTCAGGACTTGTCTCTCATAGCTGGACTCTATCAACACTCAGGACTTGTCTCTCATAGCTGGACTCTATCAACACTCAGGAACTTGTCTCATAGCTGGACTCTATCAACACTCAGGGACTTGTCTCTCATAGCTGGACTCTGTCAACACTCAGGACTTGTCTCTCATAGCTGGACTCTATCAACACTCAGGACTTGTCTCTCATAGCTGGACTCTATCAACACTCAGGACTTGTCTCTCATAGCTGGACTCTATCAACACTCAAGACTTGTCTCTCATAGCTGGACTCTATCAACACTCAGGACTTGACTCTCATAGCTGGACTCTATCAACACTCAGGGCTTGTCTCTCATAGCTGGACTCTATCAACACTCAGGACTTGTCTCTCATAGCTGGACTCTATCAACACTCAGGACTTGACTCTCATAGCTGGACTCTATCAACACTCAGGGACTTGACTCTCATAGCTGGACTCTATCAACACTCAGGACTTGTCTCTCATAGCTGGACTCTATCAACACTCAGACTTGTCTCTCAATCAACACTCAGGACTTGTCTCTCATAGCTGGACTCTATCGACACTCAGGACTTGTCTCTCATATAGCTTGACTCTATCAACACTCAGGACTTGACTCTCATAGCTGGACTCTATCAACACTCTGGACTTGTCTCTCATATAGCTTGACTCTATCAACACTCAGGACTTGACTCTCATAGCTGGACTCTATCAACACTCAGGACTTGTCTCTCATATAGCTTGACTCTATCAACACTCAGAACTTGTCTCTCATAGCTGGACTCTATCAACACTCAGGACTTGACTCTCATAGCTGGACTCTGTCAACACTCAGGACTTGTCTCTCATAGCTGGACTCTATCAACACTCAGGACTTGTCTCTCATAGCTGGACTCTATCAACACTCAGAACTTGTCTCTCATAGCTGGACTCTATCAACACTCAGGACTTGACTCTCATAGCTGGACTCTCTCAACACTCAGGGACTTGACTCATAGCTGGACTCTATCAACACTCAGGACTTGTCTCTCATAGCTGGACTCTATCAACACTCAGGACTTGTCTCTCATAGCTGGACTATATCAACACTTAGGACTTGACTCATAGCTGGACTCTATCAACACTCAGGACTTGTCTCTCATAGCTGGACTCTATCAACACTCAGGACTTGACTCTCATAGCTGGACTCTATCAACACTCAGGACTTGACTCTCATAGCTGGACTCTATCAACACTCAGGGACTTGTCTCTCATAGCTGGACTCTATCAACACTCAGGACTTGTCTCTCATAGCTGGGACTCTATCAACACTCAGGACTTGTCTCTCATAGCTGGACTCTATCAACTCAGGAACTGTCTCTCATAGCTGGACTCTATAAAACTCAGGACTTGTCTCTCATAGCTGGACTCTATCAACACTCGGGACTTGACTCTCATAGCTGGACTCTATTAACACTCAGGACTTGACTCTCATAGCTGGACTCTATCAACACTCAGGGACTTGTCTCTCATAGCTGGACTCTATCAACACTCAGGACTTGTCTCTCATAGCTGGACTCTATCAACACTCAGGACTTGTCTCTCATAGCTGGACTCTTATCAACACTCGGGACTTGACTCTCATAGCTGGACTCTATCAACACTCAGGACTTGTCTCTCATAGCTGGACTCTATCAAGACTCAGGACTTGTCTCTCATAGCTGGACTCTATCAACACTCAGGGACTTGGCTGGACTATCAACACTCAGGGACTTGACTCTCATAGCTGGACTCTATCAACACTCAGGACTTGACTCTCATAGCTGGACTCTATCAACACTCAGGACTTGTCTCTCATATAGCTTGACTCTATCAACACTCAGAACTTGTCTCTCATAGCTGGACTCTATCAACACTCAGGACTTGACTCTCATAGCTGGACTCTGTCAACACTCAGGACTTGTCTCTCATAGCTGGACTCTATCAACACTCAGGACTTGTCTCTCATAGCTGGACTCTATCAACACTCAGAACTTGTCTCTCATAGCTGGACTCTATCAACACTCAGGACTTGACTCTCATAGCTGGACTCTCTCAACACTCAGGGACTTGACTCATAGCTGGACTCTATCAACACTCAGGACTTGTCTCTCATAGCTGGACTCTATCAACACTCAGGACTTGTCTCTCATAGCTGGACTATATCAACACTTAGGACTTGACTCATAGCTGGACTCTATCAACACTCAGGACTTGTCTCTCATAGCTGGACTCTATCAACACTCAGGACTTGACTCTCATAGCTGGACTCTATCAACACTCAGGACTTGACTCTCATAGCTGGACTCTATCAACACTCAGGGACTTGTCTCTCATAGCTGGACTCTATCAACACTCAGGACTTGTCTCTCATAGCTGGGACTCTATCAACACTCAGGACTTGTCTCTCATAGCTGGACTCTATCAACTCAGGAACTGTCTCTCATAGCTGGACTCTATAAAACTCAGGACTTGTCTCTCATAGCTGGACTCTATCAACACTCGGGACTTGACTCTCATAGCTGGACTCTATTAACACTCAGGACTTGACTCTCATAGCTGGACTCTATCAACACTCAGGGACTTGTCTCTCATAGCTGGACTCTATCAACACTCAGGACTTGTCTCTCATAGCTGGACTCTATCAACACTCAGGACTTGTCTCTCATAGCTGGACTCTTATCAACACTCGGGACTTGACTCTCATAGCTGGACTCTATCAACACTCAGGACTTGTCTCTCATAGCTGGACTCTATCAAGACTCAGGACTTGTCTCTCATAGCTGGACTCTATCAACACTCAGGGACTTGGCTGGACTATCAACACTCAGGGACTTGACTCTCATAGCTGGACTCTATCAACACTCAGGACTTGACTCTCATAGCTGGACTCTATCAACACTCAGGGACTTGTCTCTCATAGCTGGACTCTATCAACACTCAGGGACTTGTCTCTCATAGCTGGACTCTATCAACACTCGGACTTGTCTCTCATAGCTGGACTCTATCAACACTCAGGACTTGTCTCTCATAGCTGGACTCTATCAACACTCAGGACTTGACTCTCATAGCTGGACTCTATCAACACTCAGGACTTGTCTCTCATAGCTGGACTCTATCAACACTCAGGACTTGTCTCTCATAGCTGGACTCTATCAACACTCAGGGACTTGTCTCTCATAGCTGGACTCTATCAACACTCAGGACTTGTCTCATAGCTGGACTCTATCAGTATCAACACTCAGGACTTGTCTCTCATAGCTGGACTCTTATCAACACTCAGGACTTGTCTCTCATAGCTGGACTCTATCAACACTCAGGACTTGACTCTCATAGCTTGACTATCAACACTCGGACTTGTCTCTCATAGCTGGATCAACACTCGGACTTGTCTCTCATAGCTGGACTATCAACACTCGGACTTGTCTCTCATAGCTGGACTATCAACACTCGGACTTGTCTCTCGTAGCTTGATCTGTTGTGATTGGTAAGTGGAGGAACTAATGCCCTCGAGCAAAGTGAGACCCTTGATGGGGAAAAACCCTATTTACCTCAGGCGTGTGTGTGTACATTCATCACAGAACAATACAGCCTCCATATACTCAGCATGAACTGCAACATCATAATTCTGCACATGCTCTCAAGTGCACTAAGATACGGTTCAGTGGGGAGCGATGGCACCAATTAGACAAGAAATGAAAGTGAGAGCCAGAAATGGAGCGAGAAGAGCAAATCGAGCGCTGTATATGCTGAAGGGTTTAGAGGTCGGCTGTGATAAACCCTTCCCCTTAGGAGTGCGTGTTTTAATAGTCTGTTGCTCGACAACCAATGTTGCTCGACAACCAATGTTTGAGCATTGCCTAATTATTGGTGAAGGGTCTGGCTACATACGACTAAACATCTGGACCTGTCTCTCTGGCCAGACTCACCCTTGCCAACGACATTTTCTCACCAGACATTCTTGTATTTATGCATGTATTGTTAGTCTGCCAACCACCCAGGAAAAAAAAGTGAAATTGCTGTAGGATTCATGCTTTGTTCATTAGCTAATGGGCTAACGGTTTACTAGCCCTAGTAAGATTTATTATTATTATTATTATTATTATTATTATTATTATTATTATTATTATTATTATTATTATTATTATTATTATTATTATTATTATTATTATTATTATTATTATTATTATTATTATTATTATTATTATTATTATTATTATTATTATTATTATTATTATTATTATTATTATTATTATTATTATTATTATTATTATTATTATTATTATTATTATTATTATTATTATTATTATTATTATTATTATTATTATTATTATTATTATTATTATTATTATTATTATTATTATTATTATTATTATTATTATTATTATTATTATTATTATTTAAATAAATTTAAAATAAATTTAAATTTAACTGCAACATCTTGTCTTTTCTGTGTCTTTCTCTGTATACCCAAAAGCAGATGTTAAAAGGGGGGACAGTTGCATTTTTTAATTTTAATATTTTTTTCCTGTGGTTACAACTTTAGAGCTCAGTAGATTCTGCAAACTTCATGGTATGGACTTGATATATAGCTCAAAAGATAGGCCTCTCTGTGTGCTCTCTTTTGATACTAAAATATGTTTCATAGGTATAATTATAGGCAAGTTACTAGACCCTAAAGCGGAGGGACTTCAAAAACCTGCACCCGAAAATCGCCGGGAAAAACCACTCCGAGTTGCGAAGCAAATCAACACCTTCAATTTTCCACCCGCGCGCTTGACCAGGTAATAAATTTTTAACGCCTATTCAAAACGGTCATTGCATGCTCTAGAGCTTCCTCTAGCCACTCGTACCATTTTTAATTTTTTTGCACTTCGCAACTCGGAGTGGTTTTTTCCGGCGATTTTCGGGTGCAGGTTTTTGAAGTCCCTCCGCTTGAGGGTCTAGTAACTTGCCTATAGTTATACCTATGAAACATATTTTAGTATCAAAAGAGAGCACACAGAGAGACCTATCTTTTGAGCTATATATCAAGTCCATACCATGAAGTTTGCAGAATCTAAAGTTGTAACCACAAGAAAAACATATATTAAAAATGCAGCTGTCCCCCCTTTTAAAAAAAGATTTAAAAAATATCTTGAAGCATAATTATGATGTCAGCTGAAAGTAATCATGACTGTTAGCCAACTGTTTCTCCCCTTTGTCAAAGCCACTGGTGCAATCTGTAGTATGCTCTATCAACTGCAGCTAATCCTCCACCCTCCACATATCTTCCCCTTTCAGAGGGAATGAGAGGCTTGTGTGTTATGTTTATCATTAACCACTGCAGTTGCAAGTGGCTACAGCTGTGGCTAGACTTGCAACAGCTGTGGTTGGTAGCTATAATCTTCTCATCTTTTTTTGTGTGAAGTTTCAATGCACAGCATTAGGGGCAATGCCAACCAGCACTTGCTAATACTGAGCCACCCCATGCACAGCATTAGAGGCAATGCCAACCAGCACTTGCTAATACTAAGCCACCCCATGCACAGCATTAGAGGCAATGCCAACCAGCACTTGCTAGTACTGAGCCACCCCATGCACAGCATTAGGGGCAATGCCAACCAGCACTTGCTAATACTAAGCCACCTCATGCACAGCATTAGAGGCAATGCCAACTAGCACTTGCTAATACTAAGCCACCTCATGCACAGCATTAGGGGCAATGCCAACCAGCACTTGCTAATACTAAGACACCTCATGCACAGCATTAGAGGCAGTGCCAACCAGCACTTGCTAATACTGAGCCACCTCATGCACAGCATTAGAGGCAATGCCAACTAGCACTTGCTAATACTAAGCCACCTCATGCACAGCATTAGAGGCAATGCCAACTAGCACTTGCTAATACTAAGCCACCTCATGCACAGCATTAGGGGCAATGCCAACCAGCACTTGCTAATACTAAGCCACCCCATGCACAGCATTAGAGGCAATGCCAACCAGCACTTGCTAATACTAAGCCATCCCATGCACAGCATTAGGGGCAGTGCCAACCAGCACTTGCTAATACTAAGCCATCCCATGCACAGCATATGGGGCAATGCTAACCAGCACTTGCTAATACTAAGCCACCTCATGCACAGCATTAGGGGCAATGCCAACCAGCACTTGCTAATACTGAGCCACCCCATGCACAGCATTAGGGGCAATGCCAACCAGCACTTGCTAATACTGAGCCACCCCATGCACAGCATTAGGGGCAATGCCAACCAGCACTTGCTAATACTAAGCCACCTCATGCACAGCATTAGGGGCAATGCCAACCAGCACTTGCTAATACTGAGCCACCCCATGCACAGCATTAGGGGCAATGCCAACCAGCACTTGCTAATACTGAGCCACCCCATGCACAGCATTAGGGGCAGTGCCAACCAGCACTTGCTAATACTGAGCCACCTCATCACAGCATTAGGGGCAGTGCCAACCAGCACTTGCTAATACTAAGCCACCTCATGCACAGCATTAGGGGCAATGCCAACCGGCACTTGCTAATACTGAGCCACCCCATGCACAGCATTAGGGGCAATGCCAACCAGCACTTGCTAATACTGAGCCACCCCATGCACAGCATTAGGGGCAATGCCAACCAGCACTTGAGTCACCTCATGCACAGCATTAGGGGCAGTACCAACCAGCACTTGCTAATAAGTGAACAAACAAGAAGAGTGGAGCAACAGGAGAGACAATGACAACATAAAACATTACTAGTAAGTCTTTTACACTATTCAGTTGTTTTAGGTGCTTTTTAAAGGCAAGGTGAGAGTTCAAACAAACAATGTTCCTGGCAAAGCATTCCACAAGGGAACCACACACAGATAATAAGATGGTGGTTTGTTTTGATAGTAGTTCTATCTATACTTTGCCTTGAGCTGAGCTTCTGACATTCCTCTTAGCAGTTGTCTAGGGCTATCTATTGGGAATCACTGTAGCATGTTGAACAAGTACTGTGTAATTTTTGTTATTGAAGAAATCTTCCCTGCTAGTGAGGGCAATAAAGTTGAGAGGGGTTTAGCATAGATCTGTATACATCGGAAGAAAGTTCAACCCCTCCAAAGGCCAAGACAAGTGCTCCCGTTAGCTGTGTATTGGCTGAGGAACGTGCCAAGCGGTTCAGAGAAGCCCTCATTCTGACCATTGCTAAGAGAGAAGGCAGCAGAATTTCACAAAAAGTTACATGAAGGAGAATCAGAAGCACCGCCATTTACCTGCAGTTGTACTGATGATGAGCTAGACTACCTTATGTTGCAGGCAGTATGTTCTGAATCCTCTGAGACTTCACGGATGGTCCTTAAAGGAGTGAGACCTCTGCCATGCAAGGAGAGGCATGACAACCTGATTGTACAGATTTTGATCAGTAATTACGCCACCACTGTAAACGAATACAGTATGTACATAAGACAGCATGGCAGCCAGTGAGGACATGGCTGCTTCTCCTCCTAGGACCAGGAAGTAAGCTAGACAGCATGGCAGCCAGTGAGGACATGGCTGCTTCTCCTCCTAGGACCAGGAAGTAAGCTAGACAGCATGGCAGCCACTGAGGACACAGCTGCTTCTCCTCCTAGGACCAGGAAGTAAGCTAGACAGCATGACAGCCACTGAGGACACAGCTGCTTCTCCTCCTAGGACCAGAAAGTGCCACTGAGGACACAGCTGCTTCTCCTCCTAGGACCAGAAAGTGAGCTAGACAGCATGGCTACTACTGAGAACATGGCTGCTAAGTGCTGAGGACATGGAGCCCTGCTTCTCCTCCTAGGACCAGGAAGTAAGCTAGACAGCATGACAGCCACTGAGGACACAGCTTCTCCTCCTAGGACCAGGAAGTAAGCTAGAGCATGGCAGCCAGTGAAGACACAGCTGCTTCTTCTAGGACCAGGAAGTAAGCTAGACAGCATGGCAGCTACTGAGGACACAGCTGCTTCTCCTCCTAGGACCAGGAAGTAAGCTAGACAGCATGGCAGCCACTGAGGACACAGCTGCTTCTCCTCCTAGGACCAGGAAGTAAGCTAGACAGCATGGCAGCCACTGAGGACACAGCTGCTTCTCCTCCTAGGACCAGGAAGTAAGCTGCTCACATCCCAAAGCCCTGCAGATTACCAAATCGTTTTATGATATTAGCAAACACCACGAGTTAGTATTTTAATTATATTCAAGAGTTTTGAATGACCTCCATGCTTTTGGTGTATCTGGGGTTTTTTCCCTTTCTTCTCCTTATTTGAACTATGCTATGGTGTGTTCCAATGCATTTGAATGTGTGAGGGTTGCTGTACATGAACTGTGTGCGTGTGCGTTATGTTCAGCACTTCTACATTGGATTGGTCAGTTCTCAAACCTACAGGTTGCTTAACACTAATGCAAGGAGATACAAATGTAGACTTCTTAACTCGAATGCAAGGAGATACAAATGTAGACTTCTTAACTCGAATGCAAGGAGATACAAATGTAGACTGCTTAACACTAATGCAAGGAGATACAAATGTTAGACTTCTTAACTCGAATGCAAGGAGATACAAATGTAGACTGCTTAACACTAATGCAAGGAAACACAAGTGTAGATTTTGGTTCTATATCTACGCATAATCTTATTATTCAATTGCTGTTGCCTATGGACATACTGTTATTTTATGCATGATTTTGGGGTAAGGGGGGCGGGGGGGGGGGGCAACCTAAATTTTAATTTTTTTTAAATGTGCGGGAGGACCCCTAGACACCTTGAAACATAACTCTATGTTTCAACGGAATAGAGATGGTTCCAGGCCCTCCTCTATGAAAATAGATAAGACACAGCAACTTTCTCTTGGATTGAAGAGATGCAATTTTGGATTATTAAACATTGTCAACGTGACAGGTAGTGGACCCCCACAAGGCCAGAGGTAATATACGAGTTGTACGTACATTATGCACAGTACTGGATCACTGTAATGTATGGATGCTTGGTATTTAGTGTGACTGCCAGTTTCAGGTGCTACATGCAAATGCTGAATATTCATTGTCATTTTTCAAAGTTCTTGGGAGGAGAGGGCGAGAACCTGAATTTTGCTGGGCTCTTTGGGATGGTTATATCCCAGGACCCCACCCCTTTCTTTCTCTGTATGAAATACTTGATACATGAGAAAGGCATTCGAGTGCCCATCGTAATCTGGAATTCATCATACTCCTCCAGAATCCTCAATGATCTAACAGTAACTACCACACGCACATACCCCCTCAGATCCATTTCCCCTTCCATTTCGGGGTGAGTAAGAGATGAGAACACAAAATGTATTCTCCCTACAGATGCAAAACTGACAACTTCTCCTTGGACTCTGCTTGCTTGTATACTAGTAAAATATAGCACACGGACCAGTGGTGGGTCAACTGAGGCTCAAGGGATTCGTGTGTTCAAAGTGTGGCACTGGTTATAGCTATGATGATTCCTTGGAGACGAGGTTTGATAGACGAGAATCCCTTTGTAGTATGTCATCTGTCACCATTTTTGGTTCATTATATATTTTTGGTTCATTATATAACAATTACTGTCCTCTGCTGGAGCCAGAAGGAGCCAGAAGGATGGCGAAATGAGGTCCCAACATTGAGTTAGGCATCCATAGCAACCACACAAAAAAAAAAACTCAAAGCCCCTGCATGGTCAAGGACCTTTAAATTGTGATATTGAGATTAAAAAATGATCTTATTGTTTTAGGAAATGGGATTATTGCGTGTGGTGTTGTCGTTGTTGCATTATTTGTTTACAGAGTTCTGGCAGTGATAGGTATGCTAGTGCTGTCACCAGAAGCTTCCATGAATCTCCCGACGGGACTCAGCAAGATGAAGGTCACTACTCTGGCAGTGGTGGTGGTCCAAGGATAGAACCAGTCAAGTTGTTGGTGGAGGATGGCGCTTACTTGGAGACCAGGGAGGTGACGATCCAAGATCAAATAGCAAGGCTGCAGAATGAAGCTAGAGAGAAGGTCCGCGAGTCTTGGAATTCAGAAAATTCTCAAAGATGGATGGATTCGACGACTGGGTACAGTGAGAATTGGCATCTCTTGAGAGGGGGGGAAGAAACTCGAGAAGGAGTGCTGACATTCAGAGATGATAGGGCAGGAGATGGCCAGAACTTCACGATAATGGTGAACATGGATGAAAGAGATGACTCTGCCAGACATAGGGATCGAATCCAAGAAGAGTTCAAGAAAGAAGCAGAAAAGAAGCTGAGAGATGGGGTGAGACGGAAAGAGGAAGAAGTCAGAAGGGATGCAAGGAAGGAAGAAGCTAAGCGGAGGGAGGAAAAGAGACTCGGAGAAGCGGAGCGACGCAGAGAAGAGGACCGACGCAGAGAAGAAAGGCGCAGACAAGAAGACAGATGCAAAGAAGAGGAAAGACGCAGAGAGGAAGAGAAGCGAAAAGAGGAAGAAAAACGTAAAGCAGAAGACAAGCGTAGAAAGGAAGAGCAACACAGAGAAGAGGAGAAAAAGCAAAGGGAAGCAAAAATTGCGTCTCTGCGAGAGACAGAGAAGGAAGAGGCGTCCCAAATAGCTGAACTTCTGAAGAAACTGGATGAGGTGAAAGCCTCGAGGATTTCTCGCCAGAAGAACAGAAAGGAGGAGAAAGCAGAGCTTGCAAAACTAAGGATGAAGCAGAGGGAGCGAGCTAAGAAAGAAGAGCAGGAAGCGGAAAAGAGAATCAAAGAAATTGATGAAAAACAAGTGAAGCTTGACGTGCAATTTGCAGCCAAACAAGAACTGGTGGCTCAACAGTGGGAGAAGTTCCTGAAAGAGACCGACGCGTGTGGTGAGGTGAAAGTGGTCAAGCCGGAAAGTGCTAATTTGAAAGGTAAACAGCAGGAAAAGAAACCACGTGTCAGTTCCACTAAAGTAGTGCCAGCAAAGTCGGTGACAGCCAAGCCAAAAATAGTTAGTAAATCATCTGTATCCACTCTACCTGGCCGAAGTGGACCTAGCAATGTTTCTTCTCGTTCAGGGTCCTCTAAAACAGTCGCAACAAATAAGGGAGGGAAAGAGACGCCATCAGGAACAGGTGCCTCTAAGAGGACTTCCGCCATTAGTTCCACGGATGACAAAGAGTCGAAGAGTACGAGGAAGATTATCAAGGTGAAGAAGTGCGTCAAAGTCAGTAAGGAGTCGGAAGGGAGTGCAAAGTCTAGTTATTTGGACGTAAAAGATACAGCTGCCATTGGGAAATTTCCGATCGCGTTGCTTGAAATCCCAACTCTGTCTTCTAAGATGAGTGAAATTGCTGCATCGCTTTCAGAATTCGTTAAAGCTACGAAGGGGAAATATAATCAGCGCACTAAATCTGTTGCCACGGTTATTGATGACGACGTGTCTGAGACTGAATTTGAAGACACGTCTGAATCAGGGAATCAGTTACTAGAAGAGCAGCTGAACACAGAAAATCCAAATGGCTCTGCAAGACAGATCAGTATACCAGGACTCGATCTGGATGACGCTTCGATGTCTCACGGAATAAGGAGTGGTTTTCAGAACTTTCCAGAGCTGAGCAGTGCACACAAGAAGCAAGCTCGAGTAGGAGGTGTTGTAGGAACACCCGAGAGCAAGAGAGGTGTTGTAGTCACCAGCACTGATCTACCGTACAAAGATAACAGGGAGAGTGGTGATGGGAATGCTTTCTCTCACGGGATGCCTCCACCTCGGTTTGGGAAAAGGGTCAGGGAAGACGACAGAAGCTATAGCCAAGGAGACGGAAGAAGGCTGAGTTATGAGGACACAGCAAGAAGTCACCTTGAGACAAACAAAGGAATGGAACGAGGGAACATGTTGTCTGCCGGTATGCCGTCAAGTGTCTCTCAGTACGACCAGATTGCGGAACCTCAGAAGCGGAACCGGCTTCAGGAGAGTTACCGAGGGATGAGACCGGCGATATTTGGTGGGCGTGGTTTTGCAAAGCCATCTCCAAATTCTGCAAGGTGGTTCATTCCGGATGCAGGTACAGGGGTTCCACGTCAGCCGGGAGGAAATGGTGGGAACTATTTGGAGCTCCAGTGGTAGCACGCCCCTCTTCTACAGGGAATATTATTGACCTGGAAACCAGTCCCATTGGGATATTATACTGGCTTCATTAATGTATGCATAGCTCAGGAATATTTGCGAATATGCTATGCTGTTAAATAATGTATGTATAATATTATATCTATTATATATATATAAGCTATTCCTTATTGGGACCATCCTAGTTGAGAATCTTGGTCTGACAACCAACAAGGTTCTTGTATGTTGTGGTTAAATTTGCTGTGCATGGTATGTAGACACCAGCCATACCCCTTGTAAGGAACCTTTCAAGGAGTGTGTAGCAGCACTATTGGGTTGAGTCGCATTTTAAAATAGCCGACCTCAAATTGCAACAGAGAAAACCTTTATCTTGACTTTGGCATCTTCTTAATGGAGTTATTGTATTAATTATTTCGTGGGTGTGGATTGGCACATGGGGAAATTGAGGGAGTTTCGTATATAGACCATAAACTGTATCAGGAGTGTAGGACCGCTACTGCACTTATTGGCAAACTTGTTTTGAAAAACCCTTCTCCCCCCTCCCCCAAAAGCTGACCTGAATATTTCTTTTAGATTTTAAAAGCCTTTACACACCAAGTAATCTGACGGAAGGTTTTGTACTTGATACGTCTTGCAGCTGCTTTAATGGGAGCCAGGACCATCCGAAGACCTTCAAGTCCCAGGACCATCTGAAGACCTTGAAGACATTATTCAATCAAAATTTGAGTGCCCAGAAATTGATGACGGGTCATATCAACCTCGTTAAGCATCAATTCCAAACTAATGAAAAATGACAACCACAATGAGGTCTTTCCCACCGTGTTAGTTGAACAAGGGGCCATGGCTACAGTGGGACAATTCTTGCCTTTTGCCATAGATGTATATATTCGTGCCTCTAATGCTGAAGCTACATTGTACTAAGAATGCTGACTAAGTTTTTATTACTTGTTCCAAAATGGAAAGATGCAAACGAGTTCTTCACTGCCATTTATTATCTCGAGGCTGTTGAACAAGTACTTACATTTCTGGTCACCACAAAGCTCGTAGGAAGACTACTCTGTCATCAAATGGCTGAGACATAAAATAAATGGAGCAACCTACTCCATATCTTTAAATGCTGTGAGAGTTCTAGCACTTCAGTGATCTGCTCCCTCACAAATAGCTTATGGTGGCAACTCGCAACTTCTCCAGCTTTTCTGTAACTTTGACAAGCGTCTTCCATCTTGGATTGATGGAACGAACATAATGACAAGTGACAACACAGAATTCTTTTGAAATATGAGAGCAAACATTCAAAAAGATCATTTTCTATTGTGACTGATGAAAGCACACAGCAATGCAAGACAATTCTCCGCTGGGTGGATGATCTGAACATTTTCAGGCTGCCACCCCCTTGGTTCCGTGAACACATTGTTAGCGTCCCTTCCTTTAGTGTATTTAAAACAAAAGTAACTCAAGAATTCTCATTAGCTGTGCACAGTTTAAAATAACAGCAGAAAGCAGATTAAAGCACATTTGACTCGTCGGGTAGAGCACACTTTATATATTAATCAACATTTTGAGAGCATTCATTAGTAGCACACCTTGACTATTTTTTTCTCGACTTCCAGTGAAATGGATGTGCTTGTCAGATTCGGAAGAAGTGCCATTTCGTTTGATATGATTTCTATCGAATATTTTATTTTTGTCAACCCCATGCTGTCCCTCATAATGCCCCGGGGGAGGGGGAGTATTGCCCACTTTGGGAAGCACTGATCTAGAACCACATGAAGATTTCGCTGTATTACACGTCGCTGCTTCTGCTGATGCAAATTCCATTTCGTCAATCGTCAAAGATGTTTTGATGTGAATAAATCTTGAGGTAGGAAGTTAGCCATTGTCAATGCTATGATGGACATTAGTGATGCATGGCTGCTGTAACAGATTGGCAGCACAGACTTAACAAAATCCTCCCAGAGCACGGTGCCAATTGCCATTGACTTGCCAAGATGCCATCTGTGACGTTAAGACTGCAGAATGAGCCTGATGCCAAAGTACAATGCCAAGTTCAAATAAATTCAGCAGAAATGGCTCCTGAAGAGTGCGGCTTTCGGACATTTTGCCCCACTCGGTGGATAAGTGTCCTGCACAATTTATTATGCAGCCATCCAATATATCTTGGGTTAACATTGCTAAAATGACCAAATATAATAAGGGATATGTCAGCTCGTTGAACAGGTATTAAAACCAGATTTGAGTTGTTGATTTTTTTCTTTGGAATTACTCTTGGGGAGCCGAGTCTAGCTGGTAACCTAAGTTGTCTGCCGCAAGGTCAACGAGTAGCAACCAGCACCATTAATTAAGGGGATAGCGTTCTGATGACGAGTTCATGCTTTCTGGGAGGATCTGAAGGAGGAGTTGATAGTAATGATCTGTTCTTGCTTCAATAACATAAAATTCTGCCTGATATGAAGTATGGGGAGGCAGTTGGAACTTTCCGAGAATTGTGGAAGATGACGAAAATGTCATTTACTTGGAATCACCAGATAAAATGACTTGGTGCATGGGCGGCCCACCAACCCAATTACCAGATGCACTATACTCGGTCCTTGTTAATATCATACCTTGGGACCAGCTAAATCTATGACAATATCAGGGTTATGCTTATTATCAGAAGTGCAGTTTTTAATACCACAAATTACTGAATCTGCATGGAGCTATGTGTGATGCTGCGTTATGTCTTGCAACAAGAAGAAGAGATCAGTAACTCCACTTCTTTCTCAACTTGCACGGGTTAGTCATGTTGCAATCACTGTTCTCAATAATTGTGCTAACAGTTCAGGTAATGCAGAAGAAGTCTCTATGTTAGCAGCTCCAAAATCATAATCCCTTTTCTCTCCATGAGTTTGATATCATTCCTAATTTTCCACCAGCCATTATTACTTCAATTAAAACAAGGTTTATCTAGCTCCACACACAGTTGGCTAGCTTTCTCTTCCTATAATTATGCATGTGGTGACTGGAACATCCCTAGCATCTGCACACCAAGTGGACAAACCTTTTCCCACGCCATCTTCTTTTCCTGCATGCTTTTGATTGCCCACTTGTTTAATGCGCCTTCTGCAAGAATTTCATCTTTCCAATGGTTGACTGAGAGCAGTTGAACTGCTGAGGAAATTCCACCCGAGACGCCTTCTCTGAAGAGAGCTTGATAATATCCAGATTTTGAGTGAAAATCTGGATATGCATGGGTGCTCGTGAAGGTTCAAATCAGAAAAACTATCCAGCAGGCACTGGTAGAGCTTGATAATATCCAGATTTTGAGTGAAAATCTGGATATGCATGGGTGCTCGTGAAGGTTCAAATCAGAAAAACTATCCAGCAGGCACTGGTAAGGTATTTGTTACTTCCTTATAAGGAAAACATATGACATTAGATGTGCTAGGCACAAGCTGCCACATTTTTTTATGCCATTGAATTTGACAAAAGTAGGACAATAACATTCTTTTATGTTGCATGTGATTAGAAAGTGATTTAGGACTTATGATATTAACGGGTATGACATTAAGTGGGGTCCACTGTATCTTCCTTGAAGTGCATCAAGGGAGATGATTATGAGAGTGAAATGTCTTGTATCATGGGCTCTTGTAAACTGGATGGACACTTCTTCAAGACACGCTGTTGCTCTTTAAGGCACAGTTTCAAGTGACTTCATGCTGTTGTCGAGCACTTAATATCTTGTAGCGTTCTTTCTTCCCTGAGTTGTACGATTTGGTAGTCACCATTCTTGTTGCACCAGCTACCAATGCCACGAGTGAAGTCTTGAGCTCTTCTGTAAGATTTGGTAGTCGCCATTTTTGTTGCACCAGCTACCAGTGCCACGAGTGAACCATCTTTTCCAGCTCCTCTGTAAGATTTGTAATCACCATTCTTGTTGCACCAGCTACCAATGAACAGTCTTTTCCAGCTCCTCTGTAAGATTTGTAATCACCATTCTTGTTGCACCAGCTACCAATGCAACGAGTGAACAGTCTTTTCCAGCTCCTCTGTAAGATTTGTAATCACCATTCTCGTGGCACCAGCTACCAATGCCATGAGTGAACGGTCTTTTCCAGCTCTTCGACTCATCAAGACATACTAGCACTCGACAATGATACAGTCGGTCACATTTAAATCACCTTTTGAGATATTACATGTGCATAAAGGAAGTGCTGCACTTGACGAACCTTCAGTCTTGGGCAGTATATGAATGACTTTTTGTGCTAATTCAGAACATAATAGAAATTTTGGGGGTACATTTATAGAGCTCCACAATGAACTACTGCTGTGCTACTTAGCTACCTAGTCGTCTAACAGAACAATTTATGGTGACTGATACAATATTCTAATGCATTGACTTCCTAAATGATATAAAACTTTCTAATGTGTTTCGTTCCTATGCTCCCCCCCCCCCCCCTTAAATACAAGTGAGTTTGTGAGAGCTGCATCAAAGGTAACTCTCACTCTTTCCGGTCAGTCTGCCATCCAGTGGGTGTCCCACTCTTGAACATCCTGGGACTTGAGCCGCAGTGCAAGTCGCTGTTATAGCTGCAGGTTTCTGTACGTCCCAAGACTTAGATTACCCCATCCAACACTCCATTTAGGGACATGACATTCCAGCGGTTATATGGGTGAGTTATTCGGTGTCTGACAGATTTTCTGTACTACATTACATACTGGGAGTTTCTGGACATCTCGACATACAGAAAGCAGGAGTGTCCCATCTGAAATATGTAACAATTAAAGGTGTGCATTTCATTAGTGTAGTGTTGAGTCATGCGTACCCATCCACAAACTATTAACACTGGACAGAAAGGTGTTATAGGTCTAAAGGTTTTGAATACTGCCTTGGAGTCAATAAAGCACCCCCCCCCATATCACGAGGTACTACACCGCCCCCACACATTAGGTCGACCCCACAGCATGTGCTGGTTACTAGAAAGAAGAGGTCCATACTAACCCTGAAAGAAGAGATGAGCTATCTGACCAGACTTAGTGATAAATGCCTACATTGAAGAGCTGTTGGAGGTTCACTATTCTGCGCTTTAATGAGGTCGCCATTTGGCAATTGATTCAGCTGGTGTCCCAGGAGCACCCACTCTCCCTGGATCCACGCGCCTTTCTGGATGGATCTTGCCGCCTCGTCCAACAAAAACTCACAGAAGAGTTAGTAGCCCTCATAAGTGTCAAGTAGCTGTGGAAGTAAAGATGGGGAAAGATGGGGCCCAGCAGTGAGCAACAGTTCACATGCCCAGTTTTCCGCAACAACCAAATCACACTTCGGCAGGTGCATAGGATCCCTGTGGCTCACAGTGAGGCATCCACCCACAGCTTCTCGGAAGACTTGAGAAGTACCAGAGGGAGAGATCGCAATGGGGTGGTCAGCTGTCCTCTTGCCCTTACCTAATATTGCATGATATCAATGTTGGATGCTCACCACTAGGCAAACGTCAACGCGTCTATCCTGGCCTGGTTCTGATACAGCTTTGTTGTAAGGCTGTGTTCTCAATAGGACTGTGTTCTCAATAGGAATATAGGTAAAAGATGGATTATATCAGATGACTTACAGACTGAGAGTCTTTGATGTCTAGGAGCAGTCTAACTAGTCTCTGTCTCTCAGCGCATACATACATACATATATTGAAGTATCTATGACAATGATGTAACCTCTGACCAATCAGGTGTTTCCACACAGACAGTTGGGAGGTTTTCCACCATGTTACATAATAGTTCAAGTAATTCACACGTACTTAGTTAACTATTGGCTTTGATAAGTTCTGGATTTGGCAAGGGCTGAGGTCAAGGTTTGCTGCAACGTTGGGCGGATCCCAACAATCAACTACTGTGTGATAGCTCCTGTTTACTCCTACCTACAACAGGGAGTAATGAGAAAGGCATTGTCGATGTCAAGAACAACAACAACTGCTTGTGATGTTCCCTTTGCTGTTTCCTGTGAAAGATTATGGTCACGAGCCAACCACCAAGGACAGCCTCAACCTCACCGGGGCAATACACCCACACCACTTTTCAAGCTTGATAGGGTGGGTTGACAGAAGGTTTATGTAGGGAAGCAGGTGTTGCGGTGTACCAACTCTCCAAGGCCAAAGACACTCTGGAAAAACATCATCCTCTTCCTTGTTTCCAAAAGTGAGAAACACCACTCCACGTTGATCAAAGACGTCAAACTGGCTCCTCTACAGCGAGAGTGGCCATTAAGAGCATAAATACTTCTGCGAGTGCTGCCACCATGCGAAAAAATCAAATATATTTTGAAGGGGCACATGGCTGGCTGCTGGTGTGAACCAAGCTAGGGCTAGAGGCTGCGATGGCTATCGAGGTGCCCAAACCATGCACAGACTAAACCTGAATACAGTTCAAGCATGATCACACTCGAGACTCACAGTGTGATCTACGTGGATTTTATGTCTCTTCTCCAAAGGATTGAGGGGTCCTGCCTGAACCAATCCAAGTGCAACACACAGCAGAAAGCTTTCCATGAGCCCGGGAAAACATGCCATGAGCCCGGGAAAGCTTACTATGAGCCCTGGAAAACATACCATGAGCCTGGGAAAGTTTACTATGAGCCCGGGAAAACATACCATGAGCCCAGGAAAGCTTACTATGAGCCGGGGAAAACATACCATGAGCCCAGGAAAACATACCATGAGCCTGGGAAAGCTTACTATGAGCCGGGGAAAACATACCATGAGCCTGGGAAAGCTTACTATGAGCCCTGGAAAACATACCATGAGCCCAGGAAAAAATACCATGAACACAGGGCCAGCCGTATTGTATTATGGGCCCAATACCACCAAGCACTTCTTGGATGCTCGAGCCGAGGAGGAGGAGAGGTCAAGAAGTTGGTGTGCGAACCCACTACCAGGACTGGCGTAGCACAGGACTGCTGTATCTGTGGCAACTCAGTTTGAGAATATTGCCACATCATCACAAGATGGGGGTGACCTCCACATGGTCTTCTGCAATCAGCGAGGTTACAAGCCCACCTCTTGATGCAGGCCAATCTCCCAGAACGAGGGAAAGATGCCTTGCATCCCTGACAATTCAGAGTAGTTCATCTCCTTACTCTGACAGCTAACTTGGAGTCATCAACAGCATCCAGTTCCTCCTCGTGGACTGAACAGACTAGTGGCCACGTTATGGATATTTGGGAGTGCTTTCACGAAGAGATGCTGTCACCCCAGGAAGCATATGACAAACATTAAGGAATATGTCAACAGATGAGGACTACTAATAGATACAGAAGGTCCTGCATGAATTTGGATGCAGGAACATGGGCAAACTTTGATCTGTGCCTGCACGTGGAGATCCTTCTCTTGGCTGCTATCTTTCCACTGGACTTGCCTTAGCCGCTACTGTGATGCTGCACATGAATATTTGAGCCTCGGACTGTCGTGGCAGGCATGCAGTTAGAGGTTGTCACAGATATGGGCATGAGTCTGTTCATGGAGAAAAGCCTGTGTGGTTATATTAGCACGGTCTTGAAGGTTCGGGAAGGCCAAGACTGCACATGTAGCAGAGAACAAACCCATCAACATGTACTATGAACCCATCAATCCCATCATGTACTATGAACCCATCAATCCCATCATGTACTATGAACCCATCAATCCCATCATGTACTATGAACCCATCAATCCCATCATGTACTATGAACCCATCTATCCCATCATGTACTATGAACCGATCTATCCCATCATGTACTATGAACCCATAACTTACATCATACACTAAACCATCACTTTATTATGTACTATGAACCCATCACTTACATCATGTACTATGATCCCATCACCTACATCTTGTACTATGAACCCTCCATCAATTCTATCACCTACATCCTCAGCCCATCACATCATGTACTATGAATCCCTCGATCCCATCAACTATTATGAACCCACTCCCATCAGCTATATCATGTACACTATGAAACTGTTGTGGTCATCAGAAGAGGGAAGACTGAGACTCATCGCAAATTCCTCCTTCCCTTGACACCATCTTCGACGACGACTGGTTGCCATCAACATGCACACACTTGGATGTTATATATATAATCAGCTGGTCTATGTGAGATGTGTATCTGTCTCAAATACCTTGTAAGATTGGTAATTAAGGAGGACTCGATTCCGGCACTGACTCACCGGTGCTGGAGATTTAGACCAGTAAGTTCATCACTTTCAATACTTCCTCAACAAGATCTGCCACATCCCACTGTCTCCAAAACAAGTATTGTCGATTATATATACACATGTAACTTTCTCTTTAATCGAATAGTAAGGCTATGGAACTCTCTACCTTATATAGACACTCAATCTTTAACGGAAATTACAAAAAACGAAATAACTCCCCCCTTAATTATTGCCATGAGGACGTGTACGTCATGTATCTAGAACGATCGACATATTCTACACCAGCAACCATCCGAGTAGCAATCCAGTCCAATGATAATAAGAAGGGGATTGGAAAGGTCAAGGATAAACATAGGTGGGACCCCGTAGCAGAGTTTGTGGTCCCACATCCTGGGAGGTACAGCATCTTGAAGAAGAATGGTAAGTGGGAGTGGAGGGCTAAAGTCATGAAGAAGCATCATCCAGATCCAGATCATATCCACCACAAAAGTACAAGGATAACAAGAATCTTCTGTTCAGATGAACATGCTTTGAACCGAGGACACATCTGTGGGATGCACGTCCACAAGATCTTGCTTTCATCATCAGCCCAGGCATATCCACAGGGACACCCCACCCCTCGGGTGTTGAAGATGAGACAGAAACTTGCATGTAATATGTGGTAAACATTAGCTTGTGTTATTATTAATATCTCCATTGACCATTTTCTGCATTATGCTGTTGTGTGCATGACCAATACCTGTTGTGCTGTGCAAATATCTGAGCGGAGTAGTCATGAGTGATGGTGATGTGGGAGTGTAAAAGATTTGTCAACGTTAAGAAAGTTGTTGTGTAAGTTATAGTCCATTAGGTGTCAAAATGGGAGTTGCAACAAACCCACATGAGTGTTTAGCTGTGTGACAAGAAGGTCAGGAAGAACTTGCAAGAGATTAGAAGGTACAAAGGAAAAGTAGATCTGGATAACAAGAATGGAAGTGTGGTCGAAGTGATGATGCTGACTATTGAAGTTGGGCGTACGAAAATGAAAAATAAGCAACTGAAAGAAGTAGGTGGGAGGCAGGGATGGAACGATTGGCGGAGGAGATGGCCAGGCAGGTACGGATGCTTGCCAGAGTAGATGGCCAGACGGGTACGGATGCTTGCCCGGCTTGTGAGTGATACTAGGTACCCAATACAACAACACAACTGCAGGATAGAGTGAAACTCACTAAACTGGGAGAGAATGACGACATTGAAGCCTATATTAAAAGAGGATGTTGGCTTACAACATCCCAAGAGTATACGCTGGGTCTTCAAGCTAGCACCCCAATTGTCAGGAAAGGCTCAGCAAACATATTTAGCTTAGAGCACTGAAGATGCAACAAATTATGGCACTGTCAAGGAGGATAAACAGTGAGGCTATAATGGCAGGGTATGGTATTAATCGTGAAACATACCAACGGCAGCTTCGTGAGTCGGAAAAGGCTTGAGGAGTTGTACAGGCAATTGGCCACTAGAATTCTGGACCTCACCAAAGAGTGGTCCAAGGAATGTACCGCATTGAAGAGCTGCAGGAGCTAATTCCTGTTGAACAATTCCTGAATATGCTACCAGCCAACATTGAAGTCTTGGTCCAGGAAGGAAAGCCAAGAGCAACTGCTGAGGCGGGCCAGCTAGCTGAGGATTGTTGGCAGGCAAGGGAAGGCTAGGTGGAAACATCGATGAAGGCAAGTGTTGGCATGTGGGGTGAAGGGACATTGCAATGAGGTGTTCAGCAAAGGCTCTGTTCTGTGCTGGTGATGGGAAGGTTGAGTTCCCAGTGTTGTGGCAAGTGAGACCAAGTGAGGCAGGAAGATATATCGTAAGGAGGGCATACCTGTAGTGGCTATTTTACTAGATTTGGTTTTTCTCGTATTCTAGTCTAGAAAGGTTTGGTGTCGGTCCACAAGCTTAAAGGAAGACTATATTTCAGTTGTGGTGATCCAATTGATTATTCTCTGGTGACTGAAATTGGAATTATTGTTCGAAAGAAGAAAATAATTATGGAGGCTGGAGTATTTGAGGCAGAAGTACTCCAGGAGAGTGGTCTTGCTAGAGAAGGAAGCAAGAGGATGGTGGAGAAGATGATAGTAGTTGATATGTGGGCTGCAGTCAGGGGGCGAGAGCAGAAGGAAGCCATTGTCAAAGTGAAGGAAATGACATCTGCTGCTCAACCAAAACCAGTTAACACGACAGGGACAGTTCATGATGATCTGGTTCAGGAATTTGGCATCGTAATGTGTCGGGACTTCTTGAAGGGGCAGAGAACCCACCATGTCTGACCAAAAGACAGAAACATTAGCTGAATCCAGAGTACTGAAGGTTGAGCATGCACAGAAGAAACATGTTGAGTGAGCACAGAGAGAGGAGAATTTGGCAACTGAGCATGCTAGAGAAGTAGGTTTAAGAACTGAGCATACCCAAAGCGAAGAACAATTGAAAGAAATTGGAGGCAAAGTTGGAGACTGATCATGCCAAGTTTGGTGAAAGAGTTGAAACCTGAACATGCACCGAAGGAGGAAGAGTTGAGAAAGAAGTTTCCCAATAGAGAAGAGGCATAGACAAAAAGGAGGAGAATTCGTAGGCAGATTCTGTCCAGAAGCAGTGGGAAGAGGCACAGACATAAAGAGAGGAGTTGTCAAGATAATGAAAGAAGAAAAGTTGAAGTTCGATAATGCACATCTCACAGCAATGCGGTCTTGTTCACCATCACAGCAATGCAGTCTTGTTCACCATCACAGCAATGCAGTCTTGTTCATCATCACAGCTGTTGTCTTGTTCACCATCACAGCAATGCAGTCTTGTTCATCATCACAGCTGTAGTCTTGTTCACCATCACAGCTGTAGTCTTGTTCACCATCACAGCTGTAGTCTTGTTCATCATCACAGCTGTAGTCTTGTTCACCATCACAGCAATGCAGTCTTGTTCATCATCACAGCACTGCAGTCTTGTTCATTATCACAGCAATGCAGTCTTGTTCACCATCACAGCAATGCAGTCTTGTTCATCATCACAGCACTGCAGTCTTGTTCATCATCACAGCAATGCAGTCTTGTTCACCATCACAGCAATGCAGTCTTGTTCATCATCACAGCAATGCAGTCTTGTTCACCATCACAGCTGTAGTCTTGTTCACCATCACAGCTGTAGTCTTGTTCACCATCACAGCTGTAGTCTTGTTCACCATCACAGCTGTAGTCTTGTTCATCATCACAGCTGTAGTCTTGTTCACCATCACAGCAATGCAGTCTTGTTCATCATCACAGCAATGCAGTCTTGTTCACCATCACAGCAATGCAGTCTTGTTCATCATCACAGCACTGCAGTCTTGTTCATCATCACAGCAATGCAGTCTTGTTCATTATCACAGCAATGCAGTCTTGTTCACCATCACAGCAATGCAGTCTTGTTCATCATCACAGCACTGCAGTCTTGTTCATCATCACAGCAATGCAGTCTTGTTCACCATCACAGCAATGCAGTCTTGTTCACCATCACAGCAATGTAGTCTTGTTCACCATCACAGCAATGCAGTCTTGTTCACCATCACAGCAATGCAGTCTTGTTCGTCATCACAGCTGTAGTCTTGTTCACCATCACAGCAATGCAGTCTCTTGTTCATTATCACAGCAATGCAGTCTTGTTCACCATCACAGCAATGCAGTCTTGTTCATCATCACAGCTATGCAGTCTTGTTCACCATCACAGCTGTAGTCTTGTTCACCATCACAGCAATGCAGTCTTGTTCATCATCACAGCTATGCAGTCTTGTTCACCATCACAGCAATGTAGTCTTGTTCAGCTGTAGTCTTGTTCACCATCACAGCAATGCAGTCTTGTTCACCATCACAGCAATGCAGTCTTGTTCACCATCACAGCAATGCAGTCTTGTTCGTCATCACAGCTGTAGTCTTGTTCACCATCACAGCAATGCAGTCTTGTTCATCATCACAGCAATGCAGTCTTGTTCATTATCACAGCAATGCAGTCTTGTTCACCATCACAGCAATGCAGTCTTGTTCATCATCACAGCAATGCAGTCTTGTTCACCATCACAGCAATGCAGTCTTGTTCACCATCACAGCAATGCAGTCTTGTTCACCATCACAGCAATGCAGTCTTGTTCACCATCACAGCAATGCAGTCTTGTTCACCATTACAGCAATGCAGTCTTGTTCACCATCACAGCAATGCAGTCTTGTTCACCATCACAGCAATGCAGTCTTGTTCACCATCACAGCAATGCAGTCTTGTTCACCATCACAGCAATGCAGTCTTGTTCACCATCACAGCAATGCAGTCGTGTTCACCATCACAGCAATGCAGTCTTGTTCACCATCACAGCAATGCAGTCTTGTTCATCATCACAGCAATGCAGTCTTGTTCACCATCACAGCAATGCAGTCTTGTTCACCATCACAGCAATGCAGTCTTGTTCACCATCACAGCAATGCAGTCTTGTTCACCATCACAGCAATGCAGTCTTGTTCACCATCACAGCAATGCAGTCTTGTTCACCATCACAGCAATGCAGTCTTGTTCACCATTACAGCAATGCAGTCTTGTTCACCATCACAGCAATGCAGTCTTGTTCACCATCACAGCAATGCAGTCTTGTTCACCATCACAGCAATGCAGTCTTGTTCACCATCACCGCAATGCAGCCTTGTCAAGGGTTAGGTTATCTCCGGAGAAGAACCTATTTGTGACAGTCCACAGGAAAACATGGTTGTAGGGCTAATTTGACAACATTGAGTTATTGTGATAATTGAAATCTGTAGGGATTCTAAATTTGATTGATATCATTTTTTTGGTCATAGTGACCTTGCAATTATGACCAATTAGCATTTCCTGTATACATCCGTATTCATCCTCGAATACAGGAAATGATTGAAAAAGCAGTTGGCTATATCACTTTAAAAGATGCTTCATGTACACTAATGTACATGAAAATCATTTTGCACATACTGGAAAAGACAGCATGAACATTTGAAAGTAATTATGAATTGAGGTTACCAACAAACATAATCACAACAAGATGATTTTGAAGACGATGCTCGAAATCATATAGAAAATATCTGTGTAGGTACAAGTAACAATTTAATCTGTGCGCCAACTACATTATTCTGAGCAAAATAATGTTCAATAAATCACAGAATTTCTTGTTATGGCTGGTGTTTCCACATTTGCCACATTTAAGCGGTCTCTTTCGTGCTGTTCCACTCGCCAACATGTTGGAATTTAAGCGGTCTCTTTCGTGCTGTTCCACTCACCAACATGTTGGAAGCCTGACCATGTGGTTTAGGAAGAGTTGATTTTGGGCAGGTTAACTCTGCAGCCAGATTAGAGTGTCAATGTTGGCGTATGTTCTCGTACAGATGCCACTGGCGTTGCAAGTCCAAACCATGAATTGAAGTTTGCAGGGGCATGACTGATAGCAGATCATCATCATTCAAATCCGGTTTGTGGATGTCAAAAGATTTCTCTATAGAATCTGAAAACTCCTTCAGGTACACTATTCCTGGTTTGTCATTCATTACACGAAAAGATTGATATGAGAGAATGTTGATGATTGCCTTGAAAAACTGTGACAGATGTGTGGTATAACTTTGACAACTGCAGCTAAAGAGAGGTTCATCAAAATCTTGAAGCCCGAGTTTGCAGCAATGTGGCTCCTAATAGGTAAGTGCTCGACAGGTTTGGGGGAAGCCCATCTTCAATGTAGGCGCTAGAATGTGTGTGGGTGGTGAGGTGCACGGTTAATTTTTTTCTGACACGAGAAAATCAATACCCACGCTAGAGACCAGCGCTTTTTAGTGCCTACGCTCCTAGAAGAGCTTCCTCTAGCCTCAGGTTCTAATTTCAACTGTCTAGAACTTCAGGAGCCACACTTGCAGCAAACTCAGCAAGTAATCCACTTTGGCTGCAGGTAACTGGTATAGTTATACCTATACAACACTTTTGTAGTATAAAAAGAGAGCATACAGAGAATCCTCGTGAGCTATATATATATATATCAAGTCCATACAGTGAAGTGTATGGAGCTCGAAAATTGTAACTACAAGATTTTGTTAGCGTTTGTAAAATGCAGTTTACAGACTTGCCAACCCCAGAGTCATGATAATCTGGAGATCAAAAAAAAATTCCTCAAAAAATCTGGAGATTTGGTATATAATCTGGTTATCATTTGCATCAAGTCATAACATAAGCATACTAAGCCTACAAAATTTTAAATAACACACTGCTATATATCAGTTTAACGATTCTGATTATAGCAAGAAGTTGCCCTTTTTGCATGGTTCAAAATTTTCTCATCAGGTGCCCAGCGGTAATGGGGAACTTCAGATTCAGGGAATGCTAGCTTCATGGCTAGAATGCTCGACAAAGTGCCATCGAGCTTCATTGATGCCCGAGCGTCTGTCTTATTCTTTCTGAGAATGCTAAAGAGTCGTTCCTCTTCAGCATTACTGCGAGGGAGGACAACAACTACCTCAGCGACACAAAATAGGTATTTGAAACGCTGAACATTTGTTAGAAAGTTTCATGTTGGCAATGTACCACCATAGCACATAGAGTGAAAGACTGGTATGACCCTTCAATCTCACTATCAACTACTTTAGCTTCCTCCCATGCAGACTGGCCAATGTCATCATTGATAGTCAACAAATTAATCAAAGAGGGCATCCTGTGGTATGTCAGATAGCAAGTTTGAATACCTCTCTAGAAAGTACTCAAGGTTTTCCCACTTGCTTTCAATCCTTCTGGGTACATCAATCCACTTTGCAATTGCAAGTAGTTCATCAAGTCAAAGGGAATTTTGCTTGCATGCACAATAGTGCATGCATAAAGTAGAAAGTAGCAATGAGCGGCATCAAAAAACTTGTTAGGGAAATGTCACCATCATTCAACAGTTTGGACAGCTTTGTCTTGGTCAATCCTCACCAAAAAAAATTGATTGTTTGGCTTGAAGATTTCATCGTTTAATTAAGTTCATTTCCATCAATGGCGTGTCCCTGAGTATGTCCAGTAGAACAATACGAGAAGCACTAATCATAGTATCTTGTAGAATGTGGATTGTTGGCTCTTCACGTTGTAGCAATTTGTTAAACTTGGTGAATAATTGAATAGAAGCACTGTGAAACAGAAGGACTGGTTCGAGAACTGGATTACAAAATGCTGCATGAAGTCGACGAAAACGTTCATCGGCAAAGTGCTCTGACTCGAAGTATGACTTAGGCTGGGGTACTTTTTTTTAACTCGATCAACACATCTTTCTAGTGATAGCCAGCGTGTTGAGATATGTTTGAGGACTTGCTGATATTCCTGGTCACAGTATTTGGCAAGCTCCCCTTGTGTTTCGAGCTCTTATTGAACCAATAGAACAAATCGATTACAACATCTTCAATGTTGATTCCAGCAATCTTCGTAAAAGCATCATTGGCCTCATTGGCAACAAGGTGAGCAAGATGGCATGGGCATCCAGAAATAAAGACACTGGGATTCTTCTCTTTGCATCTTGAAGCAATGGAGTTGTGTGTGCCAATCATAGCATTGGGATTATCAATGCTAAGACGACAGCATTGACACAAGGAACTGAATCTGACTCTTTATGGCATCAAATATGTTTGCCACAATCCTCCCCAGATGTTGTGCAGATGTCATAAAATTGGCTAGTTACTTTTTTGGACCTGTTAATGTCAAAAAAAATGGATGGTGACTGGGTTCATCTTCAACAGTCCTTTCTCACTGGATGCATCTGTCCCAAAGCTACTTTGCAGTGTTGGACAAGTATCTCATGGCAATATGGACCCATAGCAACATTAAGAATAGCAGAAGTTTTTGTTCTGACAGATGCATATCGACAAGCAATCTTGCTGTCAGGAAAAGACAGCAAGAATGGCTTTAAATAATGGTCCTAAATGATGAGCAGTAGCAATAGGGAGGTTATGCTGAATGAGAAAATTGGCGATCATTACCTCAGCTCTTGTGGTCTTTCTTCCATCAGATTCTCCTGTCTTGCTAAGAAAAGGGTTCAGTGGCATCTGTTCTTGAAGCCCTTTCACGTTGCTTTTATGAGAATCTCTCTCGCAATGAACCTTGACATCCCTCAAACCCTGGTGGCTACAGAGAATGTTTTTACTGCATGGAATGCAGTGAAACATCGAAGTGCAACGAGGAACAGCTCGAACAGGATAATTTTGGGCCAAAGGGGAATTATAAGAACACGAATACTTGCCTGATCCATCCTATTTCCGTGTCTTCTTGGCGTCTGTGTCATTTTCAGAGTAGCTTGCACTTGCTGACGCGGGTTGCTTGGCCATTTTATTTTGATTTGAACGATCTTACATTATTTTTTTAATATTTTTTTTTAACCCTGATCTTTAAAAAATCAATTCCTCAGAAAGTCAGGTGAATTGGATATTCAATCGGGAGATCTGGAGATTAGTGTTGAAATCGGGTGTATTGGCAGCTCTGAGTTTAGTACCCCTTTCACGTTGGAGCACATGTTGGAGCAGGCTGGGGCAGGCACATAGCACACCACTAGCTTTTGTAGAAAGGCCCAGGCATTGCTCCAGCCATCCTTGTAGTACACCCTCTCCCTTCCTGTAGCCGTGGGAACTATAGTACATGACTTTCAAACAACGCATGCACGGTTATTGCCAAAAGGTTTTCTTGATCTTGAAAGAAGTTTGGAGGAACCCTCCTTGTCGCGCATAGTGCTGATGAATCAAGAAACATGTCTGACAGTTCCAGTGCCTTGATAACCTCTACCGACCATTATGGTAGACAATCTTCGGAGTGACAACACCGCTCTCCTCTACAGCAGATACAGTCAGTTAACATCTTCTTGAGAAGATGAGCAGACAGACTATATATATATATATATATATACACACAAAATAATATTCAATTGTCGCCACAAAATCTGGCCAAAGATGTCACGCAATGTGATCAATATGCAGAGTGGAATGTGAGTTTGAGTTCAGCATGATGTAGTGGCCAAGCCAACGCATGCTATATATTATGGAAGAAGAGGTAGAAACAGCCACGTGTCCAAGAACACCAGTCCTCGGTCTTAATTACACTCTAGACCTTCTTCTTGTTAAAATTAATTATTTTACGGTGTCGGGTGGTGGCAGTCCGAAGCTGTTTAATAACTGGCATAAATGACTTGTATCATGCAACAATAGTTGTGGGAATATCTGGTTGCAGCATTCCTGTTTGTGTTCATTCAAAGAATGGTCAAGGAAGTATGGAGTGTGGCAGTCAAATTGTTGTTGGTGTCAGGTCTACCTAGGAGCTTATTGTCAGTTCCTGTCAGAGCTCATTGTCAGATGTGTATGTTAAGGGACGAAGCTGATCTCCCTCCAAAGAAGATTCTTGGGACACTTAGATTTGTTCACCAGTGATTGGCACATTGAAATCGAGAGAAGAGACTATTCCAAGTGTATTACATCACAAGTTCCCTCATGATGGTGTCGTTCCAAAGAATGAACTTTTTTCAGAACTCTTGCCGAGAATTCACCCGTCTCTCCACAAAGTTCGCAGGTTTTAACCAGGGCTTGAGTTTAACCCAGGTTGGGTTAAATACCTTTTACCCAGGTTTTACTCAAACATGGATACAACCCAGGATAAAATAATAGACACAATAGTTTTATTATAAACTGTAAAGATATAAGAAATTAACTCATAATCAGAAAGTAAGACATTCAATAAATGGTAACTGTAAAGAACTAGACAAAAACAGGAGCTGTGTTTTACTCAGCATTTATTTACCAAGTGACAAGGTAGTCTACTAGAGTATATATTTTTTATTTAATGATTTATTTAAAATTATTTAAACAAGATTCATGGGATAAAGTCCAATTGATATGCAAGTTAAACAGATTTAATAGTCAATCTCCTGAGGTCCTCGCAGGAGCCTGTGGCAGAAGACAAGTTTCTGGGCTTTCTCATTTCCCATGTGGTTGCAGAGTTTGTTGTGGATAAATCCGTAGGAGCTAAATATACGTTCTATGGAGCTGGAAGTAGCTGCAGTGTGGAGTTGCTTCATAAGTTGCATGAATCCAGGGGGCAGGGCACACCTTGTCTACACCTTTCCACCAAGTGAGAGGTGGGGTTTCAGTGGCACCAGGCTCAAAGTAGGATGAAGGGAATGGGGTCTCCTGAGCCTCAAAAGAGATGGCTGTGCTGAGGAATGCTTGGCTTTTCGTCTTCAGCCAAGCTTTGGCATCCTCAATCTGATAATCACTAAGTAACTGGCCCTGATACTTAGGGTGAAGTAGGTAGGCAGCAAGGTGGCCAACCTTAACCACTGCAGCAAAGCATTTTTTTATAGCATCCTGGTGGGGTTCCAGATAGGGCTCTTTAAGGAGGGAGAGGTAGTGATGTGTAGCATCAGCAATCATGCAGCTATCACTTTGACATTTGTTGATGGCAACAGTAATAGGTTTGAGTTGTTCAAGGAGATCTCCAGCAGCACATAGAATACTTAGATTCTTGATCTTACTAACAATAATGGGATCCATCTTATCAGCATTGTCTATGGCTATTTTCTTGTAGATGGTCATAAATGATTTCAGACAATCCAGATTACTATTCCATCGTGTAGGACAAGGTAATTGGGTTTAACATGGCCAGGTGACTCCCTCAACCATCCATGGGAACGGTGGACATGTTTGAAGTGATGGTTGATGGACTTGACATGCTCCATGACCCATGGAGTGGACCGGTCTTGACAAAGAAGGTTCAGGCTGTGACTCATGCAGCCATATATGATACGTTGACATCAGGACGCTCTTTGTGGACTTCACGCACTTTCTTCATTTTGTTCTCGTTGTCTGTACAGCAGTTCAGTACTTCACAGCCATACTTGCTCTCTGCTGTCTTGATAGAGTCCAAAAGAAGATCTTTGCATACTTCTGCAGTTTTCTTAGTGGATATGGGGTCATGAGCATCATGGAAGTAGCCTATGCCCCAGCAGTGAGAGAAGTGGCAATGATGGGGTCATCCTTGATGTTAGTCCAGCCATCAACAGTTGGATAGTTGTGGGCTTATTCTGTAGCTGTTGCCTCATCTTTGATTGAAGTTGGTTGTGCGAATTATCAAGAAGTGAGCCACCGATGTGCTTGGCTGTTGGAGGTACATATCCTGGGCGTATCATGTTGCAAACTTTCTTGAATAATGGGTGATCAGCAAAGTTGAAGGGTGTGTTGGTGGCATACAACAGATCAGCCCATGCCTGGTCCAGGTCTTGCTTTTGGACTGGTGTAGTTGTGACAAGGTGATCATTGAGACAGTTTGTCGCTGCTTCTTTGCAGGGGGAGGAAGAGAGGAGACTACATGGCTGGATGATGGTTGTTCAGCTTCTCTTGAAGGGTGTGTTGGTGGCATACAACAGATCAGCCCATGCCTGGTCCAGGTCTTGCTTTTGGACTGGTGTAGTTGTGACAAGGTGATCATTGAGACAGTTTGTCGCTGCTTCTTTGCAGGGGGAGGAAGAGAGGAGACTACATGGCTGGATGATGGTTGTTCAGCTTCTCTGATTTCATCCTCTGGCAATCTGATAAGTCACATGCATGTCTCTTTTGCGGGATAGTCACAAGAGAGATACCCGAACATCTTTTGTAAATATAGACTGGGATGCTTCAGTTCACCTTCTGGTATTGTATATCGATATGTTTGTTCTTACTGGTGTCTATGGTACAGTCAACAAGATATGGCATGTGCTGACTTGTAGGGTCCACGACAAGAAGTAACAATGGAATTTTTTTAAGTGCTGGAGTCCCCATAGGAAATCAAGCAGTAGCTATAATCCTCACCTCTCAACTATAATATATTATTATAGTATTTGAGTCCTCACCTCTCAACTATAACATTATTCCTGATGAAGGCTAGAGCATCTAGTCGAAACGTCGAGAGAATACAATTTGAAGTTGATTATTGGAAAGGTTATTAATATTATATAGAGTATAGTCCTCGCCTCTCTACTATAATATATAATAGTATAGTACTCAACTATAATATATATATAGTAGAAGCTATAGTCCTCACCTCTTGATTATAATATATTATATAGTAGTATAGTCCTCTTGATTATAATATATTATATAGTAGTGTAGTCAACTAATATAGTAGTGTAGTCCTCACCTCACAACTATAATATATTATATAGTAGTAGAGTCCTGACCTCACAACTATAATAGTATAGTACTCAACTATAATATATTATATAGACGTAGAGTACTGAACTATAATATATTATAGTACTCAACTATAATATATTATATAGACGTAGAGTACTGAACTATAATATATTATAGTATTCAACTATAATATATTATATAGAAGTATAGTACTCAACTATAATATATTATATAGACGTAGAGTACTGAACTATAATATATTATAGTGCTCAACTATAATATATTATATAGAAGTATAGTACTCAACTATAATATATTATATAGACGTAGAGTACTGAACTATAATATATTATAGTATTCAACTATAATATATTATATAGAAGTATAGTACTCAACTATAATATATTATATAGACGTAGAGTACTGAACTATAATATATTATAGTATTCAACTATAATATATTATATAGAAGTATAGTACTCAACTATAATATATTATATAGACGTAGAGTACTGAACTATAATATATTATAGTATTCAACTATAATATATTATATAGAAGTATAGTACTCGACTATAATGAAACTATAATGAAACAATAAACAGAGAAACTTGAAAAAGAACAAGTGAAGGGAACATGAAGTGTGTTCATGTACAACACAACCAGTTAGACTACCAATTGACGAATTGGAAAGCGAAGCGAGCCCTCAGTGGGGACTTGGGAGAAAAACTTATTGCCACGCATGATATACCTATCATGTCCTATCTTAAAACCATCGAGTGTTTACAGAAGATTTTAGACTGGCAAAATGATAAAAATAACAGGGAATCCTTTAAAAATTAACAAGCAGGCCTCTGGCACACCCCTGGCTGACCCAGTAGGTTGCCATGAATGAATTACCTTTCATCTTCAAGATTTCGTAGGCATCTACATTGTTTTCTTCCCATACGTAACCTGCCTATAGAATGTCTGTCCGTCATAACTTGACTCCCAGAAGACTCCAAACTGCCCCATGCAGGCATTGCCACGACTAAAACCATTAATTTAGCATCATCTCTCTGTCCCATGCCTAACTTTGTAAAATATGTCCATGGTCGTAATTATATTCACCAGAAGACTCCAAGGAATTGCATAGTGCCTCTACTTTAAGCATGGTGATTGGTTAGTTCCGGTGTTAGGTGGTAGGTAGTTGCTTGATTAATAGAAATGAATTGAAACAAGACAAAAAACATTTTAAACAAATTATTGAACTAATGACCAATGATTGGTAAAGGATCATCATATCAATAAACTCATTGGTACAGGGTCATCATATCCATAACCTCATTGGTTGAATAGTCTGGAATAGTCTGTTATATGTTGTCACAAGATTAAAGTTCTGAAGAAACCAACTGATCTCTTCATGGAATGAAAACATGTATCTGCTTGCTGGCTCAGCTCATCGACCTGGATATTTTGCATGTGAATCAGTTTGTTTCCTCGTAAGATTATCTTCAGAACGGAGCAGAGTTAACTGCACCTTTTCTGTTGATGCAATAATAATAATTTCAGGGGTCAGATAAGTAGGCGCATTTAGGGGTGTGGCTTGTGTCCTGGAAGCTACTTGGGAAATGTTGGCACGTTTATAAAAGTCATTTAGCAGGCTTTACGCTGAATGCTTATCAATAATAATTACTTTTGAAGGACCACCACACAGGATATTGGTAAAGGAGAAGCAAATTAATTACTTGTATATAGCTCCTACTTACTCACAACTTTCATCTCGGCAACTGCTACCCACTCTCATCAGCATGCTCCGTGGTGCTACTACTCACAAACATTCATCTCGGCACCTGCTACCCACTCTCATCAGTATGCTCCGTGGTGCTACTACTCACAAACTTTCATCTCGGGCAACTGCTACCCACTCACAGGAATCTTAGCACTTCATTATTCTTGATGAAGGCTAGAGCATCTAGTAGAAACGTTGAGTTAATTTCAAGTTAATTATTGACGTCATTCTAACTACTTTTCAAGTTTGGACACAATGCAGACAATGTGTGAGACATACAATAGCTCCTTATTAGGGTGAACTGTTTCCCTGGCAGGGGAATAGTCATCACATTTGCTCACTTCCCTGCTAGTGGCGAATGCAAGTCAAAGATACAGCTTTTAACCTGAAATAGTGGGCAGGTGTGAAGAACGAGTTTCGCTGCCTCAAAGACTGTGATGGTTATTCCAGCTCTCGCAAATGCTACCCCAGCCGTGTATGGCAATGATGGGGAAGATCCCACCCTCTACCTCGCTCGATGTTTCAACTAGATGCTCTAACCTTCTCATCATTCCTTGATGATGAGAGTAAATTTCAAGCTGATTATTGAGGTCATTGTAATTCATAATTATCATGCATGTGTGACCTGGCATGAATGATGAAGTACATGTGTTAATTATTTGATTGAGTATGATATTAATGAGATGGGGAAGTTATATAGATGGGGAAGAATAATATCATGTAATTTTGTCTGATTAGTCATCCTTCATATGTTCTTTTATCTTCTCATTCTGTCCATCTTGTGTCTTCACTTGCACTTTATCCTCATCTGTTTCCTTGGCAACAGGCCTGGCCCCCTCAACTGGGTGGGTGACGGAGAGACATGTGAAGGCATTCCATATCAAACACTGAGGAACAACAAATGCACCCATGGTTTTCACGTGGAACTGCCTCAGGGCAACTAGGACACACCCACCAGCGAGGACAAGATAGGTGTGGTCGATGATCGGATGAGTGTGATTGTAAGCGAGCAAAAGGCCCAGAGTGAACGCTGATTTGGTGACACTGCAATACACAATGGGATATAGTTGCATTAACTGTTCATGGTTACGTGAATTTGTATGCACTTGATCATGGGTAGATAAATCATTGGTAGATAAATAGACATACTTTACCTGTGTGTGTGTATTTAACATATTTTCTACCTGTATGTGTGTACAGGTATATTATAACATTTTCTACCTGTATGTGTGTACAGGTATATTATAACATATTTTCTGCCTGTATGTGTGTGTGTACAGGTATATTATAACATACTTTCTACCTGTATGTATGTACAGACATATTTTCTACCTGTATATATGTGTGTATTATAACATATTTTCTACCTGTATGTGTGTACAGGTATATTATAACATATTTTCTACCTGTATGTGTGTACAGGTATATTGTAACATCTTTTCTACCTGTATGTGTGTACAGGTATATTATAACATATTTTCTGCCTGTATGTGTGTACAGGTATATTATAACATTTTCTACCTGTATGTTGTGTACAGGTATATTATAGCATATTTTCTACCTGTATGTGTGCACGTGTATATTATAGCATATTTTCTACCTGTATGTGTGTACAGGTATATTATAACATACTTTACCTGTGTGTGTGTACAGGTATATTTTCTACCTGTATGTGTGTGTACAGGTATATTATAGCATATTTTCTACCTGTATGTGTGTACAGGTATATTATAACATATTTTCTGCCTGTATGTGTGTACAGGTATATTGTAGCATATTTTCTACCTGTATGTGTGTACAGGTATATTATAACATATTTTCTACCTGTATGTATGTATGTGTGTGTGCATGTGACAGTCCTCAAGTACAAATAAATCTAAATTCGAGAAAAACTCGCTTGAAATAAAGCAGCACATAAAACACTTTTTACAGAAGAGGTAGTCGAGCGTTTTCAAGTTTGGTCGAGCGTGTTTTCAAGTTTGCCACGTGGGTACACTATTACAAAGTGTGTGTGTGGGGGGGGGGGAGGGGGGGGAATTCCAAATGTCTTGTGAATAGCCACTCAAACCGAGCTCAAAAGGTCTGCTAATGCTTCTTCCATGGAGTCAGTTCTTCCATGGAGTCAGTTTCCAACAAAATGAATTGCGAGAACTGCAGTTCAGGCAGAGACTGAAGCATCCACATGTTCTAAGGATCGCTTGAACGAAGTTTCACTGAAAAACACCCCTGCCCCAGTTCCAGTTTGAAGGGCTGGATGTAAGCGCTTTTGCATCCCCACTCGCCAGCAAGCATCCAGCACGAAACCTCCGTAAGAAAAAGAAGGGGGAAAGCATAGCCAGCTATCCCACTCCCAAGAAATAGAAGACCAGTTGATGTAAGTCTGTCCATATGGCACTACAAACATGCTTCACTCGGTCTTTGCCCCGTCTGTACAGTCGTATTGTCAAGTTCATAATAATAATCATCAGAATGCACACGAGGTAATTAAGCACAATAATGTAACAATGATATCATTTTCCTTTCATCGGCTCAGACTTGGTAAATTTGCCAGAATGTTACAGGATGCCCACAGTAACTTGTTCTGCCAGGAATGCATCAAAGACTCTTTTGATGTCTATAGCCAGTGTTTGCATCTACAGCGAGTCATTAAATATAAGCAGAAGTGTCAACCAATTCTTACACACTCACCAAAAGTGATGTCGAGATGGAGAAATTAAGAGACCTTTGTGCTAAAGCCAAATGGAATCAAGGCACACTACAAAGGCTGGATGTCTCTTCTCCCATGTTCATACCTAACATTATAAACTAAGCACCATCTTCATAGCTACTGGTTATAACTTAAATTAGTTTGCTTGCCTCAGTTGAATGAACTTCAATTAATGTGCACAGAAGAAAGTGTCCTTATTTAGCTCTTCCTTGGCATCCAGCTAACCTGTAAGATCGTACACAGTTCCTTAATTCCATGTTAGTCAAGCTACCAAGCGGTTAAGAAACAGGTAGTTAATAGTATTGAAGCTGCCTGAACACACCACACAAGCTAAATATTTACTGCCGACTATTGTGTTTATTCTAGAGTAGCACTAGCTAGCTAAGCTACCACTAATGAACTAGCAATGTACTGTACAATTACCCACTGAAGTAGAGTAGAATGGAAGAGAACAACACAAGTCAGCGATCAGTTGTGCTGCACGTTGAAAATATTGAATGTGCGGGCACTCTAATAGCTAATGGAGCCCAGAGGTGTGGCGTTGGGTGCTACTGTCTGAGGCCATCAATAATCGCTATTTTCAACAACAAAAAAAGGATTTCCACTTGCGACTGTGAAGATAAAAATCGAGAAAACAGCAGCAGATTCGAAGCTAAGGAAAGAAAACTGCTGCATAGGCAAGTGAGAACTGGCTGCATGGGCAAGTGAGAACTGGCTGCATGGGCAAGTGAGAACTGGCTGCATGAGCAAGTGAGAACTGGCTTCATGGGCAAGTGAGAACTGGCTGCATGGGCAAGTGAGAACTGGCTGCATGGGCAGGTGGAACTGGCTGCATGGGCAAGTGAGAACTGGCTGCATGGGCAAGTGAGAACTGACAAGTGAGAACTGGCTGCATGGGCAAGTGAGAACTGGCTGCATGGGCAAGTGAGAACTGGCTTCATGGGCAAGTGAGAACTGGCTTCATGGGCAAGTGAGAACTGGCTGCATGGGCAAGTGAGAACTGGCTGCATAGGCAATTGAGAACTGGCTGCATAGAGGCATTTCCCGTCTGCTACAGAGGACTGCTTGTCGATTCCCTCTCCTGAATGATTTTCCGTGTCTTTTCCAGAGTCTTTTTCGGGTTTCTTTTCTGGGTCATTTGAATGGTCGATGTCATTATTATCAGCTTTGTCGTCAAACTTGTAGTCGTTGCCATAGCAATCCATCATTTGTATTGACGAATAATTCATCAACCAAGGGGTCAAAATTTCAAAATGGGTTTTGAGTATGCTCTAATACACCATTCTGAAGCTAAAGATTAATATTCTGCAATTTTTAACCCAGTATGACAAACGGTTAACGAGATATGCTCGTATTTATGTAATTGCCATAGTAACAGATTATGACAGAAGCTTTGTTCTGTTTTAGATCAGATGCTTCCTACAGTTAGGAATTGAGTTTTACTCCAAATTAAGTGTATTTGGATCATATTTGGATCATTTTTATAATTTTTAAGTAGATTCAATGGATTTTTTTGGTTACACCCACTAATTAATATTTTACGGTTTGTAGTTTCGGGATATAATTGATGCCGTACGTCCGTCACAAATATGTGCATCTTTATTAATTATTTCAGTGATAGACTAAAACCATTTCATTCTCTTTTAGTTTCTATTAGGCATAACTTCCACCTTAATGGAAAGGCCACACACCCCATGACTTACGGCAAAAACTGTGACGTACGTACATCACAGCTTAACAAATTCCCATCTAGACATTGTTAAAAGATGTAGAATTTATTATTGTACAGCCTTAATCTTTGCCCTTTTCTTTGTTTGTCTTTCTGCCATTGACAATTTGATCTTCAGAAAAGTTAGAATGGCTACAGCACTAATTCAATCTTCTATTTATAGTTTGTTACCTTAACATTCTAAACTGACTAGACTGATTATCACCATTATACAGCTGACAAAGTTAGGGCTTGGACAAAGGATAGGTTTAGTGCTTGGACCATGACTAGGGTTAGGGTTGGACAAAGGCTAGGTTTAGGGGGTGGATATTGACCAGGGTTGGACAAAGGCTAGGTTTAGGGGTTGGACATTGACCAGGGTTGGGCTTGGAGAAAGGCTAGGGTTAGGTGTTGGACATTGACCAGGGTTAGGGCTAGGACAAAGGCTAGGGTTAGGACTTGGACAAAGGCTAGGGTTAGGGGTTGGTTGGACATTGACCAGGGTTAGGGCTAGGACAAAGGCTAGGGTTAGGGGTTGGACATTGACCAGGGTTAGCGCTTGGACAAAGGCTAGGGTTAGGGGTTGGACATTGACCAGGGTTAGGGCTTGGACAAAGGCTAGGGTTAGGGGTTGGACCTTGACCAGGGTTAGGGCTTGGACAAAGGCTAGGGTTAGGGGTTGGACATTGACCAGGGTTAGGGCTAGGACAAAGGCTAGGGTTAGGGGTTGGACATTTACCAGGGTTAGGTCTTTGACAAAGGGTAGTGTTAGGGTTTGGACATTGACCAGGGTTAGGGCTTTGACAATGACTCGAGTTAGTGCTTGCCATGACTTGTACAGGTTAGGGCTTGGACCATGACTAGGATTAGGCTTGGCCCATGACCTGGGTTATGGCTTGGACAATGACTATGGTTAGAGGTTAGGGTGTAAAGAAACAAAGCTGCCTGAGCCTGTAGCCAGGAAGGAAGGCTGGTAAAGAAACAAAGCTGCCTGAGCCTGTAGCCAGGAAGGTAGGCTGGTAAAGAAACAAAGCTGCCTGAGCCTGTAGCCAGGAAGGTAGGCTGGTAAAGAAACAAAGCTGCTGCTTGAGTTATAGCTACAAACTGATAGTCATTCCCCAAATACATACACTATCTAGCCTGTATATTAGCAGCTGGCATTGAGGAATTTACAAGATCTGTTAAGAAGTACGTAGTTCACTAGGTTTCCTTCTGTGTGCTACAGGCATCCCTTTTAGGGAACTGGTGAATATGAATCTACATCCCTGCTGTAAACTCTAGTAGGGCAACTGGGGAGTGGGGAAGTTAGATGCAGCAATGTTTGGATAGACTTTACTAGAGCAGCTGGGGAGTGCAAGGCCTTGGGAAGCGTGTTCCTGTTAGGCCTTCATTGAGCAAGTGACCTGTGATGCCATTTCCAAGAAGTGCATGACACGAGAATGCTCAACCTGTGTGGATCTGATTGATGAGTTTGCACCACAAAGCAGCTTAGGGACCTTGCAGTACTACCAGTGGAAGTCTACGGATAGCCGAATTGAGAAGGTAGACATGACTGATATAGTGGATGCGGTTTTTAATGAGCTGAAGAAACAGCTGAGTACCTTCCTACTCCATACCTTTGTGAAGAGAGAGCAAGCCGCTTCATTTGACTCCTTGAAGAACTCCTGTGATGGTAAATCCATTTGCAAGTCGATTTCTCTGAAAATGCGACGATTGCAGCACACAGAAAGAAGTACAAGCAGCCCACTGGCACCACGCTCTGGCAACCATCTTCACCACTCACACTTGGATCAACATAATGCTACCAATTTCAGTATGGTAGTATTTTCAGACGACCTCGACCACACGAAATACAGCATTTTCGTTTTCATGTCACAGTATATTTTCCGAAGTCTCCGAGCGAAATTCCCAAGGATAGAAACCGTCAATGTTTTCAGCGATGGGCCAACTTCTCAGTTCTTTAAAAATCTCCACTACTGGGAGCAAGACCATGACATCTCTATCAGATGGAATTTTTTTGCCACATCTCATGGAAAAGGTGTCGTAGACGGGATTGGAGGAACAGTGAAGAGGGAAGTTTGGAGACACATTCGGTCAGAGAGAAGTCATATCACCACTCCGCAAGAGTATTTAGCACTCGCCAAACAGCTTTGCCCAAATATTCAAGTTGAATTCGTTGCCAAGAGTGAGATTATCAACAATCTGCATTTCTGGATGCCAAATGGGAAGGAGTGATGGCAGTCCCCCAAACACACAAAGTTCATTGTATTCAAGCTTCTGGTGCAAATGAGGTCAAAGTAGCCGATACTTCCAACGAGAACACCAATGATGTCACTCCTCCGACCAATTCAACAATTGAACAGGATTGTCCAATCGAAGACGATGCCCAGCCTCAGCTACCAGCACTGAACTTGACAATTGGATTGTGGGTTGTTATGGAGTATGATGGTGAAGAGTTTCCAGGGAAGGTGACCTGTATAGAGGATTCTGAGTTGAAGTAAACGTCATGCATAGAAGTGCAACTGCTTGGAAGTGGCCGAGACCTGAAGACAAAATCTTCTACTCAAGAAACAAAATTGTACGTATCATTAACCCACCAAGTGTTGCAGGCAATCGAGGACAGTTTGCGTTTGGAGACATTTAGCATCTGTTTATGTTATGCTTACAAGTATATACTTGCTTTGTCTAATAGTGCCTAGCAATGCTCAGAATTCATTAATACTGTCCTTAATCACACATGTATGTCTGTCACGGGTTTTGTATACGTCCATCACAAAGTTTAATGAGGATTAATTTGATTATTACAATATTCAACAGTTAGGCTTTGGGTATTGAACATTACTTCTATGCCAAGTAGTATGAACATTTATAAAAACAAGAACAATATCCCTAGTAACTTCACAGAGTTTGGGCTTAAACATTCCTACCCTATGATTTCCCATTTTTCTGCGTACGTCCGTCACAGCCCTTTAACGAGGCCCAACCCCCCCTTTATTATGAAAGTGAAAATAATTTTGACTAATGTCTAGCGTAGGTCAAGCCTTTGCTGTCAATATGTATTGTATACAGATTTATCATTTCTGAAACGAGCTACAGCTGTCTGAATTGTACGTACGTCACACCGGAAGTGCCCATAGGCAAGTGAGAACTGGCTGCATGGGCAAGTGAGAACTGGCTGCATGGGCAAGTGAGAACTGGCTGCATGGGCAAGTGAGAACTGGCTGCATGGGCAAGTGAGAACTGGCTGCATGGGCAAGTGAGAACTGGCTGCATGGGCAAGTGAGAACTGGCTGCATGGGCAAGTGAGAACTGGCTGCATGGGCAAGTGAGAACTGGCTGCATGGGCAAGTGAGAACTGGCTGCATGGGCAAGTGAGAACTGGCTGCATGGGCAAGTGAGAACTGGCTGCATGGGCAAGTGAGAACTGGCTGCATAGGCAGGTGAGAACTGGCTGCATAGGTCAGTGAGAACTGGCTGCATAGGCAAGTGAGAATTGGCTGCAAAGAGGCAATTCCGGGAAAATGTCAACCAAGGGGTCAAAATTTCAAAATGGGTTTTTAGTATGCTCTAATACACCATTCTGAAGCTAAAGATTAATATTCTGCAATTTTTAACCCAGTATGACAAACGGGTAACGAGATATGCTCGTATTTATGTAATTGCCATAGTAACAGATTATGACAGAAGCTTTGTTCTCAGATGCTTCCTACAGTTGGGAATTGAGTTTTACTCCAAATTAAGTGTATTTAGATCATATTTGGATCATTTTTATAATTTTTAAGTAGATTCAATGGAATTTTTTTGGTTACACCCACTAATTAATATTTTACGGTTTGTAGTTTCGGGATATAATTGATGCCGTACGTCCGTCACAAATATGTGCATCTTTATTAATTATTTCAGTGATAGACTAAAAACATTTCATTCTCTTTTAGTTTCTATTAGGCATAACTTCCACCTTAATGGAAAGGCCACACACCCATGACTTACGGCAAAAACTGTGACGTACGTACATCACAGCTTAACAAATTCCCATCTAGACATTGTTAAAAGATGTAGAATTTATTATTGTACAGCCTTAATCTTTGCCTTTTCTTTGTTTGTCTTTCTGCCATTGACAATTTGATCTTCAGAAAAGTTAGAATGGCTACAGCACTAATTCAATCTTCTATTTATAGTTTGTTACCTTACATTTTCCAGAACATTCTAAACTGACTAGACTGATTATCACTATTATACAGCTGACAAGGTTAGGGCTTGGACAAAGGATAGGTTTAGTGCTTGGACCATGACTAGGGTTAGGGTTGGACAAAGGCTAGGTTTAGGGAGTGGACATTGATCAGGGTTGGGCTTGGAGAAAGGCTAGGGTTAGGGGTTGGATATATATACAGGATTAGGGCTTGAACAAAGTCTAGGGTTAGGGGTTGGACATTGACCAGGGTTAGCGCTTGGACAAAGGCTAGGGTTAGGGGTTGGACATTGACCAGGGTTAGGGCTTGGACAAAGGCTAGGGTTAGGTGTTGGACATTGACCAGGGTTAGGGCTTAGGACAAAGGCTAGGGTTAGGGCTTGGACAAAGGCTAGGGTTAGTGGTTGGACATTGACCAGGGTTAGCGCTTGGACAAAGGCTAGGGTTAGGGGTTGGACATTGACTAGGGTTAGGGCTTGGACAAAGGCTAGGGTTAGGGGTTGGACTTTGACCAGGGTTAGGGCTAAGACAAAGGTAGGGTTAGGGGTTGGACCTTGACCAGGGTTAGGGCTTGGACAAAGGCTAGGGTTAGGGGTTGGACATTGACCAGGGTTAGGGCTTGGAAAAAGGCTAGGGTTAGGGGTTGGACATTGACCAGGATTAGGGCTAGGACAAAGGTAGGGTTAGGGGTTGGACCTTGACCAGGGTTAGGGCTTGAACAAAGGCTAGGGTTAGGGGTTGGACATTGACCAGGGTTAGGGCTAGGACAAAGGGTAGGGTTAGGGTTTGGACATTGACTAGGGTTAGGGCTTGGACAAAGGCTAGGGTTAGGGGGTGGACATTGACCAGGGTTAGGGCTAGGACAAAGGTAGGGTTAGGGGTTGGACCTTGACCAGGGTTAGGGCTTGAACAAAGGCTAGGGTTAGGGGTTGGACATTGACCAGGTTAGGGCTAGGACAAAGGGTAGGGTTAGGGTTTGGACATTGACTAGGGTTAGGGCTTGGACAAAGGCTAGGGTTAGGGGTTGGACATTGACCAGGGTTAGGGCTAGGACAAAGGTAGCGTTAGGGGTTGGACCTTGACCAGGGTTAGCGCTTGGACAAAGGCTAGGGTTAGGTGTTGGACATTGACCAGGGTTAGGGCTAGGACAAAGGTAGGGTTAGGGTTTGGACATTGACCAGGGTTAGGGCTTAGACAAAGGCTAGGGTTAGGGGTTGGACATTGACCAGGGTTAGGGCTTTGACAAAGACTCGAGTTAGGGCTTGGACCATGACTAGGATTAGGCTTGGACCATGATCTGGGTTATGGCTTGGACAATGACTATGGTTAGAGGTTAGGATGTAAAGAAACAAAGCTGCCTGAGCCTGTAGCCAGGAAGGTAGGCTGGTAAAGAAACAAAGCTGCTGCTTGAGTTATAGCTACAAACTGTTAGTCATTCCCCAAATACATACACTATCTAGCCTGCAAGTAAAACTATTTTAGCAGCTGGCATTGAGGAATTTACAAGATCTGTTAAGAAGTAGTAGTTCAGTAGGTTCCTTTCTGTGTGCTACAGGCATCCCTTTTAGGGAAGAACTGGTGAATATGTATCTACATCCCTGCTGTAAACTCTAGCAGGGCAGCTGTGGAGTGGGAAAGTGAGAACTGGCTGCATAGGTCAGTGAGAAATGGCTGCATAGTTCAGTGAGAACTGGCTGCATGGGCAAGTGAGAACTGGCTGCATGGGCAAGTGAGAACTGGCTGCATGGGCAAGTGAGAACTGGCTGCATGGGCAAGTGAGAACTGGCTGCATGGGCAAGTGAGAACTGGCTTCATAGGTCAGTGAGAACTGGCTGCATAGGCAAGTGAGAACTGGCTGCATAGGAAAGTGAGAACTGGCTGCATAGGCAAGTGAGAACTGGCTGCATGGGCAAGTGAGAACTGGCAAGTGAGAACTGGCTGCATGGGCAAGTGAGAACTGGCTGCATGGGCAAGTGAGAACTGGCTGCATGGGCAAGTGAGAACTGGCTGCATGGGCAAGTGAGAACTGGCTGCATGGGCAAGTGAGAACTGGCTGCATGGGCAAGTGAGAACTGGCTGCATGGGCAAGTGAGAACTGGCTGCATGGGCAAGTGAGAACTGGCTGCATGGGCAAGTGAGAACTGGCTGCATGGGCAAGTGAGAACTGGCTGCATGGGCAAGTGAGAACTGGCTGCATAGACAAGTGAGAACTGGCTGCATGGGCAAGTGAGAACTGGCAGCATGGGCAAGTGAGAACTGGCTGCATGGGCAAGTGAGAACTGGCTGCATTGGCAGGTGAGAACTGGCTGCATGGGCAAGTGAGAACTGGCTGCATGGGCAAGTGAGAACTGGCTGCATGGGCAAGTGAGAACTGGCTGCATTGGCAGGTGAGAACTGGCTGCATGGGCAAGTGAGAACTGGCTGCATGGGCAAGTGAGAACTGGCTGCATTGGCAGGTGAGAACTGGCTGCATGGGCAGGTGAGAACTGGCTGCATGGGCAATATATAGCTGACTGTAAAGGATGCAGGAGCTTCATTCTGGCATAGCTACTCAACTCATCAACATGCTCTAGCTGTAGATGTGTGATACTGCCATAGTTTACTAAACTGGAAATGATCCTTGCAGTGAATCTGAAGAAGATCTGAGTGGGCTCTCCCCTCAACCTTGCACCAGTTTAGAATCTGTAGGGAATATGTAGAGAAATACACTTCCCTAGCCACTTCCCTATTAATGGGTGGCACCGACAAAGTTTGAGTGGTCCGGCCATTTAACATCAAACGTGTCGTCTGATTTGTTGTTATAATTATGTGGTTGTCTCAATATCCACTTGTTCTCTACACCACTTTAGCTAGTTGTAATTTGTAAGGCCATGATACTATTTGTCTCGCTTCATTATTGAACGTAAGTACATCTTTATTCTCCTCAATGCACTTAAACATAATTTACTGGTAGCATTGGTTGTGCAGACCATCAGAAGAATCAACATTGTATAATGCTCTGTATTTTGAAGTCCTCTAGCAACCTTCCTTTGTGTACTCGATCCATTATTTCCAGTAGCTCATCCAAATACTCATGACGGATGCAGTGTTCATTTTTTGGGACAACAACCCAGCCACGACAGTATTTAATTAAATTATATCTTGAAAAATGGTAACGCTTTCACCTTTAAATCATCTTCCTTCAGAGGCTGAGGGCTGTTATGACCTCTGATTGCACGTGCCTGTCTAACAAGGAACTTCAGATGTGAAATGACTCAAAAGGCAGTAATGGTTGGTTGGTTGCCTTTTGCTGAGCCCGAGAGCTGCAAAGCATCTCTCCAACATTGCTCAACATTGCACATCGAGTCAGTAGTACTCCACAGAATTCTTGTGGCAATAGCTCTGTTCACGTTGTTTGAAGGCAACTGTCGCATATTTCCAGCCTTTGGATAGTGACAAGCATACAATTACTGTATGCTAGCATAAATCCATTAATTAGCCAGTCAGCAATTCCACACTTACAAATGCAGCATCAGAGGTTATAGAATTGTCTGACACAGCTGTCAATCAAAGATGACAGCACACTCGATCGTTCTCTTCATCGTAACGAAGCCTCCACTACGAAGACAACAAGTCACCTGAAATGACCTCAACACGGTCTTTTCCCCAAAAGGCCTCTTGGGAAAACAAAATGAACTTCTTGGTAGGTGGGGCTCGCGAGGGAGAGGCGAGGATCCCTACCCAGGAGGAGCACTAGAAACACATTGAGAAATATTGACAGCCATATTAAGCATGAGCACATGATCTCCGTCTGCGGCAGCTGCTCGCACTTTTCATTGCGCATGCATCGAGATTGTAGGTATGGCCATCTCTACCTAAAAAAAGTGGTCCAGCTTTGTGCCTCACATGCTATACTACATACAATCCAAGCATTACAACACGATGATATTACTAATGTACAGACTACTAAACTGTATTAGGCCTCCTGCTATGCCAGGGGTACACAGGACAATGGCTGGAGCAATGTGATCTAACAAGACTAGCATTTCAAACTAAAAAAATTGAGGTCATTTATACTTCCACCTCCCCATCGCTCACCATTCAATGTCATGCATTTCTTGCTGGTACCGTACACATCGTCCCGCAGCTGCACATGCACTGAGCAGATTAAAATTTGGAGGTCATGCCACTATCATAATAACTGAAAGATTATTTAGCTCTTTCAGTCCTGCAGGCCTGACTTCATATTTCACAATACTATCTAGGAGTTGCTGCTTAAAGTTTGATATCGCCAGAGCTGGTTCTTAAGCACAGAGTTTAAAGAGAAAGAAAATGGCCACTTAATACTGAGCAGCTGCTAGACCAGCAATGCCTGTGCGCAGACGTAACCCACTTTTAAGGTTTATAGGTAATCATCATGCAGTGTATATGTTCCATCCAATCTCTATGAATCTGCCCAATCTAAATTCATAGATTGGATGCCAATCTATAGATTGTGCTGCACAATCTATGAATGCCTTGCCTGCCAATATACACTTCAAAACATGGTAGCATATTAAGGCGGGACTAATCCATTCGTTCGGGAAAAAAACATTTTTAAAAGTTATTTATTCATTCTATAGTATAGTTCATGTAGTATTTCTATTTCAAGTTTTAGAGCATTTGAATGCTTCACTGCAAAGTTATACACACTTTTGTCCATGCTATTGACTACATAAATTCGAAGTTACGAACCTGAAAGGAATATAGAGAACATAATAATGTACTTTTTTCAAGAGCCGTTATCTCAAAACGAGTTATTTCAAGTTTGTGTGCACATAACTGGGCCATGCTTTGTCCTATATCAACTTTTAATATATCATTTGAAAGCTCTTTTCATACCCTTTCATTTGAATAGAAAGAATCCACTAAAAAAAATCTATGGGAGAGATATTAGCCCTGGAATGTTGCTAATCATGAGCAAAACACTGACCTTTCTTAAAAATCCATTTTACAAGTTATGATGTTTTCATCTATTCAAAATGCATGTCTGTGGGTTCTCTAAATACTGTCAAAATTGTAAGTGGTTATGTGACACAGGTGTTGAGTAAAGTGCAATAAAGTGAAATCACCGTGGTGTCCACAACTGTCCACAACTCTGACCAGGATGGCGCTAGGTCAAAACTAAATATACCATTGGAAAGCTCTCTGAATGAGCAGCATTTTGCTACTAATTTCAACATCATAGTATATAGAACAAAAAAGTTATGAACGAATTAAAAAAAGGCCCAGAAATGGATTAGTCCCGCCTTAACACCCTTTGCAACAGATTAATAGATTGGATGGAACATACTAGATTGGATGGAACATATCGACCAGTACTTATTATCGACTAGTTATACTGAGCGCATGTGCAAGCCAAATATCCAAACCCATCCACACAATATGGGATCACAATATGGGATAGTCGGCGGGAATTAACAAAGCCCGTGCTACTCCCACGAAAAGAGAAGAAGGGAGAAGAGCTGTTTGTGAGGCAAGTTTCTCTACATTTGGCAGTTGTGCGAGTGTTCGTGGGTATTACAAACTGTGCATTATTATTTTTTTGACAGAGCAATATTCTTCAAATATCTTTTTTTGCTCTAGCTACACTTGCCATGTCACTTTGTTCTTTATCTGCCAAGTCCATTTCACTCTCAGTTGCAATCATCACTTTCTCTGTTTCTCTGTTGCAAAGGGTGTTAATATGCTACCATGTTTGAAGTGTATTGATTGGCAGGCAAGATGGGCATTCATGCACAATCTATGAATTCATAGATTGTGCTGCACAATCTATAGATTGGGCAGATTCATAGATTGGATGGAACATATATACGGTAGCTAGAGCAGAGTCCGGAGAGTGTTGTGCATGGGGTATCACATCCACAAATTTTTGAGTCGCCAGCAACACTATCAAGCAGGACGATTCATAGCCAAGACACATCCAAAAATTTGTCCTTCATTTTTGGGGGCCCCAAAACCGACCACGTGCTCCCCAAAACTTAAGAAATGACTCTAGTGTTGGGGGAGGGGTAAACTCACTTGTCTATAATTTAAAAAAAAATTAAAATTATGTCAATTGCAGTGTGGACTCGTGCAAAGCAAAGACATAAAGTTGCCAGCACCACAAGCGACACTGACTATCGAGTGGGAGGAGTCATAATCACGACCAACACTTAACAATAAGAGGGCAGAGCAGCAAAGTAGACGCTTAAATGAGAAGGTTAGATATAAAAGGGTGTGGCATGGCATAAATTAAAAAAAAGTGATTTTGCAAGCGATGGCAGAGTGAAGAGCCGTGTGTGTGCTAGGCTGCAGTCTCCCTTGCTGAAACACTGGTGGTACGGCTTGCTTGGCCTGAAACACTGGTGGTATGGCTTGCTTGGCCTGAAACACTGGTGGCACGGCTTGCTTGGCCTGAAACACTGGTGGTACGGCTTGCTTGGCCTGAAACACTGGTGGCACGGCTTGCTTGGCCTGAAACACTGGTGGTACGGCTTGATTGGCCTGAAACACTGGTGGTATGGCTTGCTTGGCCTGAAACACTGGTGGTACGGCTTGCTTGGCCTGAAACACTGGTGGTACGGCTTGCTTGGCCTGAAACACTGGTGGTACGGCTTGCTGGCCAGAAACACTGGTGGTATGGCTTGCTTGGCCAGAAACACTGGTGGTACGGCTTGCTTGGCCTGAAACACTGGTGGTACGGCTTGCTTGGCCTGAAACACTGGTGGTACGGCTTGCTTGGCCTGAAACACTGGTGGTACGGCCTGAAACACTGGTGCTTGCTTGGCCTGAAACACTGGTGGTACGGCTGGCCTGAAACACTGGTGGTACGGCTTGCTTGGCCTGAAACACTGGTGGTACGGCTTGCTTGGCCTGAAACACTGGTGGTACGGCTTGCTTGGCCTGAAACACTGGTGCTTGCTTGGCCTGAAACACTGGTGGTATGGCTTGCTTGGCCTGAAACACTGGTGGTATGGCTTGCTTGGCCTGAAACACTGGTGGTACGGCTTGCTTGGCCTGAAACACTGGTGGCACGGCTTGCTTGGCCAATGTATTCGGGGCATGACTGGGTGTCCATGGAAACTGGCCAAAGGCGTATAGGCCATGAAAAATGCCCACATATTCCAAAAGCAGGTTGGCTGTTGGTGAGTTTGCTGCCTAAATGCTGTTTGGTGAAGCTACTGCGTGTATAATAGGTCTATAGTATGTGTACTTGCCACCACCCATATCATCAGCATGCATTATTCATATTACAGTGAAAAAGAACTACGAGTCCAAGGGGTCCATCCACCCAGGCAGACTGAACCAAGACAGCGATTCTTTGGAAGAGGTGATAAGTGGTCTAGGATTGTTGGTTGCCCAGTGGGAGACCATAAAGGCAGCCAATGTTGGAGATAGTCTGGCAGCCTCAGCACTCCAACCCTGGAGAGATTTAATCACCAGTAGGCGGATGAAATCCACTCCAGATGCATGGTAAGCATCTATAGATGTGACCCTTTTCCTCTCTTCGCTCATGCTCAGGGCATGCTCTTAGGGAGCTGTAGCTCTGGAGAGGGCCAGACTCAAGGCATGCTCTTAGGTAGCTGCAGCTCTGGAGGGGCCAGACCAAGGCATGCCCTTAGGTAGCTGCAGCTCTGGAGAGGGCCACACTCAAGGCATGCCCTTAGGTAGCTGCAGCTCTGGAGAGGGCCACACTCAATGCATGCCCTTAGGTAGCCGCAGCTCTGGAGAGGGCCACACTCAAGGCATGCCCTTAGGTAGCTGCAGCTCCAGAGAGGGCCACACTCAAGGCATGCCCTTTTAGGTAGCTGCAGCTCCAGAGAGGGCCAGACTCAAGGCATGCCTTTAGGTAGCTGCAGCTCTGGAGAGGGCCAGACTCAAGGCATGCCCTTAGGTAGCTGCAGCTCCAGAGAGGGCCACACTCAAGGCATGTCCTTAGGTAGATGCAGCTCTGGAGAGGGTCACACTCAAGGCATGCCCTTAGGTAGCTGCAGCTCTGGAGAGGGCCAGACTCAAGGCATGCCCTTAGGTAGCTGGAGCTCTGGAGAGGGCCACACTCAATGCATGCCCTTACTGCAGCTCCGGTAAGGGTCTCCTATTGACTGTTAGAATGTAGAGATAACAGTGACATCAAAGGCTGCAAGCTTTCCCCTGTTCCAGTTTGGAAGATAGATGTTGGCAGGGTGGGAACTAGTTCCTGGAATTAAAGCCGGGACCTCCTTTATCCTTCTTCAGAAGGACAGCAGACAGGCTGCAATGAAGACGACATCTCAGAGGGAGTGGTGGTCGTAGATTCTGTCTCCATTCACCCCACACATGTGATGATCACCAAAAGGGTCAGAGGTTGCCTGGCAACCTGGACACCTTGGCTCGGAGTCAAGAGCAAACGTCCTCAACCACAACCAATATTGTAGGCACAGTCGAAATTCCCCGATGCAGGCCTAGGGTGGAGGGGGGACCAACAGAGGGCCAATTATCAGCATGGGTAATCGCAGATGAGAGATAGAGAGCATGGGCTCCGAAGCAAGGCCAAGGGATTTGGTAAGAAGTTTATTGAAAACAGGAACATTGACATAATGGGGCAGTGCTCACTGCTGGAGTGGGACCTCAATATTGTACTGAAGCTGTAGGTGTGGCCCAGCCAAAAAGCAGATTACTTGCATGTTTGAATCTTGCCTCTCTGGAGTCAAAGTGCATGTCACGGCAGCTCTAATTTATATGCGATAGGCTGGAAGCATCTCAGAATTTTCACATGCGCACATCAAAGGGTATATAAACCCAACCTTCTCGTTTAACAGCTCATTCAACGAAGACGTGCGGGCAGTAATGAAGTAAACCATTAAATACCATTCATGTTATATATCAAAAGCTCGAGGTTGAGTGGGCATTGATGGTGTTGCTTCTGTATACTAAGATGGTGGTCATGCTTGCCAACAGGGAGGCACAAGGAAAAGTCAACGTGGAGATGACCGATCCCAAAGTGGGTGTTTGATATAGGGACCTGCTTCACAACACCTTAGACAGCACTTGACAGCACTTGACAATGACTACTTGTAACTTCCTTACTTGGAGACTTCCAACAACTCGTGTTTGTGCGCCACGTGAGAGTTGGAGACGAGTCTGAACCACGTGATGCCCCACTGCTTGCCACTGCCTGTCAACAAACAACATAACAACATTAACAACATGTCATCATAGAGACAGATGATTTCGAGGGTTACATAGTCGCCGAGAATGACTAAAATAGAGGAGTCACGTGGGAAATGTCCATGGATGACAGGGATACATACAGAAATTTTTCCAATGGGGGGGGGGGGGGGAGCCTGGCCCAATGTCTCAAAATTTAAGGGGGGGGGGGGGGGGGGGTGAGAATGACACAACCCTTAAATACCTACATACACGCCTGCTGTAGTGCATAGAAGTGCTCTGTTCTATTTGAGGATTGTAATCCAACTGTGAAAACAGACAACATTTAACACCTCGAAAATATCCTGCTAGACGGTGCTCTTTTTCATCGCATATTTGGAGGCAAGAGCTCAGCTCCGAGATGCACACTTTAGTTTATCGATCCACTTTCTTTTGGGTTGCTGACACGGAAAGACACTCCCCAGTCAACCTATGCCTAGCGCTGATGTGGTACGCTACACAGAGACTCTAGACTACTCCCCAGTCAACCTATGCCTAGCATGGTTGATGTGGTACACTACACAGAGACTCTAGACTACTCCCCAGTCAACCTATGCCTAGCATGGTTGATGTGGTACACTACACAGAGACTCTAGACTACTCCCCAGTCAACCTATGCCTAGCATGGTTGATGTGGTACACTACACAGAGACACTAGACTACTCCCCAGTCAACCTATGCCTAGCATGGTTGATGTGGTACACTACACAGAGACTCTAGACTACTCCCCAGTCAACCTATGCCTAGCATGGTTGATGTGGTACACTACACAGAGACTCTAGACTACTCCCCAGTCAACCTATGCCTAGCATGGTTGATGTGGTACACTACACAGAGACTCTAGACTACTCCCCAGTCAACCTATGCCTAGCATGGTTGATGTGGTATGCTACACAGAGACATTAGACTACTCCCCAGTCAACCTATGCCTAGCATGGTTGATGTGGTACACTACACAGAGACTCTAGACTACTCCCCAGTCAACCTATGCCTAGCATGGTTGATGTGGTATGCTACACAGAGACTCTAGACTACTCCCCAGTCAACCTATGCCTAGCATGGTTGATGTGGTATGCTACACAGAGACTCTAGACTACTCCCCAGTCAACCTATGCCTAGCATGGTTGATGTGGTACACTACACAGAGACATTAGACTACTCCCCAGTCAACCTATGCCTAGCATGGTTGATGTGGTACACTACACAGAGACACTAGACGACTCCCCAGTCAACCTATGCCTAGCATGGTTGATGTGGTACACTACACAGAGACTCTAGACTACTCCCCAGTCAACCTATGCCTAGCATGGTTGATGTGGTACGCTACACAGAGACTCTAGACTACTCCCCAGTCAACCTATGCCTAGCATGGTTGATGTGGTATGCTACACAGAGACTCTAGACTACTCCCCAGTCAACCTATGCCTAGCATGGTTGATGTGGTACACTACACAGAGACTCTAGACTACTCCCCAGTCAACCTATGCCTAGCATGGTTGATGTGGTACACTACACAGAGACTCTAGACTACTCCCCAGTCAACCTATGCCTAGCATGGTTGATGTGGTACACTACACAGAGACTCTAGACTACTCCCCAGTCAACCTATGCCTAGCATGGTTGATGTGGTACACTACACAGAGACACTAGACCACTCCCCAGTCCACCTATGCCTAGCATGGTTGATGTGGTACACTACACAGAGACCACTCCCCAGTCAACCTATGCCTAGCATGGTTGATGTGGTACACTACACAGAGACTACTCCCCAGTCAACCTATGCCTAGCATGGTTGATGTGGTACACTACACAGAGACTCTAGACTACTCCCCAGTCAACCTATGCCTAGCATGGTTGATGTGGTACACTACACAGAGACTCTAGACTACTCCCCAGTCAACCTATGCCTAGCATGGTTGATGTGGTACACTACACAGAGACTCTAGACTACTCCCCAGTCCACCTATGCCTAGCATGGTTGATGTGGTACACTACACAGAGACTCTAGACTACTCCCCAGTCAACCTATGCCTAGCATGGTTGATGTGGTATGCTACACAGAGACTCTAGACTACTCCCCAGTCAACCTATGCCTAGCATGGTTGATGTGGTACACTACACAGAGACTCTAGACTACTCCCCAGTCAACCTATGCCTAGCATGGTTGATGTGGTACACTACAGAGAGACTCTAGACTACTCCCCAGTCAACCTATGCCTAGCATGGTTGATGTGGTATGCTACACAGAGACTCTAGACTACTCCCCAGTCAACCTATGCCTAGCATGGTTGATGTGGTATGCTACACAGAGACTCTAGACTACTCCCCAGTCAACCTATGCCTAGCATGGTTGATGTGGTATGCTACACAGAGACTCTAGACTACTCCCCAGTCAACCTATGCCTAGCATGGTTGATGTGGTATGCTACACAGAGACTCTAGACTACTCCCCAGTCAACCTATGCCTAGCATGGTTGATGTGGTACACTACACAGAGACTCTAGACTACTCCCCAGTCAACCTATGCCTAGCATGGTTGATGTGGTACACTACACAGAGACTCTAGACTACTCCCCAGTCAACCTATGCCTAGCATGGTTGATGTGGTATGCTACACAGAGACTCTAGACTACTCCCCAGTCAACCTATGCCTAGCATGGTTGATGTGGTACACTACACAGAGACTCTAGACTACTCCCCAGTCAACCTATGCCTAGCATGGTTGATGTGGTACGCTACACAGAGACTCTAGACTACTCCCCAGTCAACCTATGCCTAGCATGGTTGATGTGGTACACTACACAGAGACTCTAGACTACTCCCCAGTCAACCTATGCCTAGCATGGTTGATGTGGTACACTACACAGAGACTCTAGACTACTCCCCAGTCAACCTATGCCTAGCATGGTTGATGTGGTATGCTACACAGAGACACTAGACTTCTCTAAACAAGAATGACCTTTGAGAAGACAATGATCTTGTCAATGCGCATATGAATTATGCTCTCTCGGCTTGTCCAGATATTTCTGCTCAGCTTCCTGTTCTCTTCTGTGTTAATGTTGTTAATGATGATCGAGCATGTGCTGCTCACTACTTGCATGCTCACTGGCTATACATTTGCTGCTAACTTCTCAGGCCTTCATCTCTTACTTTGTTATCGCTGTTCAAGATTTCCTGCTCTCTATGCAAATCTAAATGGAGCTGTTGTCTTCCTTTCAGCCTTGGCTCCTGCTGGTCTGAACTCTCCCCTCAATCTGTTTCTTAGATTTCTCTCAGTAGCTTAGCTGTTTTGTGCTGGTTTCCCCAACTTCAAAGCTTCTTAGCCATGAATAGCATGTTGGCATGTGCACAGGGATTCCTGTGCCCTATTTTGGCCGAATGATTTTAAATCTCCTGCTGTTGTTAGTGCATGTGCACTCGAGAACGACCAATGATATATATATATGGAGCTCCAAGACTATATCCCAATATAATTTTATAGAGATAGGTAGATAGATAGCTCCAACACTATGTCCCAATGATTATATATAGACATCTCCAACATTATGTCCCAATGATAGATAGATAGACAATGTCCAAATAATAAACATATATATATAGATATCTCCAACATTATGTCCCAATGATATATAGATAGTTAGAGAGCTCCAACACTATGTCCCAATGATATATAGATAGATAGATAGATAGACAATGTCCAAATAATAAACATATATATATAGATATCTCCAACATTATGTCCCAATGATATATAGATAGTTAGAGAGCTCCAACACTATGTCCCAATGATATAGAGATAGATAGATAGACATCTCCAACACTATGTCCCAATGATATAGAGATAGATAGATAGATACACAGCTCCAACACTATGTGTCCCAATAGAGATAGATAGATAGACAGCTCTAACAATGTCTCAGCACAAGTGCAGAAAAACACGAACATTGATAGGTACCCTAACAGCAACAATTTCTACCTTTACTTTTGGCAAGAACAACATCAGGTGCCCTGGCTTACCCTTCAATGTCCCCACTAGAGCCATGGCTAGCGTGGAAGTAGGGTACACAGTGGAGGCCATCTTAACTCCACTGAAGACCTTCTTCGCACGTGCCAATTCCTTGATCACCATGAGGAGAAAGTTGAATGGAGCGACGCGACACAGAGCAAAGAAAAAGTCACGAGGAGAGAAGAACACGAGGAACCTGGGTGCCAATACATGAGAATGGGAAAGGGTTAATTTTAATGGCTCAAGCAGAGACTATAGTGATTATTTAAAAACTAGGTAAACTTCCAAGGGGAGGAGGGGGGACTTAGTTGGTTCACAAAATCTCCTAACACAACACATCACTACCAGTTGCAACCTCTCAAGAAGCATTTCCCCTATTTTTTATTCTGATGCCTACAATGTGACATGCTTATTAAATATTGTGAACTTTCCTTAATACATTACCACTTTGGACTATTGCAGGTGGTAGGAGTCAGTAGGCCCGTGCAGAATAAGCTCCAGTTCTGATTGATGCCTGCAATTAAAATTGCGGGGACCGTAGCTTTCAAGCCGAGAGATGCAGAGAAGACGAATAATTGTGTGAAGAAGCGAAGCAAATCCCAGCTAGTGTGCACTTGGCCAAAGAAGAAAGCTGAACTGGAGACACAAGTCTTGTTCAGTAATAAATCATATTAAAACCTTGAAAACCCAAGTACTGTACAGTATTTCTAATGGCTGACTTTACACTCCAGCAAATCCAGGTACGTGGACTTATTCAGTGTGTATTCTAGCCAATCCTGGGTCGTTGATTCCAATTGGCACTCGACTTGGCAAGAGAAAGCACAATTAGCAGGAGGAAGCTATTACCTCACGCTGTGCATGTGCCAAACAGGCTAGAGCAAGTGTGTCTGTCTGCCTGGAAGCTGTTGACAAAATTTTTTAATCGTAATTTCTAAACCTTTACATTTGAAACAGATGAAACAAGATGGACAAGATGGTAACTCTCACATCATTCCAGTGCTGCTAGCGAAATGTCATTTAGCCCCGTCACTCTGGCACAAAAGGATCTGTCTGCTTCAGGTCAATACAGTTCATGGTCATGCTAACTCCATTCATGGTCATGCTGAGCCTACACTAACTCAGTTCATGGTCATGCTGAGCCTACACTAACTCAGTTCATGGTCATGCTGAGCCTGCACTAACTCAGTTCATGGTCATGCTGAGCTTAACTCCATTCATGGTCATGCTGAGCCTACACTAACTCAGTTCATGGTCATGCTGAGCCTACACTAACTCAGTTCATGGTCATGCTGAGCCTGCACTAACTCAGTTCATGGTCATGCTGAGCTTAACTCCATTCATGGTCATGCTGAGCCTACACTAACTCAGTTCATGGTCATGCTGAGCCTACACTAACTCAGTTCATGGTCATGCTGAGCCTGCACTAACTCAGTTCATGGTCATGCTGAGCCTAACTCCATTCATGGTCATGGTGAGCTTGCATTAACTCAGTTCATGGTCATGCTGAGCCTAACTCCATTCATGGTGAGCTTGCATTAACTCAGTTCATGGTCATGCTGAGCCTGCACTAACTCAGTTCATGGTCATGCTGAGCCTAACTCCATTCATGGTCATGGTGAGCTTGCATTAACTCAGTTCATGGTCATGCTGAGCCTAACTCCATTCATGGTCATGGTGAGCTTGCATTAACTCAGTTCATGGTCATGCTGAGCCTGCACTAACTCAGTTCATGGTCATGCTGAGCCTGCACTAACTCAGTTCATGGTCATGCTGAGCCTGCACTAACTCAGTTCATGGTCATACTGAGCTTGCACTAACTCCGTTCATGGTCATGCTGAGCTTGAACTAACTCCGTTCATGGTCATGCTGAGCCTGCACTAACTCCGTTCATGGTAATGCTGAGCCTGCACTAACTCAGTTCATGGTCATGCTGAGCCTGCACAAACTCAGTTCGTGGTCATGCTGAGCCGGCACTAACTGAATAGCTACAGTCAATGTCACGTACGTCTTTGTCAAGACTGGCTATCATATAGAGGACTGCAGAGGACTATAGTGACTCCCACAGAAATGTTGCGACATGTGGTAGTGGGTGTAGTTTATTGCGGTCTTTGTCGATGTTATCTGGTAACTTTTTGTAGGTGCGGCAATAAGTTTGATTCCATATCATGTACCCCTAAAGAAAGTCCAAGTTTCATGTCGTATGTCAACTATCATATTCTCATGCTAATTGTTCTGTGTCTTGGGATGCATAGAGAACTTGAAGACTTGCATGACAACCTCGAGGAGGAACTTGACCAGGCACTGACGACAGGGCACCTGAGGAAAGAGGATGAAGGAGTGTGACTGTAAAATGGCAGTTCTTCTTCTTCTGCCTATCTGACTCAGCTATAGCTCTTTTGAAGTCTGACTTACTACCAGTTGGTTCGTAATATGGTTCGTAATATGCAGAGCATCAACATTTTTAGTAATTTTCTCCGAGTCATTTTTGTATGCTTCAATATGCACTAAATCCTCACAGAGAGAGCTATAGCAGAGCTGGGTTTAGATTGCAAGACGTAGACCAGAGCTTAGTTGGTAAGAAGTGGCTCATCCATGTCCCCTGAGCATATGGGCGTAGGTCGCCCTGCTTGCATTCCATCCCATTTGTAGAGTGTTTTATACTTGACTACAGCCACAGGAATTCCTCTCAAGTGCTTCACTCTTAGCACACCATGGAACTTGGTCGCAGCATTTCCACACATCTTGAGAGCGTACCAGTGGTCCTCTCTAGAACTACTAAACGGGCCAGCCTATTCCTCCGAATTCCTTTAATAGCTCTAATAATACACCAAAGGTTGCAGTAATCTCTCTCTCATGAAGAACAAAAGAAAGTCTATCAAGCTGAACAAAGAGTGCTAAGTAAACAATCTCGACTAATGTGGCTAGACCCAGAATTAAGGGTCACCACGCTCACTTGCTTCCCTTTCTAAAATGCATGATCCAGGATGGAAGGCTTGGATCTCCTTCAAGGCGTTGCCTCACAGAACCCTAGTGTTGAAGTTTGAAAATCCCCACAAGTATTTCATTATATACCTACGAAGGTAAGCAATCAACAGATTGAGCAGCCCCTGACATTAACCTACGATTTATGCAATGTATTGATAGCATTGAAGGATTCTGCTGCCACACAACTCTGCTACTAGCCATCATATTAGCCCATCACTATCAAACCCAGTCATCTTTCCTATCTGCAATCCATTACCAAACATGACAGTAGAGCATTCTTGGCAGTTTCTGCACGACCGTCTGTGAGTTGCACCACTTGTAGGTACATACTCTCGTAGCAAACACCACAGTTAGACAAAACAACAGTAGCTAAGAAAGTCAGACTCAAAGGCTCATCACAACCAGTCCAATGGACAAGCTCTGATCCAGCTCAAGCTTCACGTCTCCCTCACCATATCTGCACAGCTATGTAGCCACTCAGCAATTATGTAGTACTTGGCATTCTTTCCTTGATCCAGGTCTTGCAAAATGTCATCCCAGTCTGTGCGGCTGCCCTGTTCACTGCCACCAGCTTGGAGAAGCACTGTTTAACCTTCCTCCCATACATTCCAGCCTTGAAAGCATCTCTCTATCTCTTTGTGAAGAGCAATCTTATTATGCATTTCAGGTGTTTCCAGGTGTAGACACTGACCTCCCTCAGTGTCTGACATGGCCTGGTATCTCATGTCCCAGTGCCACTCTGAGGGAAACAACTGTGCTTCCAACAAAATGGGAGATAACATGACATCCTCACTGTTCATGTGCCATGGGGAGGTCGAGGAAGAGAATCAAGATTTCACGTGTTTGTTACCGGGCACAACTAGTGGGAGCAGGGCCAGGCCAAGTGCAGCAGGAGCACAACTAGTGGGAGCAGGGCCAGGCCAAGTGTAGCAGGGACACAACTAGTGGGAGCAGGGCCAGGCCAAGTGTAGCAGGGACACAACTAGTGGGAGCAGGGCCAGGCCAAGTGCAGCAGGGACACAACTAGTGGGAGCAGGGCCAGGCCAAGTGCAGCAGGGACACAACTAGTGGGAGCAGGCCCAGGCCAAGTGTAGCAGGGACACAACTAGTGGGAGCAGGGCCAGGCCAAGTGTAGCAGGGACACAACTAGTGGGAGCAGGGCCAGGCCAAGTGTAGCAGGGACACAACTAGTGGGAGCAGGGCCAGGCCAAGTGTAGCAGGAGCACAACTAGTGGGAGCAGGGCCAGGCCAAGTGTAGCGGGAGCACAACTAGTGGGAGCAGGGCCAGGCCAAGTGTAGCAGGGACACAACTAGTGGGAGCAGGGCCAGGCCAAGTGTAGCAGGGACACAACTAGTGGGAGCAGGGCCAGGCCAAGTGTAGCAGGGACACAACTAGTGGGAGCAGGGCCAGGCCAAGTGCAGCAGGAGCACAACTAGTGGGAGCAGGGCCAGGCCAAGTGCAGCAGGAGCACAACTAGTGGGAGCAGGGCCAGGCCAAGTGCAGCAGGGACACAACTAGTGGGAGGAGGGCCAGGCCAAGTGCAGCAGGAGCACAACTAGTGGGAGCAGGGCCAGGCCAAGTGTAGCAGGAGCACAACTAGTGGGAGCAGGGCCAGGCCAAGTGTAGCAGGGACACAACTAGTGGGAGCAGGGCCAGGCCAAGTGCAGCAGGGACACAACTAGTGGGAGCAGGGCCAGGCCAAGTGCAGCAGGAGCACAACTAGTGGGAGCAGGCCCAGGCCAAGTGCAGCAGGGACACAACTAGTGGGAGCAGGCCCAGGCCAAGTGTAGCAGGAGCACAACTAGTGGGAGCAGGGCCAGGCCAAGTGTAGCAGGGACACAACTAGTGGGAGCAGGGCCAGGCCAAGTGCAGCAGGAGCACAACTAGTGGGAGCAGGGCCAGGCCAAGTGCAGCAGGGACACAACTAGTGGGAGGAGGGCCAGGCCAAGTGCAGCAGGAGCACAACTAGTGGGAGCAGGGCCAGGCCAAGTGTAGCAGGAGCACAACTAGTGGGAGCAGGGCCAGGCCAAGTGCAGCAGGAGCACAACTAGTGGGAGCAGGCCCAGGCCAAGTGCAGCAGGGACACAACTAGTGGGAGCAGGGCCAGGCCAAGTGCAGCAGGGACACAACTAGTGGGAGCAGGGCCAGGCCAAGTGCAGCAGGAGCACAACTAGTGGGAGCAGGCCCAGGCCAAGTGCAGCAGGGACACAACTAGTGGGAGCAGGGCCAGGCCAAGTGCAGCAGGAACACAACTAGTGTGAGCAGGGCCAGGCCAAGTGTAGCAGGAGCACAACTAGTGGGAGCAGGGCCAGGCCAAGTGTAGCAGGAGCACAACTAGTGGGAGCAGGGCCAGGCCAAGTGCAGCAGGGACACAACTAGTGGGAGCAGGGCCAGGCCAAGTGCAGCAGGAGCACAAGTAGTGGGAGCAGGGCCAGGCCAAGTGCAGCAGGAGCACAACTAGTGGGAGCAGGGCCAGGCCAAGTGTAGCAGGGACACAACTAGTGGGAGCAGGGCCAGGCCAAGTGTAGCAGGGACACAACTAGTGGGAGCAGGGCCAGGCCAAGTGCAGCAGGAGCACAACTAGTGGGAGCAGGGCCAGGCCAAGTGCAGCAGGAGCACTACTAGTGGGAGCAGGGCCAGGCCAAGTGCAGCAGGGACACAACTAGTGGGAGGAGGGCCAGGCCAAGTGCAGCAGGAGCACAACTAGTGGGAGCAGGGCCAGGCCAAGTGTAGCAGGAGCACAACTAGTGGGAGCAGGGCCAGGCCAAGTGTAGCAGGGACACAACTAGTGGGAGCAGGGCCAGGCCAAGTGCAGCAGGGACACAACTAGTGGGAGCAGGGCCAGGCCAAGTGCAGCAGGAGCACAACTAGTGGGAGCAGGGCCAGGCCAAGTGTAGCAGGGACACAACTAGTGGGAGCAGGGCCAGGCCAAGTGCAGCAGGGACACAACTAGTGGGAGCAGGGCCAGGCCAAGTGTAGCAGGGACACAACTAGTGGGAGCAGGGCCAGGCCAAGTGTAGCAGGAGCACAACTAGTGGGAGCAGGGCCAGGCCAAGTGCAGCAGGAGCACAACTAGTGGGAGCAGGGCCAGGCCAAGTGTAGCAGGAGCACAACTAGTGGGAGCAGGGCCAGGCCAAGTGCAGCAGGAGCACAACTAGTGGGAACAGGGCCAGGCCAAGTGCAGCAGGAGCACAACTAGTGGGAGCAGGGCCAGGCCAAGTGCAGCAGGAGCACAACTAGTGGGAGCAAGGCCAGGCCAAGTGCAGCAGGAGCACAACTAGTGGGAGGCCAAGTGCAGCAGGAGCACAACTAGTGGGAGCAGGCCCAGGCCAAGTGCAGCAGGGACACAACTAGTGGGAGGAGGGCCAGGCCAAGTGTAGCAGGGACACAACTAGTGGGAGCAGGCCCAGGCCAAGTGCAGCAGGGACACAACTAGTGGGAGCAGGGCCAGGCCAAGTGTAGCAGGAGCACAACTAGTGAGGGCAGGGCCAGGCCAAGTGTAGCAGGGACACAACTAGTGGGAGCAGGGCCAGGCCAAGTGCAGCAGGAGCACAACTAGTGGGGGAAGGGCCAGGCCAAGTGCAGCAGGGACACAACTAGTGGGAGCAGGGCCAGGCCAAGTGCAGCAGGGGCACAACTAGTGGGAGCAGGGCCAGGCCAAGTGCAGCAGGGACACAACTAGTGGGAGCAGGGCCAGGCCAAGTGCAGCAGGAGCACAACTAGTGGGAGCAGGGCCAGGAGCACAACTAGTGGAAGCAGGGCCAGGCCAAGTGTAGCAGGAGCACAACTAGTGGGAGCAGGGCCAGGCCAAGTGTAGCAGGGACACAACTAGTGGGAGCAGGGCCAGGCCAAGTGCAGCAGGGACACAACTAGTGGGAGCAGGCCCAGGCCAAGTGTAGCAGGGACACAACTAGTGGGAGCAGGGCCAGGCCAAGTGTAGCAGGAGCACAACTAGTGGGGGCAGGGCCAGGCCAAGTGTAGCAGGGACACAACTAGTGGGAGCAGGGCTGGGCCAAGTGCAGCAGGAGCACAACTAGTGGGAACAGGGCCAGGCCAAGTGCAGCAGGGAGCAGGGCCAGCCAAGTGCAGCAGGAGCACAACTAGTGGGGGCATGGCCAGGCCAAGTGCAGCAGGGACACAACTAGTGGGAGCAGGGCCAGGCCAAGTGCAGCCGGAGCACAACTAAAGGTAGCAGGGCCGGGCCAAGTGCAGCAGGGACACAACTAGTGGGAGCAGGGCCAGGCCAAGTGTAGCAGGGACACAACTAGTGGGAGCAAGGCCAGGCCAAGTGCAGCAGGAGCACAACTAGTGGGAGCAGGGCCAGGCCAAGTGCCTTTCGCCCTTTCCACTAAGTTTGTCTGAAGGCACAAGGCCATGGCTAAGCTCCCTCCTTCAGGGCCAGGGCTAGATCATAAAGCCTGCAGGTTAGGCCACCTCTGGTAATCCCAACTATCCTCATCCCTGGCTAGAGTGAGGTCCACTGCAGCCAATCTTCCCGCTGGAATCAGCACCGACTGCCGAGAGACAACACACAAAAGAGCAGGGAAAGTGAGAGAATCGGCTGTACAGCAAGGTGCGAGTATGTTAGAACAACACCCTCAAAATTGCTGATGTGACACATACACGCCCACATATTGTTTACTTATAGTGCAGCATCAAAGAGGCGTGGCAGTTGGCTATGTTTTAGGGGAGGAGGAGTTCGACAGTGACATTGAATGAGGGTGGGGGGGTTGACTGGAACTTTGTGATGACCAGGAAACTTTTCATTCTCCATGCGCACAATGAACAACCAACAGGTATAACAGCCAACCTCAAAGGACAGATATGGGGTCGGCGCTGAAGTGTAATCTTACACTCAATGAACTCTCAGTCAACTGGTTGTGATCCCAGTATATGAATGTGTGTGAGTGTGTGGAGTGCATGTGTGTGTGGTGTGTATGTGTGTGTGCATGTGGTGTGTGTCCATGTGTGGTGTGTGTGCATGTGTGGTGTGCATGTGTGTGGTGTGTACATGTGTGAGTGGTGTGTGTGCATGCGTGTGTGGCTTATAGACATGGCCACCTTTGGACCCTACTCACACATGTCCAACATAATTGGAAACCTCTTGACCCAAGGACTTTAAAACAGGTATAACAGCCAACCTCAAAGGACAGATATGGGGTCGGCGCTGAAGTGTAATCTTACACCCAATGAACTCTCAGTTAATATAATAACATTAAAATCACCTTCTCAATAATCAACTTCAAATTTTATTCACTCGACGCTTTTGACTAGATGCTCTAGTCTGATGGGGACTAGAGCATCTAGTCGAAACGTCGAGTGAATACAATTTGAAGTTAATTATTGAGAAGGTGATTTTTCTTACATGTTGAGGTCGACTTAGGGGAGGCAGGTCAGGAATATCCCGTCCAGAGAGTGGATATTTCTGCTAGTAGGTTAAATAAATGACGTGCTAGGACATAGAGGAGAATACTTACTTACAACACAACTTCTCCATGGCAGAGAAGGCTGAGCACATTTCCTCAGCTAGTGTTGTTATGTTTCAGAAAATACACTGACTACTGGGTTGAGGCAGGTTGAAGTAGATTAACAATAGCTCTTTGGGGATACACACTGGACCAACACCACACTGGGTTGAGGCAGGTTGAAGTAGATTAACAATAGCTCTATGGGGATACACACTGGACCAACACCACACTGGGTTGAGGCAGGTTGAAGTAGATTAACAATAGCTCTTTGGGGACACACACTGGACCAACACCACACTGGGTTGAGGCAGGTTGAAGTAGATTAACAATAGCTCTATGGGGATACACACTGGACCAACACCACACTGGGTTGAGGCAGGTTGAAGTAGGTTGGCAATAGCTCTATGGGGACACACACTGGACCAACACCACACTGGATTGAGGCAGGTTGAAATAGGTTGGCAATAGCTCCATGAGAACACACACTGAACCAACACCACACTGGGTTGAGGCAGGTTGAAGAAGGTTGACAATAGCTCTATGGGGACACACACTGGACCAACACCACTCTGGTTTAAGGCAGGTTGAAGTAGGTTGACAGTAGCTCTTTGGGGACACACACTGGACCAACACCACACTGGGTTGAGGCAGGTTGAAATAGGTTGGCAATAGCTCCATGGGGACACACACTGAACCAACACCACACTGGGTTGAGGCAAGTTGTAGTAGGTTGGCAATAGCTCTATGGGGACACACACTGGACCAACACCACACTGGGTTGAGGCAGGTTGAAATAGGTTGGCAATAGCTCCATGGGGACACACACTGAACCAATACCACACTGGGTTGAGGCAGGTTGAAGTAGGTTGGCAATAGCTCTATGGGGACACACACTGGACCAACACCACTCTGGGTTGAGGCAGGTTGAAGTAGGTTGGCAATAGCTCTTTGGGGATACACACTGGACCAACACCACACTGGGTGGAGACAGGTTGAAGTAGATTAACAATAGCTCTTTGGGGACACACACTGGACCAACACCACACTGGGTGGAGACAGGTTGAAGTAGATTAACAATAGCTCTTTGGGGACACACACTGGACCAACACCACACTTGGTTGAGGCAGGTTGAAGTAGGTTAACAATAGCTCTATGGGGACACACACTGGACCTACATCACACTGGATTGAGGCAGGTTGAAGTAGGTTGATAATAACTCTATGGGAACAACCACTGGACCAATATCACATTGGGTTTAGGCTCACACTGGGTTGCCAGGGTTTCATAGAGGGGGGGGACCTTTTTGCCTTGGAAATTGTATTATTAAAATTCATCTTTAACCATCATGCCCGCCCCCCCCCCCTAAAATCCAGATTACTCCAGTTGACCCCTCTTGGACAATTTTCTAAATGAAACCCTGGTTGCAATAACTCGAGGGGACACACACTGGACCAACATCAGAGACACTAGTGTAGTGACAGCTATATCTCTACAGGGACATATCCAATACTCACCATACAATCATACATGTAGCAAGAATCTCTGGCTCTAAGAGGCAAGCCACAGGGGGTCGTGCCAGGCACAAGTTGGCCAATATCCCTCCTGACGAGGACACAACAAAGGTAATGATGCAGGAGGCAATTGGGTGCTTGCACGCAAATTGGAGACCACCTGTATCCATGCCAAAACAAAAATATTTACTTTCTCAAATATTTCCTTGCATGGCATCTTGCAGTGGCTATGTAGGTACTGTACAATGAATCATGCTATACTGTAATATGACAATACAGGTCTGTAGTCCTCAGGAACCACATATGCCAGGGTCTGAGAGAGGGCTACAAGAAAAAAGGGACTTTTCCAAGTCAACATTTTCAGTATGTACTAATGCTTGGGACTTTCATTCAAGATGGATTCATTCAGGGTGGATCCATAGGATGGATTTAAGAGCTGATTCAAGTTCCATTTCAGTGGTAGAAACAATGTGTGTGTGTGTGTGTGTGTGTGTGTGTGTGTGTGTGTGTGTGTGTGTGTATGGGCGCTCTGGGAGCTGAGCCATCATAAGATTCCACAGAAATAAGTTTGAGTATAATATAAATGTTGCTAATGTAGATATTGTGGGTAGCAGTAGTACAGGGAGAAAGTGCATGCAACACAAGAGTTGCCCATCACAATAACTTACATATTGTTAGTAGTCATTTATAAGGAAGCTTAAAGGAAGCTTATAGCCACATGACTTCAAGCAAGTGTCCCTACCATCTCATGACCACTAAGGACAGCAAGGATCTAGTGACCTGCAGTGTGCACGCCATCTGATGACCATTTAGGACAGCAGAGATCTAGCAACCTGGCAGTGTCCACGCCATCTCATAGCAAGGATCTAGTGACGTGACCTGGCCATCTCATGATCACTTAGGACGGCAAGAATCTAGTGACCTGGCAGTGTCCCTGCCATCTCATGAACACTTAAGGATGCCAAGGATTTAGTGATCTCGCAGTGTCAACGCCATCTCATGACCACTTAGGATGGCAGGGGATCTAGTAATCTTGCAGTGTCCCTGCCATCTCATGACCACTTAGGATGGCAAGGATCTAGTGATCTTGCAGTGTCAACGCCATCTCATGACCACTTAGGATGGCAGGGGATCTAGTAATCTTGCAGTGTCCCTGCCATCTCATGACCACTTAGGACGGCAGGGGATCTAGTAATCTTGCAGTGTCCTTGCCATCTCACGAACACTTAGATCTAAGTGAGTGCCGACTTATGCTAGCTTGTTTTGGTATCATCACATGTACATACTATAGCCACAATTTTAGTGGCAAGAAGAAGCTCACAGACTGAGCTATGCCATGTGTGGAAGTTATGCAGCTCCAACCTCCAATTTTGCACTCTTGCCCGCAAATCCCCAGTGCAAATTCAGCCCCCCCCCCTACACCCTTTCCAAAAATCTATAATTATGTCAAACATGTTAGGACCGGTTAGTTGCAGTGCTGGATTAGAGCACGATATTCTGCTCCCCACAATGGAACTGTGATAACTAAGTGGTATGGACACTCAACAGGCTTCCATGAGAGTCGCCCAGAAGGTTTTACCTTCAGCTTGGATGTGACAAACATCAAGGGCCTCCATCTTTCTCATGCCTCCGACCTAATACTTACCCAACTGCTCCTAGCATCCCATATATACTGTTTAAAGTACAGCATCTGACCTGGAATTAACCATGAGGAAGTGAGTGGGGCATTGCTATAGAAACCCTGGCATACATCCCATGCTGCATGTTGTTACTAATCTACTTGATGTGGCTAGTAAAAAATTATACATAATTTTAGTCATGTTCCAGAGCTGAGATCATTAGATTTCACTATAGCTAACTCTAATATTATGCACCAAACAATGTCAGGAGTTATAAATGCCCTTCGGAGCATCCACCAGACATTTCATGAAGAAGGCTAACCACCTCTATACCAAATTCTAGACCTAGCCCTGTTACGTCAGTTACCATGTGTCCTAGTATTCTACAGCAACAACCTTACTGAGCATTCATTCCACATATGTAGGAATAGCCACTGAGGATGGTGAGGTTGGTTCAAGAGCGCTTTTCATTTGGAAAATTACCCAGGATTGAGTGTGGTGTTAGCTTACAAGACCTCGTTGAATAGTGTGATAAATGGTCCTTCTTTGCACATTGGGTTTTAGCAATGAAAGGGTAAACCTCTCTCACTCTCTCCAGGTCAAAAGTTCAGAGCATCACGTAACAAAAACGTTTCCCCGCAGAATGCAACACAATTGCATTCTGCAGACAAGTTTGTGCGGACACCCCCCCCCCCCCCCCCCCCCACCCCCACCCCCACCCCCACCCCGCCCCCTCCCCCCGTGCTGTGTGTTGACACTCCTGTACCCTCACTTTCACTGCTCATCTTCACACCAAACATGGGGGGGGGGGGGGGGGGGGGGGGGTGAGTACTCCCATGGGCCAGATGTGCTGCAGCAAAGTTGAATACTTATATCAGGAACAGTTGGGGGGTGAGCAGGGAGTACTCCCATCCAGATGTGCAGTCGAGTTGAATAAACGGTAGGGGGGTGAGCAGGGAGTACTCACATCCAGATATGCAATAGAGTTGAATACTTATGACAGGAACGGTAGGAGGGTGAGCAGGAAGTACTCACATCCAGATGTGCAGTAGAGTTGAATACTTATGGCAGGAACAGTTGGGGGGTGAGCAGGAAGTACTCCCATGGGCCAGATGTGCAGTCGAGTTGAATACACTCTTGAGGATTGTTGACATTGCAATCACATCATCAGTCATCACTACCAACCGTGAGTGAAAAACTACTCCAGTTCTCAACAGATATTTCTACTCTGTCACATATGTAACAAGTGGGCATGTGCAAGCTTGTCTTGTCAGACAGAGCACATTCCACTGACATGAAAAGCTGACCATAGTCACCATACATATGCTCAACCAGACATGGGATCTGAAAGACTAGGCAGTGAGCCAGATCTCAGACTCTGACATGTGGCTGGAGAAAAGAAAGGGCTTACTGTAATGACAATGCCCAAGCTGGTAGGCTCATTATGCCAACTGAGAGTTTGTTGAGAGTTTGTCCAAGAAGAGAGGAAATAAATTAGAAATAGTGTGCAACTCTTTCAATGTGGCACAGCTAGAAATAACAGGTGGTCATCTGTCATTTTCTGAGCAATTCACCAATTTGTCCACCAAATCATTGCTTGCTCTGCCAGATTGTCCTAACAGCAAATAACAAGCTAAGTGGCTACTAGTCAGCTGCTTAGTGTTGCAGCTGCAGTGGTTACCAGGAAGTAAAATTCACTTAGTGTTGTGAAAAAGGGGTAAAAAAACAACCTGTATAGTGTGGTTAGCTAATGGTGCCCTTGGCTAATTGTATCCCCTAAGCTAATTGACTAGGCTGAGGTCTGGATTGTAGGAAACAGGTCCTTGGGGGTGCCCCCCCCCCCCCCCCCCCCCCCAGTGCTGATGATTCTAGACTAGTCTAGACTGTTTGTAGACTAGTTGTTAGTGAATGTTACTGAGCTAGTTTTTGTTTATGCCAGGCAAACATGAAGCAGGCAAACATGAAGCCAGCTCAGAGAGTCAAGATGGTCCTGCTCCAAAAAGGCGAAAAGTCAGTCTAGCTACTTTCCAGTACAAATGATTTCAATGCTGATCGTAGCATTGAGTTATAGAAGTGGAAAACAGAGCTGGATAGGGAGTGTCCTACTCTTTCCTGGTTGGAGTGTGAGACTAGTGGTGTGGGGGCGAAGAAGATTGTTGTAAAGTTGAAATGTAAAGAGTGTGTGCAGTTTCGGTTAAAGATAGAGGGTAGGAGAAATTACAGTGATAGTGGGTGTCTGGGGCTGACTCTGTGCGCTCAAGTAATATCAAGGATCATTCGCATTCTGACCAGCATGCTCATGCAATAATGCTTATGAAGAAAGATCTGGCTCAATGTCAGGGGCTTGAAATAACTTCATATGCTCCTATTGCTAAAGCACTTCATAACTTATCTGAAGATGCAAAAAAGCACGCTTAGAGTGAAGTTTGACATAGCTCATTTTATTGCTATGCAGAAACTCGCCTTCACCAACTACCCAGCTCTTTGCCAGCTTGAAGCAAAGCATGGTGTCAATGTTGGTGTTTCTTACTTGAATCAGAAAGCAGGCAAAACATTCTGCCATTTTATTGCCGAGTCAAGAAGAGAAGAATTGGTTCAAAAGTTATCCTAGAGCTAAATTCATTTCTCTTCTAATGTATGGATCCACTGACACTGGTAATATAGATGATGAGATGTTTCTTGTGTTGTGGTGTGATATCAGTGGAGGTGATGAAAAGGTTCATACTAATATGAGCTACTTTGCTGTTGCTAGACCTAAGCAGACTAATGCACAGGGACTTTTTGAATGCTTGCAGGATAGTTTAGGAAGAATTGGTATAACAGCAATTGATGCAGACCAATGTAAAATGTTGGTAGGTATTGGCACAGATGGTGCCTCGGCCAATGTAGCTGCTAGGGGTCTGAAAGGTCTTATTGAAAAGGAGATTCCTTGGGTGCACTGGAGCTGGTGCTTGGCACATCGGCTTGAATTGGCTGTTAAGGATGCCCTTAGAGGCACTTCTTTTGATCTAATTGATGACATGCTTCTTCGCCTTTATTTCATTTATGACAAATCCCTAAAGAAATGCAGGGAACTGGAAGATGTCATTAAAGACCTTCAGCAATTCATTCAGTTCAATGATGCAGGAATTAAGCCGATTAGAGCAAATGGTTCTCGCTGGGTAACACACAAACTTAACGCAATGAAGCGAGTTCTGGCCAAGTTTGATGCATATGCTAGACATTTGGTAGCTTTATCTCAGGACAGCTGCAGACCATGCTAAGCTTCATGGTTATTGTAGCAAATGGGTAAATGCTAAATACATTTTAGGATGTGCTTTTTTCTGTGACCTGCTTTCTCCATGTGCTCTACATTCAGCAAAGCAAAGTTATGGATGTTCTAGGGGCATTCACTAGCCTTCTTCGTACTGTAAAGGAAGTGAATAAGCTCAGCTCTAGGTCACTGCAGCATTGGCCTACTTATGCAGCTACACTCAAAAACCTCACTGAGGAAGCTGGTAATAAAATGCACCAGCAGCAACATCTGCAATGCTTTGATCAAGCTGTACAACACTTTTCCTCCCACTCTAAAGAGTACTGTACTTCAATCACTAGCTGTCTGAAGTCTAGATTGGAATGGTCAGATCTGGAGCTTATACGTGACGTGAGTTTTTCCCTTGCTACTCAAGGTTGGCAGAAAATTATTGACGAGGAGGACAAGTCTGAGGTCGATGAAGAGAATGCAGATGTTAGTGATGCTGCTGGTAGTTGCCACCAATTTGAAGCAATCAACCGATTAAGTTCGAGGTTTAGGGTTCCTCTTGGAGCAGCAGGGGTGGAAATTGGTCAAATCCTTGATGAGTTTCGTGAAATGTTATTGTGTGCAACACAGTTCATTTCTCTCTCGTCCACCAATTATCAAGCAGTGTGGTGGAAACACTTCCATTCTCCTATTGCTACTGATTGGTCCAATGTTCTCATTCTTGCACAGCGCTTATTTACACTAATGGTAAACTTGAGAGAGTGTTCTCCACCATGAAAAACATCAAGGTAGAGAAACGATCCTCTCTCAGCAATGAAATGCTTGATGACCTGCTTGCTATTAATATTGATCACGTTAGTACAAACTATTTCAAAGCTGATCGTAGCATTGAGTTATGGTGGGAAAGTACAACTAGACGTCCAAACCAGTGGCCGAGGAGGAAGTACAGGAAGAAAGCCTGCTACTGCTACACCAAGCACCTCAGCATTGGTAGTGAATGAAGATGAAGAGAATGAGTCAGACAGAAGTAGTGAGTCTGGTGACAATCTTCCTTTAGAAGACTGGGATAACTGGATGGAGAACATGCAGCGACATTTTTGTTGTACTTAACTTTTCATGCTGTATTGTCATTTGTTTTTGTTTTTATGAATCATACTATTATTATTGCAAGTATACCAACATTTAGTAGAAGTATAATGACTGACCAATATTAGAAAATGACCTAGCAAATCTTATTATGCAAGGACACCATGTCCTACCAACATCAAACCTTATTTCTAGCTCTGTGTTGTAGCTGTAACCTCAAGTAATTCATTCACACACACACACACACACACACACACACACACACACACACACACACAATATTCATGTAGCATGGCATGTAAATGCAGGGATGAGCATGGCAATAACACCACACACACACTCACTCGCTCGCACCCTCACACACACACACACACAATATTCATATAAAGCATGGCATGTAAAAGCAGATAAGCATTACAACACAGGGGGTGAGGAAATAGACCAGTTAAACTCTTACTCTACTACTCACTACGAGAGTTGTATAACCATGCACCTTGTAAATACACGGGCGAGTGGTATAAGGTTTCATCTACTTGTATACCTGGTTCCTCTCTAAGGGCTATTGCAGTCGAGATGAAATGAACAATATTGAAGACAGGATGGAGTGGCAGCGAGGTAAAATAATGAGAAACTGTGGATAACCCCAGCTTCGGGAAGAAAAGTGCGGCGCTGAGGTTACTTGCAACCTCCATAGCGAAGAATAGGTTTTTATTTTGTTGTTTTGTTGTAATTTTTGTGTACCGCGTTTAGTTGCCCCACCTACCCCACAAAAGGCCCTAAATCGAATTCGTCACCCTACTAAACCACACCTAGTGGGGGTGTGGCTCGCGAAACGAAAGTTGACGTAGTTTCTTTCCTCATGCAGAGAGGTATTGCCACTGCTGCCCGTCTATCCAGTCGCTTTAACTCAGCGTGTTGAAAGTAGCTGCTAGCTACAAGGAGGTGAGATGTGTGTTTTTTAATTCATTTGTATGATGCTGCAATTTGTGGAACCTCCATGTTAATTCAGAAACTTCATAAGTGGTCCTAGTGATGCCACGTTTTGGACAGAAACGTAGTAGCTCAAACAACGAACGAAAGAAGTACGGCGCACTCCCAAATGACCTCTCTTCAGACCATAATGTCAGTGACATACCTACACTTCTTCCACCCCCTCTGGGCCATGAAGCCAACAATGCCATGGCAATGAAACCCCACCCTCCCTCAGTGATGCCTTCCAGAAAAGACCTGTTGTTCCACACTCAACTGGCTCATGGGAGTTCTACAAAACAGGTGCAAGATTTCACCAATGTGAAGGAACTTTACCGAAAGATCACGGAGATTTTTGGTCTAAGCCCTAATGAGGTGAGGGTGATTATGTATTATAGGCAGGCTGGTGATATCCTGAGTGTGTAAATAAACATGACACGCCTGTAGGCTACAAGACATAAGTGGTATTGCTTAGACTATCCTATGGAAATCTAATGACATGCAACTGATGAGAAAACATGCAACATAATTTAATTTCCTGGTGAAGCATCTAGCCGAAATTCAGAGTGAGAAAATTAAGTTTCTCATGTCTGCACTATGTGAACTGAGAGTTCGTTAAGAATATATATATAGAGGTCACCTCTAATCTATTTTTTATATACCGACCTGTATTTGTATAGTGGCCCTAGTTTTGAGATAAAAACCAAGTTGTAATAGTACTAAATGACTTCCCTCTGGTGCGAAGTGTGTTTAAACTCAAAACATTAACACCCATATGGGTCACTTTTCTTTCAACTCTCTCACGTGTACAATTAGAGGGAAAATAATTGCCAGAACCTAATACGTTTATGGGATGACCAATTAGTGTGCCTGCTCTATTGGATTAAGATTTTAGTTCAGGTGCTGCCTTGTATGTGTGTATAATAGCAGCTGTAGTGTGTGTGTGTATAATAGCAGCTGTAGTGTGTGTGTGTATAATAGCAGCTGTAGTGTATGTGTGTATAATAGCAGCTGTAGTGTGTGTGTGTATAATAGCAGCTGTAGTGTGTGTGTGTATAATAGCAGCTGTAGTGTGTGTGTGTATAATAGCAGCTGTAGTGTGTGTGTGTATAATAGCAGCTGTAGTGTATGTGTGTATAATAGCAGCTGTAGTGTGTGTGTGTATAATAGCAGCTGTAGTGTGTGTGTGTATAATAGCAGCTGTAGTGTATGTGTGTATAATAGCAGCTGTAGTGTATGTGTGTATAATAGCAGCTGTAGTGTGTGTGTGTATAATAGCAGCTGTAGTGTGTGTGTGTATAATAGCAGCTGTAGTGTGTGTGTGTATAATAGCAGCTGGAGTGTGTGTGTGTATAATAGCAGCTGTAGTGTATGTGTGTATAATAGCAGCTGTAGTGTGTGTGTGTATAATAGCAGCTGTAGTGTATGTGTGTATAATAGCAGCTGTAGTGTGTGTGTGTATAATAGCAGCTGTAGTGTGTGTGTGTGTATAATAGCAGCTGTAGTGTATGTGTGTATAATAGCAGCTGTAGTGTGTGTGTGTATAATAGCAGCTGTAGTGTGTGTGTGTATAATAGCAGCTGTAGTGTGTGTGTGTATAATAGCAGCTGTAGTGTGTGTGTGTATAATAGCAGCTGTAGTGTGTGTGTGTATAATAGCAGCTGTAGTGTATGTGTGTATAATAGCAGCTGTAGTGTGTGTGTGTGTATAATAGCAGCTGTAGTGTATGTGTGTATAATAGCAGCTGTAGTGTGTGTGTGTATAATAGCAGCTGTAGTGTATGTGTGTGTGTATAATAGCAGCTGTAGTGTATGTGTGTGTGTATAATAGCAGCTATAGTGTGTGTGTGTATAATAGCAGCTGTAGTGTGTGTGTGTATAATAGCAGCTGTAGTGTGTGTGTGTATAATAGCAGCTGTAGTGTGTGTGTGTATAATAGCAGCTGTAGTGTGTGTGTGTATAATAGCAGCTGTAGTGTGTGTGTGTATAATAGCAGCTGTAGTGTGTGTGTGTATAATAGCAGCTGTAGTGTGTGTGTGTATAATAGCAGCTGTAGTGTGTGTGTGTATAATAGCAGCTGTAGTGTGTGTGTGTATAATAGCAGCTGTAGTGTGTGTGTGTATAATAGCAGCTGTAGTGTATGTGTGTATAATAGCAGCTGTAGTGTGTGTGTGTATAATATATAATAGCAGCTGTAGTGTGTGTGTGTATAATAGCAGCTGTAGTGTGTGTGTGTATAATAGCAGCTGTAGTGTGTGTGTATAATAGCAGCTGTAGTGTATGTGTGTATAATAGCAGCTGTAGTGTGTGTGTGTATAATAGCAGCTGTAGTGTGTGTGTATAATAGCAGCTGTAGTGTGTGTGTATATAATAGCAGCTGTAGTGTGTGTGTGTATAATAGCAGCTGTAGTGTGTGTGTGTATAATAGCAGCTGTAGTGTGTGTGTGTATAATAGCAGCTGTAGTGTGTGTGTGTATAATAGCAGCTGTAGTGTGTGTGTGTATAATAGCAGCTGTAGTGTGTGTGTGTATAATAGCAGCTGTAGTGTGTGTGTGTGTATAATAGCAGCTGTAGTGTGTGTGTGTATAATAGCAGCTGTAGTGTGTGTGTGTATAATAGCAGCTGTAGTGTGTGTGTGTATAATAGCAGCTGTAGTGTGTGTGTGTATAATAGCAGCTGTAGTGTGTGTGTGTATAATAGCAGCTGTAGTGTATGTGTGTATAATAGCAGCTGTAGTGTATGTGTGTGTGTATAATAGCAGCTGTAGTGTGTGTGTGTATAATAGCAGCTGTAGTGTATATGTGTATAATAGCAGCTGTAGTGTGTGTGTGTATAATAGCAGCTGTAGTGTATGTGTGTATAATAGCAGCTGTAGTGTGTGTGTGTATAATAGCAGCTGTAGTGTATGTGTGTATAATAGCAGCTGTAGTGTGTGTGTGTATAATAGCAGCTGTAGTGCGTGTGTGTATAATAGCAGCTGTAGTGTGTGTGTGTATAATAGCAGCTGTAGTGTGTGTGTGTATAATAGCAGCTGTAGTGTGTGTGTGTATAATAGCAGCTGTAGTGTGTGTGTGTATAATAGCAGCTGTAGTGTGTGTGTGTATAATAGCAGCTGTAGTGTATGTGTGTGTGTATAATAGCAGCTGTAGTGTGTGTGTGTATAATAGCAGCTGTAGTGTGTGTGTGTATAATAGCAGCTGTAGTGTGTGTGTGTATAATAGCAGCTGTAGTGTGTGTGTGTATAATAGCAGCTGTAGTGTGTGTGTGTATAATAGCAGCTGGAGTGTGTGTGTGTATAATAGCAGCTGTAGTGTATGTGTGTGTGTATAATAGCAGCTGTAGTGTGTGTGTGTATAATAGCAGCTGTAGTGTGTGTGTGTATAATAGCAGCTGTAGTGTGTGTGTGTATAATAGCAGCTGTAGTGTATGTGTGTATAATAGCAGCTGTAGTGTATGTGTGTATAATAGCAGCTGTAGTGTGTGTATAATAGCAGCTGTAGTGTATGTGTGTATAATAGCAGCTGTAGTGTGTGTGTGTATAATAGCAGCTGTAGTGTGTGTGTGTATAATAGCAGCTGTAGTGTATGTGTGTATAATAGCAGCTGTAGTGTGTATGTGTATAATAGCAGCTGTAGTGTGTGTGTGTATAATAGCAGCTGTAGTGTGTGTGTGTATAATAGCAGCTGTAGTGTGTGTGTGTATAATAGCAGCTGTAGTGTGTGTGTGTATAATAGCAGCTGTAGTGTGTGTGTGTATAATAGCAGCTGTAGTGTATGTGTGTATAATAGCAGCTGTAGTGTGTGTGTGTATAATAGCAGCTGTAGTGTGTGTGTGTATAATAGCAGCTGTAGTGTGTGTGTATATAATAGCAGCTGTAGTGTGTGTGTGTATAATAGCAGCTGTAGTGTGTGTGTGTATAATAGCAGCTGTAGTGTGTGTGTGTATAATAGCAGCTGTAGTGTGTGTGTGTATAATAGCAGCTGTAGTGTGTGTGTGTATAATAGCAGCTGTAGTGTGTGTGTGTATAATAGCAGCTGTAGTGTGTGTGTGTATAATAGCAGCTGTAGTGTGTGTGTGTATAATAGCAGCTGTAGTGTGTGTGTGTATAATAGCAGCTGTAGTGTGTGTGTGTATAATAGCAGCTGTAGTGTGTGTGTGTATAATAGCAGCTGTAGTGTTGCCATGGGAACCGTAGGAAGACTGCCTCTCTTTTGTTCATTTTTATTGTTAATTGATTGAGTGGGTAGATGAGTTAGCAATGGTTCCTTAGTGGTCCTGCCTCCGTGCCAAATCATCTCTGTGTAGTCTAGGCTACTATATTCATGTGTACAAGTTTGTATTCTTTATTTTCCTCCTTCCTGTATAAGGATATGGAGACTGGAGACATGAAATGTGATGAGCTTGCAGCTCTGCGTGCTTCAAAGTTCATTTCTGGAGATAAATTAAGTTTAGTCTGTAGGTGTCTGGACTCCGTGAAATAATTGTGTCCAGTCTTCCGTATGAATATTCACACAAGACACAAAACAGAAATATTTACTACCGTATCTCCTCTGTTAGGAACCACCCCATTGTTAACACCCCTCCAATTGTAACCGCCCCCCAATTGTAACCGCCCCCCAATTGTAACCGCCCCCCAATTGTAACCGCCCCCCAATTGTAAGCCCCCAATTGTAACCGTCCCCAATTGTAACCACACTCCAATTGTAACCGCCCCCAATTGTAACCATCCCCAATTGTAACCGGCCCCCAATTGTAACCAATTGTAACCATCCCCAATTGTAACCGCCCCCAATTGTAACCTCCCCTCCAATTGTAAACACCCCCCCAATTGTAAACACCCCTCCAATTGTAACCACCCTCCAATTGTAACCACCCTCCAATTGTAACCTCCCCTCCAATTGTAACCACCCTCCAATTGTAACCACCCCTCTAATTGTAACCTCCCCCCAATTGTAACCTCCCCCCCCAATTGTAACCACCCCTCCAATTGTAACCGCCCCTCCAATTGTAAACACACACACACCCCAATTGTAAATACCCCCCCACCAATTGTAAACACCCCTCCAATTGTAACCACCCTTCCAATTGTAAACACCCCTCTAATTGTAAACACCCCTCCAATTGTAACCACCCTCTAATTGTAACTACCCCTCCTATTATAATTGCGTTGCTCAGTCTCAATTGATTGTAGTAAAGCTGCCCTTCCAATTGAAAATTGTAACCACCCTGGAGGCTAATAGCAATAAAACACCCCAAATAATTGCTCATTAGCTTATAAACTGAGAACTGAAGACACTGGGGGGGGGGGGGGGGGGGGGTGTCAGGGGGGTCAGTTCTGTGCACAAGCAGCATATGACACAGGGACTCAAATGATTAGAAGTCCTCCGAACAACTATTAGAAGTTCTCCAAACAGGTTTATACTTGAACTCCTTCACACTGCAATCAAAAGTAACTGCCTTCTAATTAAAACAGCCTTCCAATAGCAATCGCAGGTGGATTGGATGAAAGTAAGTACTAACAGTTGTTCCTATTAGAGAATATACACGTGATGGCTGTAGGAAGTTCCTTCACTTGCATCTCTTCCTCTGTGGTCCCACCTTAATGAGGTAGGAGTGTCTAGATAAGCTCCTTCATCTCTTCCTCTGTAGTCCCACCTTAATGAGGTAGGAGTGTCTAGATAAGCTCCTTCATCTCTTCCTCTGTAGCCCCACCTTAATGAGGTAGGAGTGTCTAGATAAGCTCCTTCATCTCTTCCTCTGCAGCCCCACCTTAATGAGGTAGGAGTGTCTAGATAAGCTCCTTCATCTCTTCCTCTGTAGTCCCACCTTAATGAGGTAGGAGTGTCTAGATAAGCTCCTTCATCTCTTCCTCTGTAGCCCCACCTTAATGAGGTAGGAGTGTCTAGATAAGCTCCTTCATCTCTTCCTCTGCAGCCCCACCTTAATGAGGTAGGAGTGTCTAGATAAGCTCCTTCATCTCTTCCTCTGTAGCCCCACCTTAATGAGGTAGGAGTGTCTAGATAAGCTCCTTCATCTCTTCCTCTGTAGTCCCACCTTAATGAGGTAGGAGTGTCTAGATAAGCTCCTTCATCTCTTCCTCTGTAGTCCCACCTTAATGAGGTAGGAGTGTCTAGATAAGCTCCTTCATCTCTTCCTCTGTAGCCCCACCTTAATGAGGTAGGAGTGTCTAGATAAGCTCCTTCATCTCTTCCTCTGTAGTCCCACCTTAATGAGGTAGGAGTGTCTAGATAAGCTCCTTCATCTCTTCCTCTGTAGCCCCACCTTAATGAGGTAGGAGTGTCTAGATAAGCTCCTTCATCTCTTCCTCTGCAGCCCCACCTTAATGAGGTAGGAGTGTCTAGATAAGCTCCTTCATCTCTTCCTCTGTAGCCCCACCTTAATGAGGTAGGAGTGTCTAGATAAGCTCCTTCATCTCTTCCTCTGTAGTCCCACCTTAATGAGGTAGGAGTGTCTAGATAAGCTCCTTCATCTCTTCCTCTGTAGCCCCACCTTAATGAGGTAGAAGTGTCTAGATAAGCTCCTTCATCTCTTCCTCTGTAGCCCCACCTTAATGAGGTAGGAGTGTCTAGATAAGCTCCTTCATCTCTTCCTCTGCAGCCCCACCTTAATGAGGTAGGAGTGTCTAGATAAGCTCCTTCATCTCTTCCTCTGCAGCCCCACCTTAATGAGGTAGGAGTGTCTAGATAAGCTCCTTCATCTCTTCCTCTGCAGCCCCACCTTAATGAAGTACGAGTGTCTATGTGGAAACAGGAACTAGGATTTTGTATAAAGTCCGTTTCACAAACATCACTAGGCCTTTGCTTAAGGTTGCTTCGAGCAGTTCACAATATCGGCCGCTTTGCTTTGAACTATTGAAATTGAACTTTCACCCCAAATTACAAGCTCCACCCATTAATTAATGAACCTTCAACCTCTAAAGGACTTGTGGGAAGAACCATACACTAGGAAAGTTCCTCACTGCCTCTATCAACATTTCCCCACTGCCTCTATCAACCTTTCCCCACTGCCTTTATCAACCTTTCCCCACTGCCTCTATTAACCTTTCCCCACTGCCTCTATCAACCTTTCCCCACTGCCTCTATCAATCTTTCCCCACTGCCTCTATCAACATTTCCCCACTGCCTCTATCAACATTTCCCCACTGCCTCTATCAACATTTCCCCACTACCTCTATCAACCTTTCCTCATTCATCTCTTCCTTAAAGGAGAAACATCCTTTTGCGGAAACACAAATAAAGCACACCAATGCATGTCGACCGACATTCACAACCTGAACTGGAATAGAAATCGAGCATTCAAGCGCATCAACCACATGTTCGCAAGATCACTAAATCATCGCTTTGCTTTTCATTGCCTGTACAAGCAGCGCATTGTGAACCTGCCTTAAGTTCAAGCCTCTAAATTATTCTGAAAGGCACAGGAATGGAACCACCATTGCTGACCTAACCAGCTTGCAGCTATACATTGACAATCAACGCCTTCAATTTTGCACCCAACGTGTCTGACCAGGTAATAAATTTTTAACGGCTATTCAAAACGCTCATTGTATGCGCTAGAGCTTCCTCTAGCCGCTCGTACCATTTTCAAAAATTTTTCACTTCGCAACTCGGAGTGGTTTTGGCGGAGGTTGCGGCGATTCAGGTTTTTGAGGTCCCTCCGCTTTAGGGTCTAGTAACTTGCCTATAGTTATACCTATGAAACATATTTTAGTATCAAAAGAGAGCACACAGAGAGACCTATCTTTTGAGCTATATATCAAGTCCACACCATGAAGTTTGCAGAATCTACTGAGCTCTAAAGTTGTAACCACAGGTTTAAAAAAAAATTTTTTTAATGCAACTGTCACCCCTGACAGGAAAATACTGGCAGGGTAGGTTGATAAAAATAGAGGGAGAAATAACAGTGGCAGAGGGAGGCGGACTGTTTGTAATTACATACATATATAATGACTGAACAGTACATTGAGTTAGCATATGCTGGAAGATTGCAAAAGAACCTCATCTGAAACACATTCAAATACTGTGGGGGTTTTCATTGAAGACCAAAGCCTCTTCATGTTACAACAAATTGTGTAGGAGTAAGATCGAGCATTACTAGATACAATGAATAAGGCTTGCACTGCTCGAAGTTAGTGCCATTCACCATACAGCACCCTAGCAGCCTGTTATGGTGGTTATGGTGGTGAGAGGCGAGTAAGGGAAGATGGTGCAGCTAAGAAGAACTCGAGCATTGAGTGAGGTCATCTGGAAGTACTTGTGGTCTGCCAGAATTATCAGAAGGGAAGACCATGCATGGCTCACAACAACTCCAGCATTGAGTGAGGTCATCTGGAAGTACTTGTGGTCTGGCCACAATTATCAGAGAAGATCATGTATTGCTCACAAAAACTCCAGACATTGAGTGAGGTCATCATGAAGTACTTGTGGTCTGCCACAATTATCTGAGCACAGAAGGAAAGACCATGCATGGCTCACAACTCCAGACATTGAGTGAGGTCATCATGAAGTACTTGTGCTCTGCCAGAATTACAGAAGCTAAGACCATGCATGGCTCACAACAACTCCTGACATTGAGTGAAGTCATCTTGAAGTACTTGTGGTCTTCCAGAATTATCAGAAGGGAAGACCATGCATGGCTCACAACAACTCCTGACATTGAGTGAGGTCATCTTGAAGTACTTGTGGTCTGCCAGAATTATCAGAAGGGAAGATCATGTATGGTTCACAAAACTCCAGACATTCTATTTTAGATATTATGTCATCTGGAAGTACTTGTGGTCTGCCATAATTATCCGAGCACAGAAGGGAAGATCATGCATGGCTCACAACAACTCCAGACATTGAGTCAGGTCATCTGGAAGTACTTGTGCTCTGCCAGAATTATCAGAGCACAGAAGAGAAGATCATGCATGGCTCACAACAACTCCAGACATTGAGTGAGGTCATCTGGAAGTACTTGTGGTCTGCCACAATTATCAGAGCACAGAAGGGAAGACCATGTATGGCTCACAACAACTCCTGACATGATATTATTTCAATAGAAGGGAAGACCATGTATGGCTCACAACAACTCCTGACATGATATTATTTCAATATGTTCTCCATCATTGGCATATCTCTTCTCTTGACTATGAGCAGTCAGTAATCCAACCTTGTATACCACTGGCACATCTTGTATACCACTGGTACGTATGTAGTCCATTCTCTTTTTGTACCCGCCCCTGAGAGTGTAGCACTTTCAAGTGCAGTGGCATTATATGGAAGGAATCGTGTTTTTATCATGCCAAGCTTGATATAGTTGATACTCCCTCATGACAAATGATGTTCCCATCTCCATGGCAACTTGAAATTGATAAACTACTGAATGCCATTATAATACTCCAGCATCCTAGCCCTGTTGGCCACCATGTTGCCTTATTCATTGTTGGTAATGTTGCCTAAACAATGAACTATTGTATATACATGTGCAGGTATAGCATAAGCAAAGTCGTAGCTGACCACCATCGCAAATAGCATAAGAAGAGCTTTCTCCTTCAAAATATGAAAACCAATTCTTCTTTTGCTTAAGAGCTTCCTTGGGTACTTTCTACAGGGCACGTCAAGTTTGGTTTGGATCAGGCCGTGTGTTCCCGAGTCTAAGCTGACGTACACAGACAGACAAACAAACATTTTGCACTTTACACATTAGGAATGATATCATGACAAAGTATGTCTTATTTGTAAAACACACATACCACAGCACACACACACTATAGCACACAGCAATACACACATGCATGCACACATATACCACAGCACACACACACTATAGCACACAACAATACACACACTATGCACTACACCACAGCACACACACACTATAGCACACAACAATACACACACACACGCACATGCATGCATACATACACCACAGCACGCACACACTATAGCACATAACAATACACACACACACATGCACCACAGCACACACACTATAGCAACAACAATAATCACACAACAACAACAACAAGGGCCTGCTCACATCCCAGCTAGAATCAACTTGGCAGTTTCTTAGTATCCTATAAATGTGAAGGTAGTTTCATCCAATTTCAACTCCCCAAAAGATGCAGTGTCTCTTGAATCTTCTGAATGGGCACACGCACACACACAAAAAAAAGTGTTGAAAACTGTGAACTTCGTCTTCAATGATTTTCTGTGTGTCTATCTACTTTCTCCCAACGCATAACTTGCGTAGAATTGGTCCAATCGTTTCACCAGAAGACTCCAAATTGTCTAATTCGTTGCCGCGACTAAGATTCAGTAAAACACGATAGTTGGTCAAGATTGTCAACACAATAATCTTGCATTTATGCAATACTGGGCCTAGCTGAAGTCGCTGCTTGCTGGGCCTAGCTGAAGTTGCTGCTTGCTGGGCCTAGCTGAAGTCGCTGCTTGCTGGGCCTAGCTGAAGTCGCTGCTTGCTGGGCCTAGCTGAAGTCGCTGCTTGCTGGGCCTAGCTGAAGTCGCTGCTTGCTGTGGTGTATTGAGAGAGAAGCTCACTGTGACACTAGTTATCACAGGCCTTCAACAAAAACCAGGTGTATTACTAGTGACCCATGTCTGTGCATGTGTGGAGTATGTGATAAACGTAGAGGGCAATAGCTACTTTTTCAAGTTTATAAGTTGCTTGACTACTACAGTATTTATATAACAATTATTAAATACATCTTCCAGGATTGACTTGAACAGGAAACAAGACTATACTAGATGTAGACCCCATTTGCAGCTGCTTTGAGCAAGCTAGTGGTACTTATCACAAAGCAGCTGCTAATAGACTTATTTGTCTAAACTTCTTTTTTACGAGGTAGTGAGCTCAAGATACCAACTGACTGTTCACTTGTGCTGGACCAGCTGCACGTGCTCAATATTGCACATGCACATGAGCGAGATATTGTGTTGATGACCTTTTACCAATTTTTGTGTTTATTCCCCAAGTCATTGTAAACTTTGGTGTCTTTGGCGTCCACTGGCACGTAGTATGAATGCACTTGTGGTACTCAAAGTATGGGGGTGGAAGACAAGAAATGAAGATAGATAGATAGTTAAGACAAATTTCCGAGTATTAAACTTTCCCCCCCTTTTTTTATTTCTTTTCCTTTCTCCTCCCCCTGCCTCCCTTTTGGGGGGGCGGGGTGGGGGGTAGGTCAGTCACTTTATAAGGATTCACGTCATGCTGGATTGGAACTAAAAATATCATTTAGGATTGCTAAGAAGTTGCCAATAGTTAAGTCGAGATGATTTTCTCGTTGCTCTTGTAAGCTGTCATTTTGAAACCAACTTAGTAAGTGCCTCCCTGATACTTATATAGTTTATATAGCTGTGTACACACACACACACACACATATACACACAGAGAGAGAGAGTAACTTGAGACTTGAATTGTAGGCAGGCAAGGTACTACTATAGATATAGATAGCTGTGTAAACAGGGTGATGAAACACATGTGTGCACAAGCATAATACATAACAACAACAGATATAGTCGAGCACCTTTGTCATGGAAACTTCATGACATGACTAATCTGCCGCAGCCAGCCCTCCGGCCTTCCATAGCTTTATGGGGAGGGGGGGCTTGTCTCTAGCATACTACAACTCGTGTCCTGCCACACACAGGGTGTATGTATTTCAGTGTTCTTGATGGTGGCATTCCCAGCGAGTGGAGAAGCAATAGAGTGTGTAGTGCCACGTAGGTGGTCTGTATGTGTACTTGAACTTATTGCCAATACCTTGCAAAACTCTGTTACATGCAGTGTTCTCAATGTAGTCAGCGAAGTGGAAAATTCCTGCCACACAAGTCGTGCATGCCAACATTTCCCCCTAGAAGGGGAGTTAGAGCTATTGTTATAGAAAGGGCAAAGTCTAGAGCTAGGGCTAGGGTTATAGAGTGGGCTAGGGCTAGGCTAGGGTTATAGAGAGGGTAAGATCTAGAGCTAGGGCTAGGGTTATAGAGAGGGCAAGGTCTAGAGCTGGGGTTATAGAGAGGGCAAGGTCTAGGGCTAGGGTTATAGAGAGGGCAAGGTCTAGAGCTAGGGTTATAGAGAGGGCAAGGTTAGGGTTATAGAGAGGGCAAGGTCTAGGGCTAGGGTTATAGGTAGGGCAAGGTCTAGGCTAGGGTTATAGAGAGGGCAAGGGCTAGGGTTATAGAGAGGGCAAGGTCTAGGCTAGGGTTATAGAGAGGTCTAGGGCAAGGGTTATAGAGAGGGCAAGGTCTAGGGCTAGGGTTATAGAGAGGGCAAGGTCTAGGGCTAGGGTTATAGAGAGGGCAAGGTCTAGAGCTAGGGTTATAGAGAGGGCAAGGTCTAGGGTTATAGAGAGGGCAAGGTCTAGGCTAGGGAGGGCAAGGGCTAGGGTTATAGAGAGGGCAAGGGCTAGGGTTATAGAGAGGGCAAGATTGGGGCTATGGTTATGGAGAGGGAAAGATTAGGGGTAAGGCTATTTTTATAGAGAGGGCAAGGACTAAAACTACACCCATATGATCGCAATACTTTACTCATCTTTATCCTCGCAGGAGATAATCTTCTGCACTCTCAACACTCACAAGGTAGACATGTCTCGGCTCCTGGGAGCTCAGATTGGACTCGACGATTTCATCTTCGCTCACATAAAGGGCCAATCGAAACTGATCTTGGTTGACAAGACAGATGCGGCTCTTGGTCTGACCATTACCGACAATGGGGGCGGGCTTGCATTCATTAAGCGGATAAAGGAAGGAAGCATCATGTCCCAAATGTCCGAGGTGTGTGTGGGGGATATGATCGAGTCCATCAATGGACGCAGCATGGTCCAATGCAGACACTACGAGGTGGCCAAGGTGCTCAAGGAGCTTCCGCAGTTCACCAAGATCACTCTGAACCTGATCGAGCCCAAGAAGGCATTTGGTAAAGAGTTTCTTAATTGGCTTTAATTAATGATACCGTGCAACATGATGAGGTGGTCCCAAGGGTTTAGTTTAACAACATTTGTCACTCTGAATTAATTAACACACGGTCCAAGTCATCGCTAATTGTATGCGCCCCCCGCGACGATGAGGGAAGCTTGGAGAGTGGAAGTGTTGGGGTTGTCAGTACTGAGCCCACCTGGGAGCTTGCTTGCTCAGAACTCATTGGAAGCAGTTCATTGGTTTGTCTGAGGTAAGAAGGTCCTCCTGGAACATCACTGAACAGACGTGCTTCTTGTGGAGGAGCTCGAGCACTGGTTGAACAGCAGAGCTGCTACAACAGCTTCAGCCTTGAGCTCCGCTGCAGGAAGAAGGTTAGGCTCGTGCCTGTTCACTGATGTTCCAGGAACATCATCTTCCCGTAGATGACTGCTGGTGCACATGTGCCTGTGGGCTGTCGACGAGTCTTCACAATCAGAGGACACACCCCATTTCCACTGTTGTTGCTATTTGGATCGATAGTTTTCTGAAGGTTAGTAGCAACTGGAAGCTTCTGTCTGCCCTAACTAGCTATAGCAGTTTGGCTTAATGAATAAGTACTCAGGCTCAATGTACAGGAATTTTAGCTCACTTTGGCTGCTAGCTATCGCTAGTCTCACAAGCCAATCACTTCTCTCAAAACTGCTGACTCCTGAGACTGTATATATATATATATATATATATAAGCGTTTAGTAGCATGGATGAAGCAAACCCGTTGCACAATTCTCTTTTTAATACAAAGTCAAGAAGTCTCCCTATTACAATCCAATGGGCCTGTCATGACAAATTTGGTCCCCCCCATATTTGGTTCCCCCTGGAACTTTTTCTTTAAAAAATAAGTTCCCCCTGGAACTTTTTACTTGAAAAAAAAGTTCCCTCTTGAAAATTAAAGGGCTAGAGCTAGGTCTAGGGCTAGGGCTAGGGCTAGGGGAACAAAACTTTCAATAAGGGGGTAACAAAACTTTCAATAAGGGGGGAACAACTTTTGGGGGGGAACAAATTAAACGTTACAGGCCCACCAGCTCCTGGCTCTTGGAACCAGACTGACCTCTAGCCCCGTGGGCACTGCCACACAATACCATATAAGGTAATCACACACAAACCTGACCACTAGTGCCAATTACTGCTAACTACTAACAACTAAATAACAGTAAACACAAACGACTGTTGTTAATACAGAGCTCCAAGTTAGTACATCCTTCCAACACTTTATTGGAACAAGGGGAATAACGTTGTGGAGGCTGACGATTGCTAGTGGACAGCCTTAGACTGCTTCCGTTAGCAGCGTGTTCTACCTGGTGGAGTAATCACCGAGGAAAAATCCGGAAGCCAGTCATCAACTACTCCTTGAGTGACTTCATTTGTGTGAATACAAATATGGTCATGTGCCTGCGCACAGTCGAGCCACTGAGCAGGGCTATTTCAAATGTTTGATGACGTAAACATCCAGCAATCTTGCCAGGCAAACACTTCTGGCCTACTGGAAGGTAGACTGCATTGCCCCTCTCTAAGACACTGGTTTTGGCATGTTTGTCGTGGTCTAATTTCTGCTGATTTTGCTTCTGGTATATCCTGTTTGACAAGTCTGGGTGCATCATGTCAAGGTGTGTCCTGATTCGCCTTCCCATCAATAATTCTGCTGGAGGTACTCCAGTCGCTGTATGTGGAGTAGTCCGATGGTTGAGAAGTAGCTGTGCTAGCTTGACGTCCATGTCTGCAGCAGCTGTTTCCTTTAACCATCCTTTACCACCGACACAGCTCTTTCTGCCAGCTCATTTGTGGCCGGTTGGTAAGGAGCACTGGTGGCATGGAGAATTCCGTTCCGCCTATCCGCCTAGTAAATTTTAGAAAGTTCCCACTGGTGAATGATGTCACATTATCTGATACAATCAGTTCAGGCAACCCGTGGGGTGAGGTCCCTCCGCTTTAGAGTCTAGAAACTTGCCTATAGTTATATCTATGAAACATATTTTAGTAACAAAAGAGAGCACACAGAGAGACCTATCTTTTGAGCTATATATCAAGTCCATACCATGAAGTTTACAGAATCTACGGAGCTCTAAAGTGGTAACCATAAGAAAAAAAGAAAAAAAGGGGAAAAATACCATTGTCCCCCCTGAATTCAGGTAGGCTTCTTGATCGCCTTCCTGGGCAGATGGTGTGTGCAAAAGCCACTGTAAGTCCAGAATAGAGCATCCAAATCTTCTGTAACTTGGAATCCACCTTTCCAGTATGTTGAAGCATAGTGTTGGGTGAGATAAAAAATTAAAAAATAATATAAAAAAATTTAAATTTAAATCTTTTTCTTTAAAAAATATGTTCCCCCTGGAACTTTTTACTTGAAAAAAAAGTTCCCTCTTGAAAAATAAAGGGCTAGGGTGGGAACAAAACTTTCAATAAAGGGGGGGACAACTTTTTGGGGGGGAACAAATTAAACGTTACAGGCCCTCCAAAGGAGAGGAGCGAAGGATGTGGGAGATGTTTTTGATGAGCATACCAGTTGGTATCTTGCTCAAGACAGACATTGTTGCCATTTCAGAACAGTTTCGTCCCTTGGCTCACCAATAGCTTGCGTTCTCTCCTTCATCTCCCTCAGCAACCAGCTGCTCCAGAAAAAAGATTCGTGCTTGCTGGGTCATAGGTTCAATTAAGAGCGACTCCCGTGTGCACCTAATAGCGAGCGTAGGAATCAATGCTAGGATATGTGCTTAACAAAGAGACGTGCGCTTAATAGCAGTACGAGCCTAACAAACAGCTTTTATGGTATAGCCCCGCTTGCCAAAGCACGGGTTGTTGATTGTGATCAATTATGCATGGTTGCCAAAATAACATGTGTTAATAAGCGTGATTCCACTTGGACTGCACTCCTTGTTTTGGCAGCGTGCACATAATCCAAACCAGTTTATTGGAACCAGTTTATTGGAACCAGTTTATTGGAACCAGTTTATTGGAACCAGTTTGGATCTAAAAAAAATTGTGTTGCGTGTACCTTAATGTTAATCTAACTTGATTGTCACAGATGTGATAGCTCCGAGGTCGAAGGGTGGAGCTTCGACGGCATCGGTGATGGAGGGAGACACTCATAGGCTAGAACAGGCACTGGAGGATGGGCAAGGAAGGGCCACGCTCAAGATGAAGAGGGACGGACAGGCCGTTGTTGAGGAAGTGGTGAGTCAGCAGTCACTCACACTGGGTGGAGGCAGGTTGAAGTAGGTTGACAATAGCTCTATGGGGACACACACTGGACCAACACCACACTGGGTGGAGGCAGGTTGAAGTAGGTTAGCAATAGCTTTATGGGGACACACACTGGACCAACACCACACTGGGTTGAGGCAGGTTTAAGTATGTAGGTTGACAATAGCTCTATGGGGACACACACTGGAACAACATCACACTGGGTTGAGGCAGGTTGAAGTAGGTAATAGCTCTATGGGGACACACACTGGAACAACACCACACTGGGTTGAGACAGGTTGAAGTAGGTACACAGTTCTCTTCCATTACCATTGGAGGGTTAGCATGGATCATGTATGTTGTGGTGTGTGTGTGTGTGTGTGTGTGTGTGTGTGTGTGTGTGTGTGTGTGTGTATGTAGAGGGAGTGGGAGAGTAGAGCAGCCGAGGAGGTGGATGGTATGTTGGAGTCCTTCATGGGTATCAGGGACAGAGAGCTGTGTAAGTTTGGTTATAGATATACATGTTGGTGGCAAGGTCCACTCTGTGGTTCATACGTTAATGCAGTGTGGCAATGCCAACTGTTCCCTTGCTGCGAAGTGTCCTGAAACACTAGCTGTTCCCTTGCTGCGAAGTGTCCTGAAACACTAGCTGTTCCCTTGCTGCGAAGTGTCCTGAAACACTAGCTGTTCCCTTGCTATAAAGTTTCCCTTGCTATTAAGTGCCTGAAACACTTGCTGTTCCCTTGCTGCGAAGTGTCCTGAAACACTAGCTGTTCCCTTGCTGCGAAGTGTCCTGAAACACTAGCTGTTCCCTTGCTTCAAAGTGTCCTGGAACACTAGCTGTTCCCTTGCTGCGAAGTGTCCTGAAACACTAGCTGTTCCCTTGCTGCAAAGTGTCCTGAAACACTAGCTGTTCCCTTGCTGTAAAGTGTCCTGAAACACTAGCTGTTCCCTTGCTACAAAGTGTCTTGAAACACTAGCTGTTCCCTTGCTACAAAGTGTCTTGAAACACTAGCTGTTCCCTTGCTGCAAAGTGTCCTGAAACACTAGCTGTTCCCTTACTGCAAAGTGTCCTGAAATACTAGCTGTTCCCTCGCTGCGAAGTGTCCTGAAACACTAACTGTTCCCTTGCTGCGAAGTGTCCTGAAACACTAGCTAAATTTGTTCTGCTGATACTTTGATTACTTGCTGCTGGCAGAGATGTCCACAGAAGTGATTGGGCTGGGACCAGCCATGTAGCTTGCCCAGGAGGACAGTGACAAACAGCTTTTTGCATGACATCCCCTGCCAAGAGACAGCATCTACATCTTTAATTTGCCAGCGAAGCATCCCTCGCTGGGAGTTGAGTGGAGAAGTTTGCACATGACGTGTATCTGGCTGGATTTGGGATACTCCCTTAAAAGTTGTTTTTATCCAACAACATTGACATTAGCATCCGTGATTCCTAAAGATCATGTGACATTAGCATCCGTGATTCCTAAAGATCATGTGACATTAGCATCCGTGATTCCTAAAGATCATGTGACATTAGCATCCGTGATTCCTAAAGATCATGTGACATTAGCATCCGTGATTCCTAAAGATCATGTGACATTAGCATCCGTGATTCCTAAAGATCATGTGACATTAGCATCCGTGATTCCTAAAGATCATGTGACATTAGCATCCGTGATTCCTAAAGATCACGTGACATTAGCATCCGTGATTCCTAAAGTCACGTGACATTAGCATCCGTGATTCCTAAAGATCATGTGACATTAGCATCCGTGATTCCTAAAGATCATGTGACATTAGCATCCGTGATTCCTAAAGATCATGTGACATTAGCATCCGTGATTCCTAAAGATCATGTCCTGAAAGTTTGATGGTCGTGTTGCCCTTGAGCCATGACGAAACACTTGTTCTCCAGCAAGCACTCGGAAATTAATTAATGGAGCAATTGCATTCAAAACGCATTGTTAGGGCGCATGCGAGGTGAAGAAATATACTTCTGAGGTCAAGGCATATACTTCTGAGGTGAAGGCATATACTTCTGAGGTGAAGGCATATACTTCTGAGGTGAAGGCATATACTTCTGAGGTGAAGGCATATACTTCTGAGGTAAAGGCATATACTTCTGAGGTGAAGACATCTACTTCTGAGGTGAAGACATATGTGACAGGCTCTGCGAAAACGTGCCTTATGACATTTTGGGGGGTTTTCATTTTATTGTTTTATGTGAAAGAGCTATAAAAAAATACTTATAAAAATCTTGAAGTGACTTAGTAAAACATTATGACTTGGAAGTTACAGGGGCTTTTCTTTCATCCCGTCAGGGACGCTGATTGTGAGAAAAACGCCTCGAACAAAATTCAATTAACTTCCGTATACTTCCGCGCGTATCTCCGTGTTATTCAATGACGTCATAATTAAAACATTTGGGAAAGACGGATGTTTTGGTGTAAGTTTACTTCGAGTGCTTAGGATGAAAGCGCTACTCTAACGACTGCTAAAGTGAGGAGAAGGGTCTTGAAACTCTACATGTAGCTGAGGTAAGTCTTAGTATGCATAGCTAGATAGCTACTAGCTGTGGTCGTCATTTTTTAAAAAATAACAAGAAAAACAAGGCTAGCTAGCTAAACCTCCTAGGTTGCTATAAGCTTTGGGATAGAGACTAGCATCTATAGCTTACATGATTGTCATTGGTTAGTAACTAGCAAAAGCAACTAGCTAGAAAAATAGCTAGCTAGTCCTCTAGCAAGCAACTGGTCATCTAACTAGAAAATTAGCTAGCAAGCAGTCTAGTAGATAGCAAGCAATAACTACCATACATTACTAGCTATAAGGCAGATGGCAGTTAATTCATAGGTACTAACTAGGTATACACTGAACATGGCCATGTAAAGCTTTTATTTGAATAATAAAGTCAGTGTATTATACGATGATCTTCATAACCCCCATTCCCATCATGTCCACAATCCTCAGTATGGTGACCTTCATCCTCCATGTGGCAGCCCCAATCTTCCTCCAAGCTTGCTAATGTATGTTATGATTGTAATGTCCATGTGATTGTAATTATAAGAATTGTATTTTGTATGTCTTCTTACTGCAACATTCCAACTCATCAAAATTCTCTTCATCAAGCTCATCATCAAGAGTGGGGAGAGTGAAGTAGTCTGCAATAACCTCCAGCATAGATGCCTGGTCCTGTGCATCCAGTTTCATGACCCGATTGATAGTCAAAGCTATATCATTAGCTTGTTCTGTGGACAATATCAAACCTTTGGGAAATTGTTCTGTTGCTAGATAACAAATACCAAAAAAAGTCAAATTTCATAGTGTATGACAATAGGCTCTAAAACTTGTATTATTGAGAAAAGTACTATTTGGTCATAAGCACGTTTTCGCAGATCCTATCACATATACTTCTGAGGTGAAGACATATACTTCTGAGGTGAAGGCATATACTTCTGAGGTGAAGGCATATACTTCTGAGGTGAAGACATATACTTCTGAGATGAAGACATATACTTCTGAGGTGAAGACATCTACTTCTGAGGTGAAGGCATATACTTCTGAGGTGAAGGCATATACTTCTGAGGTGAAGGCATATACTTCTGAGGTGAAGGCATATACTTCTGAGATGAAGACATCTACTTCTGAGGTGAAGACATATACTTCTGAGGTGAAGGCATATACTTCTGAGGTGAAGGCATATACTTCTGAGATGAAGACATCTACTTCTGAGGTGAAGACATATACTTCTGAGGTGAAGGCATATACTTCTGAGGTGAAGACATATACTTCTGAGGTGAAGGCATATACTTCTGAGGTGAAGGCATATACTTCTGAGGTGAAGACATCTACTTCTGAGGTGAAGGCATATACTTCTGAGGTGAAGGCATATACTTCTGAGGTGAAGGCATATACTTCTGAGGTGAAGACATCTACTTCTGAGATGAAGACATATACTTCTGAGGTGAAGGCATATACTTCTGAGGTGAAGGCATATACTTCTGAGGTGAAGGCATATACTTCTGAGGTGAAGACATATACTTCTGAGGTGAAGGCATATACTTCTGAGGTGAAGGCATATACTTCTGAGGTGAAGGCATATACTTCTGAGGTGAAGACATATACTTCTGAGGTGAAGGCATATACTTCTGAGGTGAAGACATCTACTTCTGAGGTGAAGGCATATACTTCTGAGGTGAAGGCATATACTTCTGAGGTGAAGGCATATACTTCTGAGGTGAAGGCATATACTTCTGAGGTGAAGGCATATACTTCTGAGGTGAAGGCATATACTTCTGAGGTGAAGGCATATACTTCTGAGATGAAGACATATACTTCTGAGGTGAAGGCATATACTTCTGAGGTGAAGGCATATACTTCTGAGGTGAAGACATATCCTTCCGAGGTGAAGGCATATACATCTGAGGTGAAGACATGTACTTCTGAGGTGAAGGCATATACTTCTGAGGTGAAGGCATATACTTCTGAGGTGAAGGCATATACTTCTGAGGTGAAGACATCTACTTCTGAGGTGAAGGCATATACTTCTGAGGTGAAGGCATATACTTCTGAGGTGAAGGCATATACTTCTGAGGTGAAGACATCTACTTCTGAGGTGAAGACATATACTTCTGAGGTGAAGGCATATACTTCTGAGGTGAATGCATATACTTCTGAGGTGAAGGCATATACTTCTGAGGTGAAGGCATATACTTCTGAGGTGAAGACATATACATCTGAGGTGAAGACATCTACTTCTGAGGTGAAGGCATATACTTCTGAGGTGAAGGCATATACTTCTGAGGTGAAGGCATATACTTCTGAGGTGAAGGCATATACTTCTGAGGTGAAGGCATATACTTCTGAGGTGAAGACATCTACTTCTGAGGTGAAGGCATATACTTCTGAGGTGAAGGCATATACTTCTGAGGTGAATGCATATACTTCTGAGGTGAAGGCATATACTTCTGAGGTGAAGACATCTACTTCTGAGGTGAAGGCATATACTTCTGAGGTGAAGGCATATACTTCTGAGGTGAATGCATATACTTCTGAGGTGAAGGCATATACTTCTGAGGTGAAGGCATATACTTCTGAGGTGAAGACATCTACTTCTGAGGTGAAGACATGTACTTCTGAGGTGAAGGCATATACTTCTGAGGTGAATGCATATACTTCTGAGGTGAAGGCATATACTTCTGAGGTGAAGACATCTACTTCTGAGGTGAAGGCATATACTTCTGAGGTGAAGGCATATACTTCTGAGGTGAATGCATATACTTCTGAGGTGAAGGCATATACTTCTGAGGTGAAGGCATATACTTCTGAGGTGAAGACATATACTTCTGAGGTGAAGACATATACTTCTGAGGTGAAGGCATATACTTCTGAGGTGAAGGCATATACTTCTGAGGTGAAGGCATATACTTCTGAGGTGAAGGCATATACTTCTGAGGTGAAGGCATATACTTCTGAGGTGAAGGCATATACTTCTGAGGTGAAGGCATATACTTCTGAGGTGAAGACATATACTTCTGAGGTGAAGGCATATACTTCTGATGTGAAGACATGTACTTCTGATGTGAAGACATATACTTCTGAGGTGAAGGCATATACTTCTGATGTGAAGACATGTACTTCTGATGTGAAGACATGTACTTCTGAGGTGAAGACATGTACTTCTGAGGTGAAGGCATGTACTTCTGAGATGAAGACATGTACTTCTGAGGTGAAGACATATACTTCTGAGGTGAAGACATATACTTCTGAGGTGAAGGCATATACTTCTGAGGTGAAGACATGTACTTCCGAGGTGAAGGTATATACTATTTTCTCTACCAGAAGGCGTGACGGTCGGAGTCCCCAGCGCCTCTGGCCCACTGGTTGAGAGAGCCGGCTATGGTGTCTGTACAAGTCATCTCTGTAAATCAACTTGGAAAAAACAGGAGAAAGTACTGCAACTGTAGAAAGCACACCTAATGGCATGCTCAGAGCATGCATAGCAATGCTGTGTTCATGAAGGGCAAAACATTGACCTACGTAGCTCACAGTAAGGGCTTATTTTGTGCTCTAGAATGGCTGGGCTTATAACTGCCATGGTTGAAGAGTACAAATAGCTGTTAGTGCAACACAATATTAATAGGACTGCCTATAGCAATAATTATTCCCCACTTGTAGACGGGTTCTCGCAAATCCGGTCACATATATACGTATGTATGTACCATCATTCCCCCTGTAAAGAACATGAACATGTCGCCTGCTTTATATGACAATGGGTTTACGCAAACTAGATGTGGTTGTCATAGTTGGGAGGGTTGATCCCATTTTTTACAAACTGTGGTTATGACTTTGGAGCTCTATAAATTCTGCGCACTTCATTGTATAAACTAATAGCTCTGCGTGTGTGTGTGTGTGCTTGTGATACTAAAATATGTTGCATATGTACAACCATTTCCAAGTTACACAGGCAGTCAAAGTTGGGGACCTTGTAACCTGCTTGCCCATATCCCCTAGCTCCTAATTGGAAAGTGCTGGCCAGTACCACTGGCTAGGGGAAGCCCTACTCCACTGTATGAGTGTTTTAATTAGGTGCTAAAACTTGAGTAGGTGGTCATGCCCGTTGGTTGAAAATCAATTCCTTTTCAACCCTGCGCTTGACTGCGTACTTACGTTTTAGTATCAAAAGAGCACATAGAGAAAGAGAGAGAGCTGTGCTATCTTTTGAGCTATATATCAAGTTCACAGAATGAAGTCTGCAGAATATATGGAGCTCCAAAGTCATAACGCAAGTATTTTTTAACACTTTGTAAAAAATGGTATCGTTCCTCATGAAGACGTTGATTGAGAAGACTGCTGCAGATTCTAAGATCGAGGAAAGAGAATTGGATGCTCATGCAAGTGAGAACACACTGTATGGTTAATGGCCGGCAGGGAAAGAATGCTGGACTCTCATTCTGACATACACAGTTGCCATATACTGTAGAGGAAGGATAACTGATGCATATGGTCAGTAGCGGAGAGATGTGTTAATTAATGATGGAGAACTACTAAAACTGTTACGAGTGCAAATTCTCATTCTTGTCAGCTCTCGTCTTCCCTTTAGTACTCTTAGAATTCCTGCAGAAAGCACTGCCTGATGACCTCACTCTTAGTGTGGGGTGCTTCCCAGCTTCAAGGGGAGCTGCTTCTAAGTGCTCTTTAACCGATTACACGCCGTATTCCTAGTACCCGCGGGCAAATTATTCATGAATTAACGAGGTATTTTACTTATTATTTTTATATCTTCCGTTCTGCAGGGACTCCACCCATGAAACTTGGGTCATATTCAGCCACATGATAGCTCTACTTCCTGTTAAAAAATCGAACCTTCCTTACCAACTGGGCAGAACTAACCAGCATTATAAAACCTTGTCATCTTCTTGGGGGTGAATATTTTCATATTTTCACACTATTATACACACATTATAATGCCAACACAAGATGGAGCATCTATTTACAAACCCTCTACCATATGCAAAGCCAGTGGGTTGTTTTCCCCATCAAAATGCTAACAAATAATAATACAAAAAAAAATTATAAGAGAGTGAAAATGCTAACACATACTAGAATAAAACCATAATATAAAACACAATTATGTAAGGGAGTGTCTTGGGTAGAGCTCCGGTCTTGCTGTCACGGGTAGAGTAGAACTTGCTCAGTCTTGGGTATAGCTTGCTTGGTCTCCGGCATGATATTTCACCATGTTTTTATTCTACACAAACATGAGATACCAGGATAAGAATAACACTTGAATACTGGAGAGACGAGAGAAGTAGACGAAGGGACAGGGAACGAGAGAAGTAGACGAAGGGGCAGGGAACAAGAGAGAAGTAGACGAAGGAGCAGGGAACAAGAGAGAAGCACAGAAAGGAGCAGGGGGTGCATAAACATTACTGATAGTTAGTTCACCAAGGTATGGTATTTACGAAAACAGTCACGGCCTGTTGATCCACCACACAAAGGAACCTTACAAAAACAACACTGGGACCTTGCCTCATGCCTGTAACCTTTACAAATGCAAACTACACAGCGCTTCTTTGCACAGCACTGTGGGAAATGACCTAGTTTTAAATTGAGGCGATCTAGCTGACTATTTGCCTGACTACAACGTTGACCTGCACGCTGCCGAGAAGAGAAAGAACCAATCAAAGATTTAGCTAGAACAATCCTAGCTTCTAGATAATTACCCTTCCTTACTGATATTGGAGCTCGGACAGAAGAAAACAAAATAAATGAATTCAATAAACGAGCTTCTATCAAATACGAAAAAACCCTTTTCCACCATCTCCTAGACTTTCTACCCAAATTATAGTAGCCTATTCTCTGATCTGCTCTGTCCACACCTCTCATGAATGACTGATAATCAGGCAAACATGGGGGACATGGCAGATCCTCTCTAGAACCATCAATTTTGCGCCTTTTTACAGTAGGAGGTACTAAATTATTTTCCGCGGGATGTATATTAGTTATCATGTAGATTGACCGTTTATCTACCCAAACTAAAGCCAGGAGTGCACCATTAGACCTATAATCATAATAACCTCTATTTCTAATCGAAGCTTTTGTTACTAAATCTGGAGGAAAGTTCCTCCTAGTATACCTAGCTGTACCACATGCACCAAAGCCTTTACTTGTAAGCGTTTGAAATAAATTAGGACTAGTATAATAATTGTCCATGTACACATGGAAGTTCTTATGTTCTAATCCTTCTAACAAATCTAAAACAACTCTACTACACAAACCAGTTTTATCAGCTACTTCCACGTTCTTACCTGTATAAATCTGCAACCGATAAATGTACCCATTCCTAGCATCACAAAGGACAAACACTTTTATCCCCCATTTTATTGGTTTGTCCTTCATATACTGTTTGAAGCCAAGCCTACCTTGAAAGGGAATCATAGCTTCATCAATACTAAGCTCTTGATGCAAAGTATATTCACTCTCAAACTTAGGAGTAATCAAATCTAATAACTTCCTTACCTTATAAAGCCGATCATAATTCAGGTTACCCTTTGTAACCAACAAACCATCAATAGAATTTACATGTACATAACGCATTAGCTCCAAAAACCGAGTCCTAGGCATTACTTTACGAACCAAAGATCCAGACAAATCCGAGTGATTAGTGGACCAGTACAATTCTAAGTATGGAAGTGTGGAAACTCCCATTATTATCAACATTCCTACAAAAGCTTTCATTTCCTCTATATTAGTATCTACCCATGGCCTGGAGAGACTAGCCATCCTAGAAACGTAACTGTTCGTCTCTGCTACTAGGAGTTCCCACACTTCAAGAGTAAAAAAAAGGTAAAATGCATCTAAAAATGTACTTGATGCACCAAGCAATGAAGAAGTTGGACCAGCTGTTGCTGTATAGTCCAATTTCAAAGGAGTTGGCTCCTTTATTTCCCACTTACCTGTGACCTCAGTTAGCCTAGAACCAGTGCCAGATGCTTGGGCAGAACCAGTGCCAGATGCTCGGACAGAACCAGTGCCAGATGCTCGCACACGCCTATAACCTCTGGCCCGCCTACTACCAGTACCTTTTGGAGGACCACTAGCAACACTTACGACTCCACTACCACTTGAGCTGCTTCCCCCTTGGCCAGTACTCCCTCGCCCGCCTCTCCCTCGGCCAGTACTCCCTCGCCCGCCTCTCCCTCGCACAACTCCAGCACCAGTCGTGTTCCTACGCCCTGTAGAGACTTCAGGCAAGGCTTCCTCATCCTCCAATGTAACAAAAGGAGTCATAGATGCCTCATCTCCACTCTCATCATCTGATGCTGTAGGAAAAGTAGTGGGGAGGGTGGGAAAAACAAGATATATATATCAAGTTTGTGGTCAACATTTGTAAATTCAAATTCAAATGAAAATCAACAACTCAACAACTCCAACCTACACTCTTAGCTATAACTTTTTTTCTATAACTATCCTGTCTGAATTTGGAATACCAACAGAATAAGCTAGTATTTGGCAATAGTACACTCTCAGTTGACTATGGTAAACAAAGGCTATGAAGCGCTATGAAGCGCTAAGGTTAGAAGAAACTTACAATCGAGAAGTCCATCCAAGCACGCCTCTTCTCTTAGAGCAACTGGTCCAGAGTGTTTCCTCGGTATGCATAGATGTCTTCACCTTCTTCCCCAAATGAATCTGACCCAGAATCGCCAGAATCGTCGGCTAAAAGTTGAGAAATAACGTCCTCACAGGAGAGCATCTTTGAGCAGTTAAAAAAAAAAAGCTCGACCAACAAAAATGGCGTTCAACCGCAGGATTTTTGTTGCACGATGCATCAACCGGAAATAATCATTTTTGTGACGTTCTCTAGTCTACTAGGCATGTGCAGAACCCAACCGGGGCTGTTAGCTCGTAACGGTTCATTTTATATATTTTTGTGTGGCGAAGGATGTAAGGTCTCGCGCCATATGGCGCTTACGGCGTTTAATCGGTTAACAAAACTCAAAGGCGTCAGATTATGCAAGCTTGCACCTCAAGGAACGTAATGTATAAAACATTCAATTCTCTCTACTTTCCCATATCACAATCCACAATCCAAGCCTCTAGTGCTCACTTTCATGATGACACCCACAGTGTATACAGATCTGCACTACATCAGGCCTTCATCTTGGTAGATTAGGGCAATGGCAGAGCAATGAAAACTTAATGATTTTAAGATTTTATGAAAGTTTTGTCCCAAAGGACATCAGGCTATGAAACACAACTCTTTCATTCTCTCTGCATAGCATCTTTGCTTGCCATGCAATGCACTGTTGTATCTAGTTTATAATCCACGTGAATTGCAATTGTTTCTAGTGTGTGTTCCACGTGGATTGCAATTGTTTCTAGTGTGTGCCCCACGTGGATTGCAAATGTTTCTAGTGTGTGCTCCACGTGGATTGAAAATGTTTCTAGTGTGTGCTCCATGTGGATTGCAATTGTTTCTAGTGTGTGCTCCACGTGGATTGCAATTGTTTCTAGTGTGTGCTCCACGTGGATTGCAATTGTTTCTGGTGTGTGCCACGTGGATTGCAATTGTTTCTAGCGTGTGCTCCACGTGGATTGCAATTGTTTCTAGTGTGTGTTCCACGTGGATTGCAAATGTTTCTAGTGTGTGACCCACGAGGATTGCAAATGTTTCTAGCGTGTGCCCCACATGGATTGCAATTGTTTCTGGTGTGTGCTCCACGTGGATTGTAATTGTTTCTAGTGTGTGCCCCACGTGGATTGCAATTGTTTCTAGTGTGTGCTCCATGTGGATTACAATTGTTTCTAGTGTGTGCCCCACGTGGATTGCAATTGTTTCTAGTGAGTGCTCCACGTGGATTACAATTGTTTCTAGTGTGTGCTCCACGTGGATTGTAATTGTTTCTAGTGTGTGCTCCACGTGGATTGCAATTGTTTCTAGTGTGTGCTCCACGTGGATTGCAATTGTTTCTAGTGTGTACTCCACGTGGATTGCAATTGTTTCTAGTGTGTGTTCCACGTGGATTACAATTATTTCTAGTGTGTGCCCCACGTGGATTGCAATTGTTTCTAGTGTGTGCTCCACGTGGATTACAATTGTTTCTAGTGTTTGCCCCACGTGGATTGCAATTGTTTCTAGTGTGTGCTCCACATGGATTGCAATGTTTCTAGTGTGTGCCCCACGTGGATTGCAATTGTTTCTAGTGTGTACTCCACGTGGATTGCAATTGTTTCTAGTGTGTGCCCCACGTGGATTGCAATTGTTTCTAGTGTGTGCTCCACATGGATTGCAATGTTTCTAGTGTGTGCCCCACGTGGATTGCAATTGTTTCTAGTGTGTACTCCACGTGGATTGCAATTGTTTCTAGTGTGTGCCCCACGTGGATTGCAATTGTTTCTAGTGTGTACTCCACGTGGATTGCAAATGTTTTTAGTGTGTGCCCCACGTGGATGGCAATTGTTTCTAGTGTGTGCTCCACGTGGATTGCAATTGTTTCTAGTGTGTGCTCCACGTGGATTGCAATTGTTTCTAGTGTGTGCTCCATGTGGATTGCAATTGTTTCTAGTGTGTGTTCCACGTGGATTGCAATTGTTTCTAGTGTGTGCCTCACGTGGATTGCAAATGTTTCTAGTGTGTGCTCCACGTGGATTGAAAATGTTTCTAGTGTGTGCTCCATGTGGATTGCAATTGTTTCTAGTGTGTGCTCCACGTGGATTGCAATTGTTTCTGGTGTGTGCCACGTGGATTGCAATTGTTTCTAGCGTGTGCTCCACGTGGATTGCAATTGTTTCTAGTGTGTGTTCCACGTGGATTGCAAATGTTTCTAGTGTGTGACCCACGAGGATTGCAAATGTTTCTAGCGTGTGCCCCACATGGATTGCAATTGTTTCTGGTGTGTGCTCCACGTGGATTGTAATTGTTTCTAGTGTGTGCCCCACGTGGATTGCAATTGTTTCTAGTGTGTGCTCCATGTGGATTACAATTGTTTCTAGTGTGTGCCCCACGTGGATTGCAATTGTTTCTGGTGTGTGCCACGTGGATTGCAATTGTTTCTAGCGTGTGCTCCACGTGGATTGCAATTGTTTCTAGTGTGTGCTCCACGTGGATTGCAATTGTTTCTAGTGTGTGCTCCATGTGGATTGCAATTGTTTCTAGTGTGTGCTCCACGTGGATTGCTATTGTTTCTAGTATGTGCTCGATGTGGATTGCAATTGTTTCTGGTGTGTGCTCCACGTGGATTGCAATTGTTTCTAGTGTGTGCTCCACGTGGATTGCAATTGTTTCTAGTGTGTGCCTCACGTGGATTGCAATTGTTTCTAGTGTGTGCTCCACATGGATTGCAATTGTTTCTAGTGTGTGCCCCACGTGGATTGCAATTGTTTCTAGTGTGTGCCCCACGTGGATTGCAAATGTTTCTAGTGTGTGCTCCACGTGGATTGCAATTGTTTCTAGTGTGTGCTCCACGTGGATTGCAATTGTTTCTAGTGTGTGCTCCACGTGGATTGCAATTGTTTCTAGTGTGTGCTCCACGTGGATTGCAAATGTTTCTAGCGTGTGCTCCACATGGATTGCAATGGCGCAGAGCATGATTAACCACACCTCTATAGTGGTAGCGGAACTTTATTGTCAGACCCTCTTCTCTCAAGCTGGAGAAGGGGGAAGGGATAAAGCTTCGGTCACACAGGACTAATGTTGATGAGGGTATCAAAAGTGAATCCTATTTTATTTGAACTGTTCACATGAAACGGATTCTCTTCTTTTAGCCATGCCCCCTATAGCTGTGGTATGTTGTCAGTACGAAAGACACTCCCAAAGCAGCCACCCATTTGAGTTCCATTCTATCTACGTTTGTCTATGGATCTTTTACACCATACCTTTTCAAACAGTTACCTCGGAAAGAAACAAATTTTGGATACCCAAATATATTAGGCCGTAAACAAGGCAAATAATACTAGACATAGTGCACAGTCAGTCTCTCTCCCCATGTGGTTGACTAGGGCTAGGCATGTGCTTACACATTCAGTCAGCTGGCCCACCACCTCGGTCCACTCCTGCACACTGGTGCACCACCTCGGTCCACTCCTGCAGACTCCTGCACCACCTCGGTCCACTGCTACACACTGGTGCACCACCTCGGTCCACTGGCGCACACTGGCGCACCACGTCGGTCCACTGCTGCACACTGGTGCACCACCTCGGTCCACTCCTGCACACTGGTGCACCACGTCGGTCCACCGCTGCACACTGGCACACCACCTCGGTCCACTGGTGCACATTGGCACACCACCTCGGTCCACTGCTGCACCTCGGTCCACTGCAGCACACTGGCGTACCACGTCGGTCCACTGGTGCACACTGGCACACCACCTCGGTCCACTGGTGCACATTGGCACACCACGTTGGTCCACTGATGCACACTCCTGCACCACCTCGGTCCACTGCTGCACACTGGCGCACCACCTCGGTCCACTGCTGCACACTGGCACACCACGTCGGTCGACTGGCGCCCACTTCCCCTCTCCTGTATGTGTTTAGCTCGTTCAACAAACACAGCACTAGAGGGGCAACATTAGCCACACCTACCAAGTTTAAGTATTGCTTTTTGTCACTACTAGAATGAAGATGATCATCAAAGATCATGAACCTGAGCGTGGGTAACTTAGAAGTTAATGCTGTGTTACTCAAGCTGACCTGTACAGACCTGATTCCTCTATTCTTCATTCATACCTTTAATCTTTAAGTGGACTGAGCAAGTACTAAGCCTTGCACTGGACTCCATGCAGGCTCAAGATGCTGACTGAACAAGTGCTAAGCCTTGCACTGGACTCCATGTAATGGCTCAAGATGATGACTGAACAAGTTGCTAAGCCTTGCACTGGACTCCATGCAGGCTCAAGATGCTGACTGAACAAGTGCTAAGCCTTGCACTGGACTCCATGCAGGCTCAAGATGCTGACTGAACAAGTGCTAAGCCTTGCACTGGACTCCATGCAATGGCTCAAGATGCTGACTGAACAAGTGCTGCCTTACGCTGGACTCCATGTAATGGCTCAAGGTGATAGTGGTGATTTGACTTCTAAATCAGATTACTTACATACCACTTTGGCTATATCATCTCTTTCCTTCTCCTTTCTCTTCAACTACTTCCTTATCAGATTGAATGCTGAAACTTTATTTCTAGTTTGCTGTGATATTTTTAGCTATAACTTTTTAAAGCTCAAACTCATTAGAATGGAAATACAATAAGCTGCAGTTTAGTATAAGAATCAGCTCCATTGAAGTGAGCAAACAAGAGCTACACAGCACTACATCACTATATTATGTCTACAACAAAATTACAGCAATGAAATCCATCCAGGAGCACCTCCTTGCTCAGGGGTGAATTAATTCAGAATGATTACTGGTAAGCACAGGTGCCTGTGCTGCTTCCACTAAAGAAGAACTTCCAGAAACAGTGGCAGAAGCCAGGAAAAGACCATTCACAAAGGCAGTTGTGATCGTCAGCCATTAGAAATCTTGCTTGCGTGCCCTGTCCAACCAGAAGTAAAGCTTCATAACTACTTCCATTCAATAGAGCAGTGTATTGGGCATGTGCATACGAAGAACGAGCGTGTACAGACTTTTTCATTTTAATATAAAATGTTTCCCCGACCCAAGTTTGCGCCATATGGAGCTTATGGCATTTAACCGGTTAAGGATCATCTCAGTTAGAGCACAATGCATGCATCACGAGGATGGGAATGATGTCATACAGACTTCGTGGATGGGCGAACATTTATACGAGGGTGAATGCCAATGTAGGCCAGTAACCATTCAAGGTAATATGGCCTAAAGTATATATATATATATATATAATTCTATACAGTAGACCCTTGATTATCCAGACCCCAGCAATCAGGAAACTCGGATTATCTGCAAGGCTAATTACATGCACATGCATGCGCAAAGGGGTGTGTCCGTTCCATTTTTGGGAGTGTCCGTTCAGATCATTCGTGTATCGAGCTGGAAGGGAGTGGAAAGGGAGAACTGCTACGGGAGTTGAGTATGGCTATGGCTGGGGCTAGGGTTACAGCTGGGCTCAAACTTAAGAGAGCCATGCTTTCTACCAAGAAGTACTCTATAAGCTAGAGCACTTGCACTGGCTGAGGAGAAGTGAACATTGCAATATCTAGATACTGTCTGTGCCCTCAAGAAGAATGGAGACGAGATATTTTGCCTCAATGATGGTGCAGGTATTTCCATGAAAAGACAAGTCATGAGAAAGCCAAGGATGGGGCTCATAGTCCAGGTCAGATATACAGAGCTAGTATTACATAAGATAGATGAGCTAAGTATGAAGCTCTGGATAATCCAGGCCAGATATACAGAACCTGAGATAGATGAGCGTAGGATGAGGCTCAGCCTCTGGATAATCCAGCCAGATATACAGAGCTAGCTAGTATTACCTGAGATAGATGAGCCAAGGATGAAGCTCTGGATAGTCCAGGCCAGATATACAGAGCTAATATTACCTGAGATAGATGACTCTGATGATGAACAGGACTCATGTTCTCATCACCCAATAATCCTACCAGTGCAGAAGCAATGAAAATGCAGGACAAGGTTCTGAAATGGACCACCAGACAGATGCTCGAGCAACCTCACTTCTCCATGAAAAAAGATTATTGGACTTAGCATGCCCAAGGAGTGTCAAATCCTACAAGCAAAGGCCATTACACAATCTCAACAATAATCAGTGTCTTCCCTTTTTAAAAAAACCACAAACAAGTCAAACTATGTATGTACACAGTCACTATCAGTATGTGGTGGCTGCATAGACACACATGAAATAATGATATTCACGAGAATTTGTCATTATATTCATGGCCTAGATTTTTAGTATCAAGCATTCTTAGGTGGTTGGTTAGTCCCTCACCTTTCACCTTATGGATAACTGTGTTTCTGTTGTACTTGGTATACTCAGTAGTATTTTCCTGTAGGCCAGGTGTCGGGGTCGGGACTGGATTAGGTCTCCGATCCACCAGTTAATAAGCTGCCACCAGAGATATCCTCAAGACAAGGTAGGGGTTAGTCTACCCAAGACTCGGTTAGAGATTCAACAACTTCAAGAAAATAGGATATCTGCATCACTACTCAGGGGGTGGCTTTAAATAGTCTGTCCCCCTTTGGTTCTGCCTTTACCATATCACATGTGATGCTGTAATATATGACCAATTGGATCAGTCCACCTAAGCTTACAGAAATGATTATGATAGTGTTGTTATGAATAAAGGTGTTATGAATAAAGGGAACAGGTGAATATGTACTGAAACACTCGCACATGGTTTATACGGTATGTGTAAATCCTCTTTGTCTTGGCTCTTCTCGGTCTCTCTCTATAGGTCTCTCCTCCTTCTCTCTCCTCCCCTCTCTCATGTCGGTCCAGTGGGTCCTGACACCAGGCATTAGATATTCTCCCTATTCCACTCTTGTTATTTAACATCTACTTACAGAAGTGATTTTAAATGGTGTTGATCCGGACAGACACGCAGACTGTCATATGACATTATTATGCGTACAGAATAAACAATTTATCACTCTCGTCGTGGAATATGGTAAGTTATTTCACGTGTGAGGTGTAATTTCACTCACCTTCAGCTCATTAAATTACAGGCTCCTGCTTATGAAATCACTCGCCTTATTGCCCTCTGACTCATGTAATAAGATATATATAATTATATATATATAATTATATAAATATTTATAATTATATATATATAAGTAATTATATATATATATATATAATTATAATTATATATATTACATGCATAACTGGCATCCAGTCACAATGGCTGGATGAATCAAGACCTGACGAAGGACTGAGTTGATCGAGTGTAGGGAGCATCTAGCTTTGGCAGGAGACTCCTAGTATGTGGTGCGTACAAGTTCACACAATGCACAACATCAAGACACATGTGGATGAGAGGACCAGCACTGACCTGAGCATCATTCCTGGGAGTGTCGACTGGTCTTGTGCAGCCAGCAGACGCGTCATGGAACAAGCCTCGCACAAATGATAAATACAGTCAGTGGATGATCTCTGGACAAAAAGTCTTATACTGCTGCTGGCAATGTGTGTGCTCCAGACAGGATCGAGTGCTTGAGGTATCTTGTCTTCTGAGCTGGTGCAGAAGTCTTTCATTGGCTGTGGTATCTCTGTGAAAGTGGGTAGATCAAAAGATAGTTAGATTGACAGTCGGGAGGATGGTGAGAAAGCTGCTTCAGCCATTGTAGAAACTTCTCGACAACTAAAAAAAGGGGAGAAATTTTCTAGGGCTAGGGCTAGGGGACGATCTGGTTGCCTCCCTGGGTGAAGAGGTGCCGAACAGACAGACAGAATGTACTCATTGTAGATGATAGTGATTAGCTACAGTGCAGTGAAGCCTCCCATATCAGGGCAGTGTCGGACTTGGGGTGCCTGTAACTCTGAAAATGCCCGTAACTCAGAATATTAATTCTTCAATGCCATAATGTTATATTATACACTGAATGTTGTACACGGTTTGATGATGCAAAATAAGATATATATTAGCATTTCTCCTAGTTTTTGGGCAACAGTATCCTTCCTCTTCTTAACAAGAAGCAGATGAATGGGGCCAGCCTCACCCTGAGATTCCAGCCATTTCAAAGCTGTGCTAAACACATCACAAGCCTGTGCAGGAGCAACTGAGGATTGTTATGCATCGTCTGAATCAATGTCTGAATCAATGTCTGAATCAATATCTGAATCAATGTCTGGATCAATGTCTGAATCAGTGTCTGGATCAGTGTCTGAATCAGTGTCTGAATCAGTGTCTGAATCAGTGTCTGAATCAGTGTCTGAATCAATGTCTGGATCAATATCTGAATCAATGTCTGAATCAATATCTGGATCAATGTCTGAATCAATGTCTGGATCAATGTCTGAATCAGTGTCTGAATCAGTGTCTGAATCAGTGTCTGAATCAATGTCTGAATCAGGATGTTCACCTAGAACTTCATTTGTGGTTTCAGCATCAGACATTAGCTGATGCCCTGGACCAGTGAAGCCCTCTTCCAGCCACTCTTCTGGAGTTTGCCAGTCTTGATCATCTACAGTAAACCCCAATTGTTGAAAATAACCTCCTAACCCCCCCTCCCCCCCCCTCCCCCCTCGTCACCACAAGGATCACTGGCCTGCACAATATGTGCAGTATTGTTACTAGAAGAGGAGCCATCCGTACTAGTGGGAGAGTTAATTTCTGGAAGAAGTAACTTGTTTCAACCTTTTCTCAAGCCATCCAATGTTGCCTCGTCCCAGGCTGTGCACTCCAATATACAGCATCTTTATGGTTACCTGCTTCAATATTTGGGAACAGAGAGAGAAGATGTGTCATTCTCAATCATCAGATGACATCAAAGACATTTCTTGTTCCGCCTCTTCAATGCTTCTAAAATTTCCTGATCCATTGGTTGGATAATGAAGTGGTGTCAGGCAGCAAAACATGGTGGCTGCTTTTCCATACCTTGATCGTAGTGTCTCTGTTGAAGGATGAAGGGGTACATTATCAAGAAGCAACAAAACTTTATATTGTATTCCATTATCTTGACAAAATTTCTTCACACTGTGTACAAACTTGTCGTGAAGCTATTCGTGTCCCTCCAGGCCTTACTTGCGAACAATAATGGACAGGGATGGAATTCATATCCATATGTTTAAAGCAGCGTGGTTTTGCACTCTGGTGCACAAATGTCAATGGAAGTTTGCAGGTCCCAGAGGCATTTGCACATCCTAATAAGGTAATTCTGTCCTTGGGCCGGCTTGAATTTTTTTGCTTGACTTTCTCCACAGTGGACTAGATCTTCGATGGCCTCCATAGCCCAGTCTCGTCTCCATTGAAGATTTAGCTAAGAGTGTACCCCTCGCCTGTTCAATCTTAGAGAGAAGCTTTACTTCTGAATGCATCAACTACTGAAGCAGCTACTAATCATGATTCTCCTTGAAGGGATATTCCACTCACTCCATGCCTGCAGCAGAACTTGTGAAACCAACCAGAGCTAGCCTTGAACGGTTCTGCATCTTTTTCTGGGTAAAGTGTTGGGAATAGCTGTAAAGCTTTGTCCTGTAGGACAGGTCCAGGCACAGGAGCACCTTTAGAGCACTGCTGCATGAACCACATGTAGCAAGCTTTGTCAAGCTTGTCATACTGAGGTTCCCTGATGATGCACTGTTTCTTTAGAGTGCTACTGCATGAACCACATATAGATAGCAAGCTTTGTCAAGCTTGTCATACTGAGGTTCCCTGATGATGCACTGTTTCTTTGCAAATGGCAGATTGTCAAGCAGATGTGTGGCACTCTCTTTCCTCGTCTGCAATGGTAGACTTTGGTATCTTGAAAATTGACGCCACCTTCTCTCTGAGACTTACCTTTCTTCAGCTCGCTAACAATATCTAGTTTCTTTTCCACTTTTCATTTTCTCCCGCTCAGCTTTGAGGCCACACCTCCTCAATCAAAATACAGCTGCTCTTCTCATGCATGCACAAAATAACGGTAAAACAGGTAATAAACCTGATATGCACCCCTCCCACTATAATTAATTGTAGCTTTCCAGCTGCCCTATAGAAGGAGGTGCCCGTAAGTAAGACATCCGGATAAGGGAGGTATTTATAGTAGCCAGTAGCCAGTTGCCTTTTGAAGTGTTGTTGCACCAATTGTCACTAAACTACCAATGAGCTAGCTCAGAATCTTGTGCCACTGCCCTTGCGACTCAGCAAAGAACAAAGAACTCGTTTGGCAAGCTCAGCAGGCTGAGAAAACCCACACAATCAACACATTATTCTATTCCAGTGTCTCCATGGCAATGAACCTTTGAACCTTGACAGCTGGCAAAACCGCAATCACTCTGCAAGACACTTACATAACTCTTCCAATTGTAACCACCCTTCCAGTATTTTTTAAAACTTTTTTTTTAACTTGTGGTTATAACTTTAGAGCTCCGTAGATTCTGCAAACTTCATTGTATTGACTTGATATATAGCTCAAAATATAGGTCTCTCTGTGTGCTCTCTTTTGATACTAAAATATGTTTCATAGGATAACTATAGGCAAGTTACTAGACCCTAAAGTGGAGCGACCTCAAAAACCTGCATCCCAAAGTCCCCATCCAGAATAACTCCAGATTGCTAAGTGCAAAAAAAATTGAAATTGGTACGAGTGGCTAGACTCCTAGAGGAAGACCTAGAGCATTCAATCACCTTTTTCAATAAGCGTTAAAAATAAATTATTTATTACGTGGTCAAGCGCGCGGGTGACAGTGCAAAATTGAGGGCGTTGAAAAATTTTAACGGTCCTTTTTGAGTTTTTGAGGTCCCTCCACTTTAGGGTCTAGTAACTTGCCTATAGTTATCCTATGAAACATGTGTTTTTTTAAAGTTAAAAAAATACAACTGTCTCCCCTTAGCCATTTTTGCTTGCCAGGTCACATATAGTAACCGTTAGCTAATACATATCTAAATGGAGTGTTTCCGCTCTACTACGTGGACCCATAATACACAGACTAATAGCACAGTAATGTGCATGCTCTGCCACGTATCGCTAAGAAATTGTGTACTTGAAACTATGAATAAAGTTAGCATAAAGTTAGCATAAAAACTATTAGAAAAGAGTGATGAGACAAAAGAGGAGAGGAGAAGAAAGAAATGCGGAAGATAAAGGATAGAGCTAGGAGTGCAAAAAAAAAAGTGCAGCTGAACGCGAGAGTGCTACCTTGCTGCAGCAAAGGAAAGCTTCACCGGCAATGTTGCCGCTCTGGCACAGACTAAATTAATTATTTCACTCTCCACCTCATTTAACTCACCAAGCAATGCAGGGCATTCTTTACTCGTTATCATATATTGTATGGTATTAACATGTGATAGCATGGTTATCATATATTGTATAGTATTAACATGTGGTAGCATGGTTATCATATATTGTATGGTATTAACATGTGGTAGCATGGTTATCATATATTGTATGGAATTAACGTGATAGTATGATTATCATATATAACATGTGATAGCATGGTTATTATATTTTGTATGGTATTAACATGTAATAGCATGGTTACATATATTGTATGGTATTAACATGTGATAGCATGATTATCATACATTGTATGGTATTAACAAGTGATAGCATGATTATCATACATTGTGTGGAATTAACATGATAGCATGATTATCATATATTGTATGGAATTAACATGAGATAGTATGATTATCATATATTGTATGGTATTAACATGTGATAGCATGATTATCATACATTGTATGGTATTAACAAGTGATAGCATGATTATCATACATTGTGTGGAATTAACATGATAGCATGATTATCATATATTGTATGGAATTAACATGAGATAGTATGATTATCATATATTGTATGGTATTAACATGTGATAGCATGGTTATCATATATTGTATGGAATTAACATGTGATGGCATGGTGTCATATATTGTATGGTATTAACATGTGATGGCATGGTATCATATATTGTATGGTATTAACATGTGATAGCATGATTATCATACATTGTGTGGAATTAACATATGATAGCATGATTATCATATATTGTGTGGAATTAACATGTGATAGCATGATTATCATATATTATGGTATTAACATGTGATAGCATGGATATCATACACTGTATGGTATTAACATGTGATAGCATGATAGCATGCTTATCATGTATTGTGGATATTAACATGTGATAGCATTGTTATCATATATTGTATGCCAATAATGGTATTAACGTGTGATAGCATGGTTATCATATATTGTATGGTATTAACGTGATGGCAATGGGTTGGTAGTGAAATTTGGCGTGCTTGATGTAAAGGGGACAGACATTGCACTAGCTTTTTGGGGGGCCTTGTACAATTTTTTTTTGTTCCCATACTATTAGTACACCGACTAGAGATAATCCGTATTCCATCCTAAACTGAGCCCCACCGTAAACCAAGCCCCACCTTAATTCGAGCCTAATAATGAATGTGTCATATTATCAAGAATTCATGGAACACATACCAATCACTGTGCAAAGGGCATGACAAATGATAAATTTTTTGTTACCAAATAGCTTATGTTTGTCTTGAATATACTGGCTCAACCCGTTTCTCAGTGTTCGTACAGCCTGGTGCTTCCTTTCCACATCTGCAGGTGCTCTAATCACTAATAAACCACAACCAGTTTTCATTACTCAGCATATTTATGAAAGAATATTGTGATGTTGTTTTGATAGATTACAAAAACACAAAAGGGAATGTAAAGTTTGTAAATGACTACACTGAGGCAAGGATGCATTATTTTATTTCTGTGCGGGTAACTTCAACTAGTACTTCATATGACCTGTCAATTAGTCCGTCAGTCCACCATCCATTGGTCAGGATTAATACCATCTATACCACACATTTAAGCCACTTCTAGTTTTCTTGACAGCATTTATAGCTTTGTTGCTGGCAATAAATCGTTTATCTGTTCCGTCATAGAAAGTACTGCTTCTGCTCTCTGGAAAAATATAGTCCTAATTCTTGGAAAATGGGAGTTAATGATTATGCACATGCGCAGTAGAGCGGGGGAAATAACCAGCAGTGGAATACGTATAGGATAGCCTATACAAAAGAGTCGGTTATGCGCCTATGTAACCTCCGAGTTTGCGGTTGAACAACTTCCTTCAACTGATAATCAAAAACTCCTTCAACTTCAGGGATTTATGAGCCCAGATATTTTGCAGTGTTACGCGCAAACGAGTAGGTTACACTGCAGCACAGAACATCTATATAAATTATATCAAGTGAATATTATCATGACATTAAAGCTTCATGAACAGTGAACATTAATAGCTAAAGCGCAAACGAGTAGGTTACACTGGCGCATAACCCGCGAGTGGAGTATAGGCTATCTTACTTATACTACATTGCGCACGCGCTAAACTACATCCGGTTAAAAGTGTAGGTTACGCGCCTATGTAACCTACAGTTATTAACCAATCAGATTAGCCAAAGATGACGTGATGTAGTACAAGGGAGAATATCCAACACCATGCCTATGAAAACTTTCCTGGTTTCTCTTTAGTGTCAAAATATATAAATAGATAAGTAAATGGACAGACAAGAAAATAAATAGGGTAGGAGGAGGAGAGTCATAGTAGTAGCAGTAGTAGTAGTATTAGTAGCAGTAGTGTTAGTGGCAGTAGTAGTAGTAGCAGTAGTAGTAGTATAGTAAATTCATTGACCTAATAATAATGACAGGAAATTGTCATGAGGTGTTCCATGATAACTACAGCACAGTATAATTATACAGGCATCTGTTGTCTCCCCCAACACTGCAGCACAGTATAATTATACAGGCATCTGTTGTCTCCCCCAACACTGCAGCACAGTATAATTATACAGGCATCTGTTGTCTCCCCCAACACTGCAGCACAGTATAATTATACAGGCATCTGTTGTCTCCCCCAACACTGCAGCACAGTATAATTATACAGGCATCTGTTACCCCCCAACACTGCAGCACAGTATAATTAATATACAGGCATCTGTTGTCTCCCCCAACACTGCAGCACAGTATAATTATACAGGCATCTGTTGTCTCCCCCAACACTGCAGCACATCAGGCATCTGTTGTCTCCCCCAACACTGCAGCACAGTATAATTATACAGGCACCTGTTACCCCCCAACACTGCAGCACAGTATAATTATACAGGCATTTGTTATCCCCCAACACTGCAGCACAGTATAATTAATATACAGGCATCTGTTGTCTCCTCCAACATTGCAGCACAGTATAATTATACAGGCATCTGTTGTCTCCCCCAACACTGCAGCACAGTATAATTATACAGGCATCTGTTGTCTCCCCCAACACTGCAGCACAGTATAATTATACAGGCATCTGTTGTCTTCCCCAACACTGCAGCACAGTATAATTATACAGGCATCTGTTGTCTCCCCCAACACTGCAGCACAGTATAATTATACAGGCATCTGTTGTCTTCCCCAACACTGCAGCACAGTATAATTATACAGGCATCTGTTACCCCCCAACACTGCAGCACAGTATAATTATACAGGCATCTGTTACCCCCCAACACTGCAGCACAGTATAATTATACAGGCATCTGTTGTCTCCCCCAACACTGCAGCACAGTATAATTATACAGGCATCTGTTGTCTCCCCCAACACTGCAGCACAGTATAATTATACAGGCATCTGTTACCCCCCAACACTGCAGCACAGTATAATTATACAGGCATCTGTTGTCTCCCCCAACACTGCAGCATAGTATAATTATACAGGCATCTGTTACCCCCCAACACTGCAGCACAGTATAATTATACAGGCATCTGTTACCCCCCAACACTGCAGCACAGTGAGTATAATTATACAGGCATCTGTTGTCCCCCAAACAGTATAATTATACAGGCATCTGTTGTCTCCCAACACTGCAGCACAGTATAATTATACAGGCATCTGTTGTCTTCCCCAACACTGCAGCACAGTATAATTATACAGGCATCTGTTACTCCCCAACACACTGCAGCACAGTATAATTATACAGGCATCTGTTGTCTCCCCCAACACTGCAGCACAGTATAATTATACAGGCATCTGTTGTCTCCCCCAACACTGCAGCACAGTATAATTATACAAGCATCTGTTGTCTTCCCCAACACTGCAGCACGGTATAATTATACAGGCATCTGTTACACCCCAACACTGCAGCACAGTATAATTATACAGGCATCTGTTGTCTCCCCCAACACTGCAGCACAGTATAATTATACAGGCATCTGTTGTCTCCCCCAACACTGCAGCACAGTATAATTATACAGGCATCTGTTGTCTCCCCCAACACTGCAGCACAGTATAATTATACAGGCATCTGTTGTCTCCCCCAACACTGCAGCACAGTATAATTATACAGGCATCTGTTACCCCCCAACACTGCAGCACAGTATAATTATACGGGCATCTGTTGTCTCCCCCAACACTGCAGCACAGTATAATTATACAGGCATCTGTTGTCTCCCCCAACACTGCAGCACAGTATAATTATACAGGCATCTGTTGTCTTCCCAGCATTGCAGCACAGTATAATTATACAGGCATCTGTTGTCTCCCCCAACACTGCAGCACAGTATAATTATACAGGCATCTGTTGTCTCCCCCAACACTGCAGCACAGTATAATTATACAGGCATCTGTTGTCTCCGCCAACACTGCAGCACAGTATAATTACACAGGCATCTGTTGTCTCCCCCAAAATTGCAGCACGGTATAATTATACAGGCATCTGTTGTCTCCCCCAACACTGCAGCACAGTATAATTATACAGGCATCTGTTGTCTCCCCCAACACTGCAGCACAGTATAATTATACAGGCATCTGTTACCACCCAACACTGCAGCACAGTATAATTATACAGGCATCTGTTGTCTCGCCCAACACTGCAGCACAGTATAATTATACAGGCATCTGTTTTCTCCCCCAACACTGCAGCACAGTATAATTATACAGGCATCTGTTGTCTCCCAACACTGCAGCACAGTATAATTATACAGGCATCTGTTGTCTCCCCCAACACTGCAGCACAGTTAATTATACAGGCATCTGTTGTCTTCCCCAACACTGCAGCACAGTATAATTATACAGGCATCTGTTGTCTCGCCCAACACTGCAGCACAGTATAATTATACAGGCATCTGTTGTCTCCCCAACACTGCAGCACAGTATAATTATACAGGCATTTGTTACCCCCCAACACTGCAGCACAGTATAATTACACAGGCATTTGTTATCCCCCAAAACTGCAGCACAGACTATGGTAGATCTTACTGAAGGGAAGACTGATCTGGCAGAGTTTATAGCAGCCATGCAAGACCATCTGGGGGAGTTCGAGTTTCCTGAGGAATTTGTTAGTGATATTTGGACAGCTGTTACAGTTATTAAAGAAACCTCACACTAAAATGCCACCATTTTTAGTTGTATATTTCTCGTCACTTTTGTACAATTGTGTTCAATGTCAGTATGTCAGACTAATGCATTATATTATTACTGATGTACATGTATGTAGGTCTGTGAAGAGAGAGAGAGACTTTGGCTTCATCGTGAGTGTGCTAACTTATTCTGCCACATCAACCATCCTTGCATTTGACATCAGCATGGATAGCATTCTCTGGCTGTAGTATAGTTGCTAGTCTGCAATTTAATTGGTCATTTACAGGTTCATTATTTCACTTGCAGAGGGACTCTACATTAGATTCCACCCTTCTAGGCACAATAGAATCCTTCCCTAGAGTATAATTTATTATGATCTCTCAATGAACTCTCAGTTGACATAACATTAAAATCACCTTCTCAATAATCAACTCCAATTTTTATTCACTCGACGTTTCGACTAGATGCTATAATCTTCATCAGGATTTTTTTAATTGTTTTTCCTATGCCATTATTGCAATTCTGAATTCGCAATAGGCATGTCAGAGTGCGACTACATCAGCATCGGCGGTAGCAAAGGGTGCAAGCTGGGCAGGATTTTGCATGTTTTGTGCAAGATCCTACAGATGATCCTGCAGGCTTCTAAGCAAACCTAACCACAAACCCATCTACTCTAACCCACAAACAATGTCACAATGTTAAAATGTTAATAAGTCAGTTATCTGTACACACTGCAGTATATACCCCTAAAGGTAATTGATTAGGATTTGAATGATGTCTTGGATGGATAGGTAAAGTGTGTATTTTTTTAATCATGGCATGCAATATTTGACCTGCTTTACATTTGATGTGCCTTGTGTAAAGGGCATTTTGACACTTGACATCAATTTTAAAAGTCAGGATTTGGTCTCAAGATTTTTTGTGCATCATCATGGTACATATACAAATCTGAGCATTTTGACACCAAGATCAATAATGTGGACTATTTAGTTGTCGAGATACAATTTTAGGGAGTTCGATGACCTTTTGACCCCCAAAATGCAACTTCCCCACCCTCTATTCCACCTTACTTGTAAACTTGACCTCCATGGCATACATACTAAAATCAGTTGAAACCAGCTTGTATAAAAAAAAATCCAAGAGATTGATCTCAATATGATTAATAGCCCTAGCCCTAGCCCTAGCCCTAGCCCTAGCCCTATAGGATACTAAGAGCACCGTCTTTGTGCTTTGCTAGTTGTGTCTGGTTTGCTCATGACAAAGTTCTGCCTGCAGATTTAGTAAAGCCTCTCCTGTTATCTGCTTCAATGATGTCTCACTTCTGTTTACTCACAGTTTCTTTGCAAGAAGCTGAGCAGAAGTTAGTTTCTTTCCCTTGTGGAAAGAAGATCCTTTGAAGTAACATGGTAACTGCCTTTGTCCCCTGATGATGGACAAGAGCACAGTACACAGCCTAAAGTGTTATCCAGTTACGCCGAGTGAATATGCAAAGTGGGTCAGGGTCGCTTCCAGTATAATGTTATTAAAATTAAGAGTATACCTGTAGCATTAGGAGTTCTGTAAACTATATATGAACAACATTGTCATAGTAAAGTTGTAGCATGCACATGCACAGAGAACTAAAGTGAGCATCAGCAAGAGTCTGTAGTTATATACTGAGCGATATGAAAGCTGAACTAGAGTTATATTTACACAAGAGGACACTTGGTATAATGGAGAAAATATGTAGTCAATTCTAATTCAATGACTTCAGACATTCATGAATATGCCAGATGCTCTTATGTTTGTCAGATATGCAATCATGCAAAATTCGTTCAAGCCAATACTAGATTCTTCGAGTATGGCAAAAGGTAGCTATGTCACATGCACTGAAATCTTAGTTGTTGTTTTTAACTGACACAATTAAGTTTATTTAAAAAAATTAAAATAAGATGTTTTCTGTTGCTTTTTTCCCAGATTTGTATATACTATTTATTTATCTGCACCACTTCCATGGCCACCATATGCAATCATCCCATTACTATCATCCCATTACTCTTGTGTAGAGAATACAGAGCTAACCTAACTAACTACAGACTCATATATATGTATCCCAATGCTATGTATCCCAATGCTATGTATGGACCTTACCTACTTAACGACCCCTTACCTTGCGCATGCTTCCTATACATCCTTCACTTGTTGCATTGCTTTATGATGATAATGATTCTATATCCAGTTACATCTATGGGCAAATGCACAGTGTGTTATCCTCGATGCATGCACAAGTGAATTTGAATAGTCCTTTGAGTAGTCTCTATTAGCCACCTCTACTATTTGGCAGCAAATCGAAATTGAGCAAAAGAGTGAATTCTATTTGCAGCCCACCCACCCATCATGGCTATTAAATGCCCATTCCACGGCTGCGAATGGGAGATCCCAGAGGGCACAAGCCCCATCCTAGCACCAGTGCTCCTCACGACCCACGCATTAAACCACCGTGCCACCCCCAGAGCAAAACCAGTCGCGGTCAGACGCCCTGAACTAACATCTGGAGGGACCACTGAGGCATGGACTTATTTCCTTCAAAGGTGGAGATCATATGTCACATCAGTTCACATTGAGGGCCAGGACCTGGCAATACAACTCCTGGAATGCTGTGACGCGAAGCTTCGGCGTGACGTCACACGAAACGCGATCGGTCCCCTACCCATCGAAGGGATGACTGAGGAAGACCTATTGGCAGCGATCAAATCCCTAGCCGTGACAGCCGAGAACACTAAGGTGGCCCACGTCACCCTATCGAGGATGACCCAAGATCGCTCAGAACCCATCAGGGCATTCGCGGCACGCCTCCGGGGACAAGCCGAAGTCTGCCGCTTCCTCAAGAAGTGCCCTGATTGCGACGGAGTAGTGAATCAAGGTGAGGAGCGGGTGGCTGACCAGCTATGCATAGGCCTAGCAGATGCTGAGATCCAGGAGGATCTCCTCAAGCACCCGGACCAGGACATGTGTGTAGAGGACACCATCCGCTTCATCGAAGTGAGGGCCACGGGTAAGAAGTCTGCCATGACCATGACCACCCCCAGTAGCACACTCGCCCTGGATGACCACACTGCTGAGGCTGTGACCTCTCAGTACAGGAGGCAACAACGCCCACCCCCTACACAGCCTTCCCCAACCACATCCAGGGGACGTGGCATCAATCCTACCCGTCCACAGCAGCAAACCAAACCACATCCCACACTGCCCAAAGGCCCATGCACCTACTGCGGCCAACGAGGCCACGGGGAGCAAGAGCGGACTGCCTACCGTCGCATCCATTGCCCGGCCTTTGGCACCACCTGCACCTCATGCGGCCGTCAACACCACACAGCCTCGGTATGCTGGCAGCGAATTGAACACGAGTTAGCCCTCACAGAAACAGCTCTAGGAATGTCCGAGGGCACCCTGCAACACCAAACATGGCAGAGGGACACCAGCTCCTGGGTGCATCCAAATCCTGGTGTCATCCCATGTGGAGGACTTCAGAGCCCACGGCCACACACTGCCCAGAGAGTCCAGACACATCTCTACCACAGCACTCGCGGACACCGGCTGCCAAAGCTGCTTGGCAGGCCCTGACCTTATGAAGAACCTCCATATTCTGCCAACCGACCTCATTCCAGTCAATCTAACGATGAAGTCAGCCAGTGGTAACAACCTCCCCATCCTCGGGGCAGCCCTACTGCGCATCCAGATTCCATCCGGCGCGGAGACGCGCCAGATGGTCTACTTCAGCTCGGAGGCATCCCAGATCTACCTCAGCATGGCCACACTGGCCGACTTGGACCTGATCCCAAGGAACTTCCCGTCTGGATCACCCTCCAACCGATCTACCAGGCACTGCAACAACGCGGCCCAGATCACCCAGGAGACTCAACCGTCCAACATCCCCTTGCCCACCCAGAGGCGACCGGGAGACCAACCGCCCCGAACCAGCGACCACTACCCCACGAGCGACCAGACTCGGCGACCATGCTCATGCCCACCTAGAGCACCGCCCCCACCACGCCCCACGGAACTTCCATACCCTGCCACACCGGACAACAGAGTACGACTGGAGCAACATCTCCTCCAGCTCTACGCCTCCAGCTCCTTCAATATTTGTGAGCACCAGCCTCTCCCCATGATGGCCGGACCACCACTCTCTTTGAGTATAGACCCTACAGCCGTCCCCAAACCCTGCCACACACCCATCACCGTCCCCATCCACTGGCAGGACGAGGTGAAGGCAGGACTGGACCGCGATGTTCGACTCGGAGTACTCGAGAAGGTCCCCCTGGGGACCCCGGACACTTGGTGTCACCGCATGGTGATATGCACCAAGAAGAACGGGTCCCTGAGGCGGACCATCAACTTTCAGGAGTTGAACCGTCACGCCACAAGAGAGACACACCACTGCGCCTCCCCCTTCCACCAGGCACGAGCCGTTTCAGGCAACACCAAGAAAACTATCTTTGACGCCTGGAACGGCTACCATTCAGTTGCCCTCTCGCCAGAAGATCGACACTACACCACCTTTATTACCCCCTGGGGCAGATATCGATACTGCTCCGCCCCACAAGGCTACATCGCCTCAGGGGACGCATATACTGCGAGGTATGACGCCATCATCTCGCACATCGGTCGAAAGACCAAATGTATTGATGACGCCCTGCTATGGAGCGACTCAATCGAAGAGGCCTTCCATCAAGCCACTGAATGGCTGGACATCTGCGCCCTCAACGGGATCACACTGAACCCGCGCAAGTTCCACTTTGCACAGGACGAGGTGGAATTTGCCGGGTTCACTATTACCCCATCAGAAGTCAGGCCATCAAAGAAGTACCTCGAGGCTATCACGGGATTCCCGACCCCCAAGAACATCACAGACGTACGCGCATGGTTTGGCTTAGTCAACCAGGTCGCGTACGCCTTCTCCATGGCACCTACCATGCAGCCATTCCGGGACCTTCTGAAGCCAACAAACAAATTCCTTTGGAATGACCAGATACAACGTGCTTTCGACCTATCCAAGTCCACCATCTGCCAGCAGATTGCTGAAGGCGTCACCATCTACGACAAGAGCCGACCCACCTGCCTGGCGACGGACTGGAGTAAGGACGGGATCGGGTACTGGCTGTTTCAAAAACATTGCCAGTGCCCATCCCGCGAAATCCTCTGTTGCCAAGAGGGATGGAAAGTAGTACTGGTCGGCTCGAGATTCACCCACTCCGCCGAGTCCAGATATGCCCCCATAGAAGGAGAGGCCCTCGCCGTCGCTGACGCCCTAGAAAAAGCACGCCACTTTGTCCTCGGGTGCAGTGACCTCCAGATTGCAGTGGACCACAAGCCACTGCTCAAAATCTTCGGAGATCGCTCACTCGAGGACATCCATAACACCCGCCTCCGGAACCTGAAAGAGAAGACACTACCGTACAAGTTCCGGATGGTCTACATCCCGGGGATCCGAAACCATACCAGTGATGCTCTGTCCCGCCACCCTTCAGGCAACCGCTCACCGGCCAAGCTGCACCTCCAGGATGACCACCACTCCGAGACATCCCTGGTGGACCCATCAGCCATCCCAACATGCCACATCTCATCCTTACCAGTGAACGCCGATGGACTGGCCACCGCCATGTGCGCCGCCATCCACGACATCCCTATTACCTGGGAAACCCTCCAGATTGCCACAGCATCCGACCCAGCACTCCAACAGCTGACGGATGTCATTGAAGATGGACCACCCGAAGCGAGACACCACCTACCCGCACTGATCCGGGACTACTTCCCCATCATAGACAACCTCTCCACAGTAGACGGCGTCGTATGCAATGGGGAACGGATTGTAATTCCCCTGGCCCTCCGTCAAAGATGCCTCAACGCTCTCCACGCTGCCCACCAAGGCACAATCAGCATGACCGCCAGAGCTCAGACCTCCCTATATTGGCCCGGCATGTCCAAGGACATCACAGCAACACGGCAACAATGCGCCACATGCAATGGGAATGCCCCTTCCCAACCAGCCATGCCATCAACGACACCAGCCGACCCGGAGTACCCATTCCAGCACTTGTGCGCGGACTACTTCCATCACGAAGGGTTCGCGTATCTCGTGCTGGTGGACCGATACTCCAACTGGCCGGTCGTCACAAGAGCCACCAATGGAGCAGACGGCCTATGTCAAGTATTACGCGACACATTCTCCACTTATGGCATTCCAGAGACACTCACATCAGACGGCGGCCCGGAATTTGCATCCCACACCACCAGGGACTTCCTTGCAGCCTGGAGCGTCCTGCATCGCATATCTTCAGCATACAACCCGCACGCTAACTGCCGGGCAGAAACAGCCGTGAAGACTACCAAAAGACTGATCGCCGGTAACACAGACCCAGGCGGCTCACTATCCGACAGTTTCCACATCGCATTGCTCCAATATCGGAACGGGCCAAGTGCCGACACCAACATGTCCCCGGCACAATGCCTGTTCGGGCGGGCCACCAGAGACCTCCTCCCTGGACTCCCTGCATCATACCTCCCACATCAGGACTGGACGACACGGCTCGACCTACGACAACGTGCGCTGTCCAGACGCCAGGTCACCAGCCGTGCCAGATGGGATGAACACTCCCAAGGCCTGTCCCCACTCCGTTGCGGTGACACAGTCATGATTCAAAATCAGACTGGACGTCACCCAACGAAGTGGGACAAGTCTGGCACGGTCGTGGAAGTACTGCAGTATCACCAATATGCAGTACGGACCGACGGCTCTGGGAGGCTCACAACTCGAAACCGACGATACCTTCGGAAATTCGACCCCTTAACCACCTCAGCCAACCCACACACTATCATACCCCAACCATCACCTGTGCCGGCCAAGGCAACACCTACACCCGACCGCCCAGCTATCCCCCCTCAGCCCTCATCCGCCCCGGTGGCAAGGACTACGCAACCGCCTCCAAACAGCGCGACCACTCCAACCCCTGCCAACCCAAACCTTCAGGCTCAACCGGCAGTACATCCTCACACGCCACCGGCCACCATAAGCCAACCAAACCAGAACCCACCGGCGTCGCCCCCCCTGCCAACATCGGATAACCCAACAGGACTTCGGTGGCCAAAACACCTGTAAGACCTGCCCCCATGCTGCAGCGCCACCTGACCCCCCTGCCCACACCTCCTCGGAAAGCCACGCCCACACCGAAGTCACCCAGAAGAAGCAAGAGGGGCCCAAAGCCCGTAGACCGTCTGGGTTACTAATCACTCCTCAGCAGAACCCGAGCCTCTGCTTGGGGGGAGATAGAGAATACAGAGCTAACCTAACTAACTACAGACTCATATATATGTATCCCAATGCTATGTATGGACCTTACCTACTTAACGACCCCTTACCTTGCGCATGCTTCCTATACATCCTTCACTTGCGCATGCATTGCTTTATGATGATAATGATTCTATATCCAGTTACATCTATGGGCAAATGCACAGTGTGTTATCCTCGATTGTGGATTGTTGTTTTTGTTGGCCACTTCAGAAGCAGAGCCCATCAGAGACAAGAAGGAAGAAATTGTGGCCAGTTCTTTTTTTCCCTTCCTGTGTGTGTGTGGGGGGGGGGGGGGTTTGAGTGATATGATATGATGATATGATGGTAAGATTATAAAAAAATTAAGAAATTATAGCTAATGAAAGCCCTAAATGAAAGCCCTACGTCCAAAATCAATTATTTCCGATCAAGGATATATACGAGTTTATTAACAAAGTGAGCCAAAGCATTTTTAAATTAACCACGACTCATCTAAGTCCAATCAAGGGGGAGAGTTCACAAAAAAAGTGAATCAAACCCTTTTCTCGGGATGCACTTTTTTTCAGCTGCTCAACTTTTTTTCAGCTGCTCAAAGCAGCCGGCTTGGCACCCCAGGAAGAAATGCCTGCCCTGATTCTTGGTTCCTGCAGCCGCCTGGCTGATGTGTCTCTCCCTATCTGGAAGAGAGGTTTACCAGCAGCTTTGGATATCACTGTGATAACTCTCCAAAGGCAGACCCTAGAAGGGTCGGCCATCACCTAGAAAAAGTGATGTCAAGAATGTTGGGAAGGTATACACTAACAGAGGATCTGGGTGGATTTGGACGGGAAGAGGATGTGCTGATCAGTCTTGAGGGGTGAAGGTGACATTATGATGTCATAGGGGCAACAGACATTTCTGACAATTCTAGATGTAAGCAAGGCATATGATACTGTGTGGGGAGAAGGATTGTGGATGAAGATGAGAGAGATATTGGGTTCAGAAAGAATTTCTGTATGAACGAATGTGTCATTGGGTAAAGTGGGGGCAGGGCTGAGATAGGGTTGTCCTTTGTCACCAGTTCTCTATAATGTGGGGTTGTTGAAGATTTGGTGGGAAAAGGGCTAGGAATAGGAACATGGTGTGGTGGGTTGCTGTATGCAGATCTTGTACTGTTAGTGAGAGATCAGGTAGAGTTAAAAGTGATGTAGGATGTGGGGGTGAAGTATGCGATGAAGTCGAGATTTAGATATGTGAAAAGTAAGTCAATGATGGTCTGTGGAAAATGTAGTGGAGGAGAGAGAGTGGAGAGAGAGTGGAAAGTTAATGAGAAAAGATTGAGATCGTGAATGTTCTCAATATCTTGGGGTATAGTTTGACAGTGGAATGAAAGGAAATGTTCATTTGGAGAAGATAGGAGAAATGGAGGGCAAGAATTGTTTATATGAGCAGGATGAATATGGAGATGGAATGGAGATGGACAGAGGTAATCTAATATGGGAGCTACTAGCTAGGCCATGTCTGGAATATGCATCTCTGGCTCCATAATGCAGAACAAACAATCTCATTGTGACCTCGGTACTGTATTTTGTGGAAATTCAGATCAAATTCATCGCAATGCTTACAAATCCCTTCACCTTATCAGACGTACTATCTCTTCCGTTATAAAAGAAATTTACTTATTAGTAAAAAATCACCTTACTTATTGCTCTCGGCTCTGGAGACCGAGAGTGATAAAAGATATTGCCAACCTAGAGCGGGCCAGGCTGTACATTACTCGCAGTACAAAATCAAGACTGAAAAACCTAATGTGATATGCCACTCATATCAGTTACTGTTCCAAGATGTTGTGTTTGTCATGAATTCACTAAAATATTCATCTGACAACTTAATCATCAGCCTTTCAATATTTCAACAAGATCTGCCACATACCATCTCCAAAGCAAGTATTGTCGATCACTCTACACATGTTACTTCCTCTTTAATCGAATAGTAAGGCCACTCTCTCAATCTTTAACGAAAATTACAAAAAACAAAATACCCCCTTTAATTATTGCCATCTTGAAACTACATAGCCTAAAATGTTATGTACATGACACAGTTATGTAGAATGAATATGCAAAGTGGGTCAGGGTGGTTTGGATGGACTTAGCTGTGGTATCGGGTTTGCAGAACGAAAATATTGTGTATTAAAAGTTATATGATCCCATCAACAACCCCAGGAACTCGGGTGGGGAGCCGCTCATCCAGAGAGATGAGTTCCCATGCCATAGGATTAAGGCTAACCACCATCTAAAACAACTCAGCACCTGTTTCAGAGGTAGGCTCTATCTGTGAGCCATGAGAGGAAAATGACTGCCCATGCCAAGGCCTGTCGCTTAGTTGGGGAATCCTTTACCCATTTGGCCACACACCCCTCCCGAGTTATCCCCATTGTAATAACCAGCCATCTCCCCATCCCCAGCTTTAAAAAGTGGCAAAATATAACTCTGTCTCCAATCTTCTGGCCATTACTTAGACTCCATCACCAAATGAACACAACGTATCCACCATCCTATCCCAAACTTCAACATCTCATTAATTATGCCATCAGGACCAGGAGCCTTGACCCTCTTTAAACCCTTCACAATATTGTACATCTCCTGAAAATCAGCTTACTGCACCATCCAGTTCACTTCTTTAGCCAAAAAGAACTCAACTGATCACTTTGACATCACAACAGGGAGTTGTGATGGAGTGAGATCTGCACACTTGTCGACACATTCCCTCTATCATCACTTCAACAAGCTCATAAAACAACATCGGCCGTACAGCAGAACACACCAGCCAAAAAACACCAGCAAAGCAATGCGAAAATATGAGGAAAGAAATTACATCCATATTCCATGCATTTGACCTCTGCACCACACACCATCCTAACCAACATCAAGATCACAACTTCCTCGATGTGATGCTCAACCTCACCAACAGGTCACACCAGCCACACTGCAAACCAAACAGCTAACTTCTCTATGTCGACAAAATATCAAATCATGTCCATCTATAAATCGAGCAGCTTCCGCTATGTATCAACAAACAAATCACCAACTATGATGACAATACAGTGGCTCCTGACCACGAAAAAAATTCTTCACGACAGTAGTGGCTACTGCAATACCAACCTCCAACGGCAGAAAACAGCACCAACCAGATCAAGGGACAGGCAGATAAGATGGTACCATCCACACCATTCAGTAAAAATGTGAAACCAACATCAGCAGAACATTCGCTCAGCCTCATCAAGTTCCACTTCCCGAAAGGCAGCACATTGCACATATTATCAGCGCCAGCAACGACAAGGTCAGCTACTCTTGCCCCAGAAACACAAACAGCATCACCAAGGCCTATGACAAAAAACTACTAAACTGCACCAACAACAGGATGCAGCTGCCGAAACAAGAATGATTGTCCACTGGGTGAAAACTGTCTACAAAGATACTGTCTCCACCAGCCATGATAAAAAACACTACACTGGACTCACTGACACAACTTTTAAGGGCACGTTACCCAAACCACAAGTTCACTTTCAACCATGAGGACAAGAGAAACAGCTCTGAACTCTCTAAAGTCATATGGAATCTCTGACACCAACATACAGTACAAACATAAAATGGTCCATCACGGACAGAGCACTATCCTACTCAACTACATCAAATCACTGAACTTGTGATCACAGAAAAACTCCACATCATCTACTCAGACAAATAAACACTCTAATAAACAGATGATCTGAATTCCTCTCAAAGTGCAGGCGCAAGTTCGTCCTCAAAAAAACACCCATTGACACCTCCACCTGTTGATCATCCATCTGTCAAACCTTCAATCATCACCTCATTTTATATCCATCATTCCACCTCATACATATACCCTCATCTCAATTTCCTCCTTCTCCCTGATCATTGCTCATGCATGAAACTAGAGTAGCTAATTCCAAAATTGTCATATATACATGCGTGGCATTATTGTTTACAAATATTTAGCCCCTAACTTCAGGATTCAATTTTTGGGCTTTTGGAATGGGTTTAAGAACTGGTTCAAGTTCCATTCTGTAGGTATTTTTGAGTTTGTACTGTTTACCTCATTTTGTCATATCCTGTTCCACACATGCACACACAAACACTTTCACACACAAAGCCATAGCAATGTTTTTCCCCACACCCACATTAATAATGTGATACAAAACATTGGCTGGTTCTTTGTGTCATAACCATGGTAGTGAGATCATCAGCTTTGTCAGAGTGCTCTAGCCGCTGCCCTAGCCTTAACCCTAGCCACTTTCTGGTACTAGCCATTGCCCTAGCCACTCCTACTAGCCATTGCCCTAGCCTCAACCTTAGCCACTCCTGGTACTAGCCATTGCCCTAGCCTCAACCTTAGCCACTCGCCATTGCCTTGCCTCAACCTTAGCCACTCCTGGTACTAGCCATTGCCCTAGCCTCAACCTTACCCACTCCTGGTACTAGCCATTGCCCTAGCCTCAACCTTAGCTGGTCCTGGCACTAACCGTTGTCATTCCTCTGATGTAGTAATGCTATGATTGTGGCCAGACCATCCCCATTTCCATCCCTTGCCTAATTAAGACTAGCTATTTTGATGAAGGGTAGCCAAGATCCTACTCTCCAGAGCCAAGTGTCCATTAGCAGGTATTTGTAGTATTCATTATAATGTGACAGTGTTTAAGAGCTCAATTTTCCTGAAAACAAATCAAGTTCTCCCCCCTCCCCCCCCATTTTGTTTTTGGGGGGAAAGGGGGGGGAGTAGAAGCAGTTCAGTCATCTGCTGGCACTTGATAGAGCCTAAACACAGAATGTAAAAAAAGAAGCCAACCTTGAAAGGTAATGGTGGAAACAGTATATAGTTTGTGATAAATGTAAATAAAGAGTGGTTGAAGAGATGTTCCATCTCTCCACTAGAGCCAAGAAGCAAGAATATGAAGAGGGTAGAGGACATTAAACTCCAGGATTAGGACTAAAATCGGACAAGCAACTACCTAAGCAGGAGCTCTAAAATAATCCCGCCACCGTGAGAACGTACATAATTATCGTGGGCCCAGACGATGCCTGCGGCACTAATAGGCGCCTGCGGTCTGCATAATTATTATCTCGAAGTTGCAAGCAACATACCACTATATATTACGTTACAATACGAGAAGCCAATAAAGCAAGTCCTACAAAGAGCCTCTGCAAAGATGAGTACAACTCCCAATGGATCTACTACTACTGCACCAGCTGCTAGCGCCTATGGCGGGCTATGGAACTATGTAGAGATGGTGTTGGCAGCTGTCTTCCTTGTGGCAGTCACTGTGGGGTTCGTGGTGATTGGAGCCACCGGTGAGTCCTTTAGCATAACCCATACTTAATACCTGAGCTGAAATTGATAAACTGCCGAGCTGTGTGCTAGCTGTCTGTGATGCGGCCTTGTTGACTTGTCTTTTTAAATTATCTGCTGTAAATGCAGTCTAAGACCCTTTACCAATTCCTATGGTCTGTCAACTGACTATATAGTGCCTTGTGACCCCTGCACCTGTTGAGGGACAAGTAACAGTCATCTTGTGTCTTTACGAATCTCACATGGGAAGTTGTTACCCAACCTTTGTGAGCCATCTTCACAAGTCGAGTACAATCTGCACCTGAGAAGGACTTGGGTGGCAAATTCCAGGTGATCCAGTGAGGCCAATGACAATCCTAGGGTCATCCATGGATACCCACCACATTGTCTGGTTCAGAGTTGTTATAATCCTAGCCGGCCCCTGAGAGAGAGAGTGAGACATGCTTATGGCTGATCTTTTCCTCTCCTTCTGGGTTGCCATTGCTGACAGCCTCTCTATCTTCTCCTTTGGTTCCTGAGGTCCTGTTTGTGAGTGTCACAGACAATGCCTTGGGTATAACTTTGGGGAAAAAACAGCCTAGCTGAGGAGCTAGGAGAGTGAGGATTCAGGCTCCATTTTAGTTCTCACTCTGAAGTGCGGGCATGACTGAGACTGACCATATATTTTTGAATAGCCAGCACCTTTTGTAGGAGCATGCACCATTTGCTATAGCATGTGAAATCATGTGCACCCTCACCCTCAATAGGACCGTACATGGCCACCTCTAATTGCATTGCAAGGCGCATTAAACTTGAGCCAGGCCTTATAACAACAGGCCGCCTTAATTGTGTAGTGTCTTGAAGTGTGAACCTGTGAGCAGAATGGCTGAGGGACGTACATCTGAGGAGCAGCTAATGAAGTTACCATGATAGTTTTGCATTTCTGATAGTTTTGCATTTCTGGAAGACAGATGGCTCAGAAGATTCTGGAAGACAGATGGCTCAGAAGATTCTGGAAGACAGATGGCTCAGAAGATTCTGGAAGATAGATGGCTCAGAAGATTCTGGAAGACAGATGACTCAGAAGATTCAGGAAGACAGATGGCTCAGAAGATTCTGGAAGACAGATGGCTCAGAAGATTCTGGAAGACAGATGGTTCAGAAGATTCGGGAAGACAGATGACTCAGAAGATTCTGGAAGACAGATGGTTCAAATGATTCTGGAAGACAGATGACGCAGAAGATTCGGGAAGACAGATGGCTCAGAAGATTTTGGAAGACAGATGGCTCAGAAGATTCTGGAAGACAGATGACTCAGAAGATTCGGGAAGACAGATGGTTCAGAAGATTCGGGAAGACAGATGACTCAGAAGATTCTGGAAGACAGATGGTTCAGAAGATTCTGGAAGACAGATGGTTCAGAAGATTCGGGAAGACAGAAGGCTCAGAAGATTCGGGAAGACAGATGGTTCAGAAGATTCGGGAAGACAGATGACTCAGAAGATTCGGGAAGACAGATGACTCAGAAGATTCGGGAAGACAGATGGTTCAGAAGATTCTGGAAGACAGATGGCTCAGAAGATTCTGGAAGATAGATGGCTCAGAAGATTCTGGAAGACAGATGACTCAGAAGATTCAGGAAGACAGATGGCTCAGAAGATTCTGGAAGACAGATGGCTCAGAAGATTCTGGAAGACAGATGGTTCAGAAGATTCGGGAAGACAGATGACTCAGAAGATTCTGGAAGACAGATGGTTCAAATGATTCTGGAAGACAGATGACGCAGAAGATTCGGGAAGACAGATGGCTCAGAAGATTTTGGAAGACAGATGGCTCAGAAGATTCTGGAAGACAGATGACTCAGAAGATTCGGGAAGACAGATGGTTCAGAAGATTCGGGAAGACAGATGACTCAGAAGATTCTGGAAGACAGATGGTTCAGAAGATTCTGGAAGACAGATGGTTCAGAAGATTCGGGAAGACAGAAGGCTCAGAAGATTCGGGAAGACAGATGGTTCAGAAGATTCGGGAAGACAGATGACTCAGAAGATTCGGGAAGACAGATGACTCAGAAGATTCGGGAAGACAGATGGTTCAGAAGATTCGGGAAGACAGATGGTTCAGAAGATTCTGGAAGACAGATGGCTCAGAAGATTCTGGAAGACAGATGACTCAGAAGATTTGGGAAGACAAATGACTCAGAAGATTCTGGAAGACAGATGGTTCAGAAGATTCGGGAAGACAGATGACTCAGAAGATTCGGGAAGACAAATGACTCAGAAGATTCTGGAAGACAGATGACTCAGAAGATTCGGGAAGACAGATGACTCAGAAGATTCGGGAAGACAGATGGTTCAGAAGATTCGGGAAGACAGATGGTTCAGAAGATTCTGGAAGACAGATGGCTCAGAAGATTCTGGAAGACAGATGACTCAGAAGATTTGGGAAGACAAATGACTCAGAAGATTCTGGAAGACAGATGGTTCAGAAGATTCGGGAAGACAGATGACTCAGAAGATTCGGGAAGACAAATGACTCAGAAGATTCTGGAAGACAGATGACTCAGAAGATTCGGGAAGACAGATGACTCAGAAGATTCAGGAAGACAGATGACTCAGAAGATTCGGGAAGACAAATGACTCAGAAGATTCTGGAAGACAGATGGTTCAGAAGATTCGGGAAGACAGATGGCTCAGAAGACGACTGTATCTCTCCAATCTCGGTGGAAGCAGCCAGTGGAGTAGCAACCATCACTGGAGAGACAGCCATACTGCACGATAGGACTAGAGGGGATGGTACTGATCCCTTCCAGCTCTGTGAGCGAGGCGACCACACATACTGCATGCAGATAATAATACAGTGCACATTGAATTGATGTGCTGAGTGACACCTCATGGAATCCACACCACCGCCGATATGTGATCAACATTATTGCAGTGCTAAATGCTAATAAATAGGATGATGCCCAAGTGTTTGGTTTCTCCTCTTCCTGCCATTGTTGAATGCCAGTCCAGACTAGTGGAGAGGGGAGAAGAGGGAGGGTGGGAGGAGGTGGAGGAAGGAAGTGGGCAAGGAGGTGGAGAAGGGAGGGAGGTATTTTCAAAATATAATCTCCTTATCACATCTGTGCACTCTCTATGGTTGGGTAGCAGATGCTTAGACCGTGCTGGAGATGTTTTGAGTCTGAATGGCAACAGTCTCTAGTGGTTACACTCCTGCTTGTAATGCGCCTTGAGGGTGCGTGTGTGCCCCTCTCAAGATGGAGTCTCTAGTGGTTACCCTCGTAATGCGCTTGAGGGTGCGTGTGTGCCCCTCTCAAGATGAAGTCTCTAATGGTTACACTCCTGCTTGTAATGAGCAGTGAATATTTTGCAGTCCTTTCCTCTGCCCACCTTATCTTCTCCTCCCCTCTCTCCTCACCTCCTCACTTCCCTCTCCTCATCCCTTTCCACCTCCACCCTTCTCCCTGCCAGGTCCCAGGGCAACCCTCGGAACTTCCCATAACATGTACATGTGTGTGGTTCCAGAGGCCGAGAAGCTAATCTGGGATCCATCCACAATAATGATTGACGACCAGTCCTGCTCGAGAATAGGCCGTCCATTTCTTATTGAAGAAGAAGACCCCAAAAAGTTGCAGTATTACCCCATGAAGAATATAATGTTTTATTCCTACATCCCATACCTGAAGAAGCAGGTGATGTCCAGGGAGTTTGAGTTCCTCCTTATGGACCTAAACGTGCAGTTTATGTTCAGCAGCTACATCAAGCAGTTTATGGGTAAGGGGTCATCAAAATGCTGGCTTGATTGTGGGTAAAGGGTCACCACGTTTGTGATTGTGGGTAAAGGGTTGAGTTTCAGAAGAGACCCGATGGGTTGACATTCTGATTTTTTGCTCAACTTTATGATGTGTACACTGTTTATCCTCCTTCCTTACATCACCTGAGCCACCCTAATCATTGTCAACTTAACTATGATGAAGGAAGACAGAGTTGTGCTGTCAATGTAGTATTCCTCTCTTGTCTTGCCTGATTTTCTCAAATGATAGAAAACAGCTGATCTTCCCTGCACTTGAATGTTAGCACCAGTCTTGCAAGCATCGCATGTCTGCTAAATCTTCCAGTAATTCACTAGAAGCTTCTTTAAATCAAATCCATCCTTTTGTAAGTCACCCTGTCAAGTTACCCTGTCAGAACACCATATTTGTAACAAACGAGCATCACCCCCCACACACTCTGAGCTACATCATCTCTGGACAGAGCTTGGTCAGCAAGGAACTCCTCCTGAACCTGAGCAGCCTCTACTCGATCGTGTGTGGGATCGGTAGTTGGCCCAAGCCATCATTTCAATGCTTAGAAGCTGAGGTGAACTTTTTTCTTTTTTTCCTTTTTTTTTTGCATGTTATTTTAAAAAGAAGTCAGTCTCTTTAGAAAGATGTCTCTCTAATGAGTAAGTCTTAGCTCCTACTTCAAGCTACATGTACATATACTGGTGTTGGTCACAAATTGCCAGGTGCAGTATGTGTTTTACAAACCTGCTCATGTTTGATGCCGACTCCAATTAGATCTGTCGGGTGCACTTAAATCCTCTAATTAACAAGGGGTCAATTCTCTATTAGCACTGTGTTGTTGTTTTTGTTGTTGTTTTGCAGATGAGGGGATGAATGTTTTGAAGTTCCAGATTTCCCTTGGTTACCGTGATAATTTGAAGGGCCTTTGGAAGAGGAAGGCAGTTGGGAATGTGACCCGAACAATGACCTGCAGACCCTCTCGAGCCAACAAGGTGAGTAGGTGGAGAAGAAGCTGCAAACGACCCATCCATTTCACTCGACCTGTTAACATGAATAGTTGAGTGTATGTATTCTAAATATTTCCCCTGGGATTTAGGAAAACCTGTTCTAGCTTGTAGTTTAGCATTCCTGTTTCGCTAAGCCCGTACTTTCACCTTTCCCACCCAGCTTGCTTCTCTCCTTATTTCTTTCTCTGCTTCCTACCCTCCCTCACTCACTCACTCACTCACTCACTCACTCACTCACTCACTCACTCACACACACACTCTCTCACTCACTCACTCACTCACTCCCTCACTCACTCACTCACTCACACTCACTCACTCACTCACTCACACTCACTCACTCACACTCACTCACTCACTCACTCACTCACCCACCCACTCACTCCCTCACTCACTCCCTCACTCACTCACTCACTCACACACTCACTCATCACTGACTCACACACTCACTCACTCACTCAGTCACTCACTCACTCACTCCTTTCCCTCTTCCTTTTCATCCATCCTTCCTTCTCTCCTTCTTCCTCTCCCTCTCTCACACTTTCCATTGCTTCACTGCTCTCCTTCTCCATCCTTCTCACCTCTCCTCCTTCCTCCCCTCTCCATTTCTTCTCTTAATTCTCCATTTCTCTCTCTCTCTCTCTCCTCTCCTTCACTCCCCCTGTGCCTAAAACTCGTGCAGAACATCATGTCCTGTGACCACCTGCCTCTCTTGGAACTGGGAAGCTGTCACCACAAGCAGTACCTCATTAACTTCTTCTTCCCCGAGCTGCCCCTCAATGACAGGGAGGAGTACAGAGGCTTTTCACAACTTGGTCACGTTGACCTGTTTGTAAGTGACTCATCTGTGTGAGTGGCGTGTCTGGTTGAAGTCTTTGCAATGTACTTATTGGAAGGACTAGTCTGGAGACCACTTCTTGTTAGCAGGTCTTGTTCTTCGCAAACTAATCCACAGTGTGTGCGTGTGTGTGTGTGTGTGTGTGTGTCTATTTGGGTGTGTGTGTGCATGTGTGTGTTGGTGTGTGTGCATGAGAGAATGCTTGTAATAATCCATAGTCCGTGGATTTCTAATTTGCATTAAGGTCATTGATTAACATGGAATCATGGTAAAGGGTCATGGGAGTGATGTGGCAAAGAGTTGCCCGTGCTACTACTACTTCATCATTATTAAACTGCTTTCAATAATACCATGCTTGCTACTACAACTGGTTGTAAGTAATAACAAGTGTAATCAGAGATAGCAAACCTCTGCCACTCCCGATAATTTTTCTTTCGTAATTATTCTGAACAAAACTATATTTGTTGACAAAGAAAGTGATTCTTAAAACTGCAAGACTTCCACACCTTACCTAAGAGCTGCATGACTTCCACACCTTACCTAAGAGCTGCATGACTTCCACACCTTACCCTTAGAGCTGCATGACTTTCACACCTTACCTAAGAGCTGCATGACTTCCACACCTTACCTTAGAGCTGCATGACTTCCACACCTTACCTTAGAGCTGCTTGACTTCCACACCTTACCTAAGAGCTGCATGACTTACACACCTTACCTTAGAGCTGCTTGACTTGCACACCTTACCTAAGAGCTGCATGCATGACTTCCACACCTTACCTAAGAGCTGCATGACTTCCACACCTTACCTTAGAGCTGCATGACTTCCACACCTTACCTTAGAGCTGCTTGACTTCCACACCTTACCTAAGAGCTGCATGACTTACACACCTTACCTTAGAGCTGCTTGACTTGCACACCTTACCTAAGAGCTGCATGCATGACTTCCACACCTTACCTAAGAGCTGCATGATTTCCACACCTTACCTTAGAGCTGCTTGACTTCCACACCTTACCTTAGAGCTGCATGACTTCCACACCTTACCTTAGAGCTGCATGACTGCCACATGGTTCATCCTTACCTTAGAGCTGCATGACTGCCACATGGTTCATCCTTACCTTAGAGCTGCTTGACTTTCACATTGTTCATCCTTACCTTAGAGCTGCATGACTTCCACATGGTTCATCCTTACCTTAGAGCTGCATGACTTCCACATGGTTCATCCTTACCTTAGAGCTGCATGACTTCCACATGGTTCATCCTTACCTTAGAGCTGCATGACTTCCACATTCTACATTTGTTGCCTATGCATTGTAATCAATGCCTTTCTTATGAAACATGGTAAGGGACAGTCTCTAAGCCATCCCCATTCTTGTAAGATGTATGTCTGTGCACGCATGCAGGAGATACATCAATCTCCTTCATTCACTCGTCTCTGGATCAGGCTGAAGACATTTCTCTTTCCTGTCTCTGTGCTGGCCGTAGGCTTGTACTGGCGCAAGTTGGTGGGTGTTTCTAAATTGGAGAGACGGAGCATTTCACTGGTGGAAAAGTAAGTTCATCCCCTCCTCCTGACCCCTCCTCCTGACCCCTCCTCCTGACCCCTCCTCCTGACCCCCCTCCTCCCGACCCCCTCCTCCCGATCCCCTCCTCCTGACCCCCTCCTCCTCCTGACCCCTCCTCCTGACCCCCCTCCTCCCGACCCCCTCCTCCTGCCCCCCTCCTCCTGACCCTCTCCTCCTGACCTTCTCCTCCCGACCCCCGACCCCTGACCCCTCCTCCTGACCCCTCCTCCTAACCCCCCTCCTCCCGACCCCCTCCTCCCGATCCCCTCCTCCTGACCCCCTCCTCCTGACCCCCTCCTCCTCCTGACCCCTCCTCCTGACCCCCCTCCTCCTGACCCCTCCTCCCGACCCCCTCCTCCTGACCCTCTCCTCCTGACCTTCTCCTCCCGACCCCCCCCGCTGACCCCCTCCTCCTGACCTGACCCCTCCGCGAGGCCCCCTCCTCCTGACCCCCTCCTCCCGACCCCCTCCTCCCGACCCCCTCCTCCCGACCCCCTCCTCCCGACCCCCTCCTCCCGACCCCCTCCTCCCGACCCCCTCCTCCTGACCCCCTCCTCCCGACCCCTCCTCCCGACCCCCTCCTCCCGACCCCCTCCTCCCGACCCCCTCCTCCTGACCCCCTCCTCCTGACCTTCTCCTCCCGGCCCCCTCCTCCTGACCGCCTCCTCCCGACCCCCTCCTCCCGACCCCCTCCTCCTGACCCTCCCCCTGACCCCTCCTCCTGACCCCTCCTCCTGACTGAGAAAGTGCGTGTGTGTGTATGTGTGTGTGCGCGTGCCATCTGCTGCCTTGATGAGATCATATGTTCTATTAAAAATGTCTGAACAATTCATCACATGTGGTATGCATAGGTGTGCACTAATTGAGCATGTACTCTAAAATATTTCATCCTCCAAGTCTGTAGAACGGGGGGTGGGTGGGGTTAAGCCTCGCACAAAGTGTACGAGACTCACACATTCCATTGTCCTGTCCCACTCCCATGCCAGATCACGCAACTCTCACGCATCATAGAATTTCATTCCAGACCCATCACATGCTCTATATACAAGTATATATTCCCTGGAAATATGCACCCCCCAGCATCTACCATGCTGTTTTCAGCACTCTAGGATCAGGCCGAGCTTAGGTGTGAAGCACTAGTACTTATATAGTCTGTGTTGAAATTGCGTGCTGAGCCAATGAGAAGGACGGCAATGACAGTCCATTTGCATACTTAAATGGAGATGAGGTCGTTGACTTGAAGAGGTTTTAGGACACCTGATGGCCATGCTCATCAACAGCTCGAGTCGAGGCAGCGTGTAGCCGTGGAAACAACCAGCTGACCCTTACGAGATGGGTTTTCTTGACTAGAACTTCACTGCAAGAGATCATGTGAACGTTGGTAATGCTGGTGTGCACCAGTTAGAATAAATCCTCACCCTGTACAGTAATCCAAACTTGAGAGCTTTGCACGTTAGCAGAGGACGGCACTTTTAATAAAGTGTTTAAAAAACTTGTGGTTATGACTTTAGGCTCCATAGATTCTGCACACTTCACTCTATGAACTTTATCCATCTCAAAAGATAGCTCTCTCTGTGTGCTCTCTTTTGATACTAAAAACTGTTGCATAGGTGCAACCATACCCAAGGTACAGGCAGTCAAAGTTGTGCCACAGACAGTCAAAGTTGTGGGGACTCAATTCTCTACCATTCTGCTCCTGATTGGAACGTGCTAATTACTACCAGTGGTTAAAGGAAACCCTACTATACAAAATGAGTGTTTTCATTCGCTAAAACTTGAGTGCGTGTCAGGCATGGTTGATTTCAACCCCCACGCTTGACCATGTCCTCGTGTTTAGCGCCCAATGAAAACAGTTATTGTATGGAGGAGAGCCTCCTCAACTTCGAACCAGCAAGTTACAAGTTCGAGTCTTGTGTCAACTAGCTAGCACTTTCCAAGGAGCTAGAACTGCAGGCTGCAGGTTTTGACATCCCCAACTTTGACTGCCTGTACCTTGGGTATGGTTGCACCTATGCACAGTTTTTAGTATCAAAAGAGAGCGCACAGAGAGAGCTATCTTTTGAGATGGATAAGGTTCATAGAGTGAAGTGTGCAGAATCTATGGAGCTCCAAAGTTGCAACCACAGTTTTTAACACTTCTATAGTTATAACAATAATAGCTAATAAAGAAACCAATAAAATAATAAATAAATAATAAATAAAATAAATAAATAAACAAAAAAATTGACAGTAGTAATAGTAGTAGTAGTAATAGTAGTAATAGTAATAATGATGATGATGATGATGATGATGATATAATAATATTAATATTAATAATAATAATAATAATAATAATAATAATAATAATAATAATAATAATAATAATAATAATAATAATAATAATAATAATAATAATAATAATAATAATAATAATAATAATAATAATAATAATAATAATAATAATAATAATAATAATAATAATAAAAGTAAAAGGTGCTAGCATACATGAGGAGGCTAAGAGCAGGGTCCTAGGTTTGCTTCTGTTCTGGTGCTGGCATACATGAGGAGGCTAAGAGCAGGGTCCTAGGTTTGCTCTGTTCTGGTGCTGGCATACATGAGGAGGCTAAGAGCAGGGTCCTAGGTTTGCTTCTGTTCTGGTGCTGGCATGCATGAGGAGGCTAAGAGCAGGGTCCTAGGCTTGCTTCTGTTCTGGTGCTGGCATACATGAGGAGGCTAAGAGCAGGGTCCTAGGTTTGCTTCTGTTCTGGTGCAGGCATACACGAGGAGGCTAAGAGCAGGGTCCTAGGTTTGCTTGTGTTCTGGTGCTAGCATACATGAGGAGGCTAAGAGCAGGGTCCTAGGTTTGCTTCTGTTCTGGTGCTGGCATACATGAGGAGGCTAAGAGCAGGGTCCTAGGTTTGCTGATAGGTTACAGTGTAGCTGCAGTGACTCACATTGTCCATGTCACGTGTCAGCGATCTTGTTCTGTGTGCAGTGTGTACACAATCTAGAGGCATTATAGCTGCTTTGCTCAGCCTTGTGGCAATTGACTGCCAATCTACCTTGACAGATCTCAATCCATTTGCATCAGAATCAATCCCAGACCCAGAGAAACTTAAAATAGTAAAAATAAATATTAATAATAATAATTATTATTATAACAAAACTTTAATAATACACAACCTTAATAATACTAATAAAATAATTATAATAATAACAATAATAAATAAATATTAATGATGATGATGATGATGATGATGATGATGATGATGATGATGATGATGATGATGACAATAACAACAATAATAACAAATAATAACAAATAATAACAACAACAACAACAACAACAATAATAATAATAGTGACAACAACAACAACAATAATAATATAATAATCAATAATAAATAAATATTAATGATAATAATAATAATACCGGTAATAATAATAATAATAATAATAATAATAATGATGATGATGATAATAATGGTGTTAATAATATAATAATAGTAATAATAATAATAATAATAATAATAATAATAATAATAATAATAATAATAATAATAATAATAATAATAATAATAATAATAATAATAAAATAATAATAGTGATAATAATAATTATAGTGATAATAATAATTATAATAATGGTGATAAAAATAATAATAATAATAATAATAATAATAATCACTATCATAATAATATTCGCAATAATATTCGCAATAATATTCGCAATAATATTCGCAATAATATTCGCAATAATATTCGCAATAATAATGGTATAATTTATCCTGGAGGAAGACTCCCATCCTTTTGAAGCACCCCCACTCCACCACCCCAACCCCTCCCCAAACTTTTACAGTCTAGCACTGATAACCTGTGATTAGTGGCCCTGTTTTATGCTTACATAAACCTGGGATTAGTGCTATCTTATGCATCCATAAACCTGTGATTAGTGGCCCTGTCTTATGCATCCATAGGTTTCTGGGGGGTCTGGGTTGCTGTCTGGTCTTCTATAATGGTGAGTAGACACACCATTTAAATGACCTTTTACCATTTAACCATGCTGCACCAACGCAGACTGATATCTGGTGTACAGGATTTTAACTGGTAAAGGGTCATCTATATGTTTGCTCTGTTTGGGTACAATCATATTATGTCAATATATCGTATCTCGAGGGATAATTTCGAATGATTTTAATGTTCGTGGTTTTCACACACCACGGGTAGGTACAATGAGGTGTGGCTTCCACTGGACACTTCCACAATCCCCAGAATCCATCAGTAATCACCAGCTGACAAAATTTATCTTTCTATAAATAAAAAAAAGCTAAATATTTAATGTAGAGGGAAACTCTCTCAATATTGGTTTGACCCCCCATTTCAAAATGGCCGACAACAATGCCCTCTTCCCCCCCCCAAATCCAAACCTCATATCTCGGCTAGAATTCCCATTGGTAGCTTCCTAGCTGCCTCCTCTAATATTAGCTGCCAAAGGACTGCCAGCACGTGCTTGAATCCTTGTAGGAGGTAGTGTAAATCCATTACCTCCAAAATCAGTTGAAAACTGTGAACTTTGTCTTCATGTATAATATACAACCTCTTTCTCTCTTTTGGGGGGGGCCTCACGTGACTTGTGTACTCCTAATGTCCTGGGGCATGTGTACAGAGGACTCCTAATTCCTGGGGCATGTGTACAGAGGACTCCAAATGTCCTGGGGCAGGTGTACAGAGGACTCCAAATGTCCTGGGGCATGTGTACAGAGGATTCCAGATGTCCTGGGGCATGTGTACAGAGGACTCCTAATGTCCTGGGGCATGTCCACGGCTACTCGTGTTTCTTGGTCGTGGAATATTTTTGGTACGGATCGTCAATTTGTTGATTTGCGCGTGCTCTATTAGAAGGAATGGCCCATGTGCTAAGTTCTGCTGTTTGGTTGGTGGAGTTCTCGCTCCTGGGAAACTATTACCAAGTCCAAAGGAGACTATAGCTGGTCCTCTTCCAAAGCATTGCTCTTTTGGTTGGTGGAGTTCTCCTATGCAACTGTTACCAAGTCCTTCATGGGTACAGTCCACAATAGTAGCAAGACACTGCATGTGCTGGTGTGTAACAAAGTTCTGAGTAGGAGTAGGACTTGGTAGAACTCTGGGCAGTCCTCCACCACTCAACTATAAGAAACAACAATAAAGTTCTGAGTAGACTTGGTAGAACTCTGTGCAGTCTTCCACCACTCAACTATAATAATATACAGAAACAACAATAAAGTTCTGAGTAGGACTTGGTAGAACTCTGTGCAGTCCTCCACCACTCAACTATAATAATAAAGAAACAATAAAATAGACATTAGATAATCAACTTGAAATTGTATTCATTCGAAGTTTGAACTAGATGCTCCAGCCCTCATCAGGAATAATGAGAGCTAAGACTCACATGAGTCCAGTAGCTAGCTATCCACCACGTGCTATAAAACCACACCTCTGGCACACGCGTCCAACACATGTGTACCGGATGTAAAAAATAATTAAATAAATATAAATAAATATAAATAATAATAAATTAATTAATTATAAATAAATAAGGAATAATTATGGTCGTGTCTTCAAGTTCAGGCTCTTGAGAGTGGCTACCCAGCAACCAGGCAAGTGCATTCCACAGTCTCGATCGCACTTTGGTGCTAGGCTGATATGCAATACGTTAAAAAGCAACATACAGACAGAGGAACTGAAGTTTACAAGGTTTGGTGTGGGGGGAGGTTTTATATAAAAACAAGCAAACTATATTTGGATCGACCTAATCTTGTAATGTTAATGATTGGTATGATCTTAAATGGTAAAGGGTTGTGGTGGACATGGGGACAGTCTTATCTATCCATCTATCAATTTGATCTTCGCACATATCTTGCATACCACAGGCCATTTGTTATTAACTTGACCACATCAAAACCCGTAAAACATGTAATATTGAGCCTAGCAGGTGATGATTCATCATGTGTGAAAGGTGTAGTAAGATCAGACATTAGTATATCTTCACAACCACAATGACTCGGCAAAAGAAATTGTGCCAGTGTACAGACCGGACGTAAAAAGTCGACAGTAGCTTTCCCCCCCCCCCCCCCTTCGCAAGAATTATGCTGTAGCGCTTGTGTGGCTTCATAATCGCAACCTATAGTAGTCGGGTTGAAATAAACAGAAGTTACGACTTCTATTTAAGTGAATATACACTGTAGTGTGCCAATCTTTAAAAGCACTACAGTATTGGTGTACCTGATTTATATGGTAAAGGGTCGTATAGTTGCGGTCTATATGGGTGCAGCTTGTTTCCGACAGGTCGGTAATCTTATTTCTGTACTTTTGAACCACCATCATCTACTACATACGTTCGACAACAGCAGAAGTCATTGCTATGGTAACTTGCACCTTCATATCCATGATCAACACGTCACCACTACTAGCTTATATTAGTATTGGTCACATACTTCTAGCCAATCAGATGCTTGTAAACCAGTCATATGACTGGTACTATAATCATCTTAATTAAAGCACATTCAAATGCACTCTGAAGACAAGCCAGTTGACCTCTGCAGGGGCGAACCTGCAAAAGTGTAAAGATAAGCAATGGATTTCTCTATCACTTAATTAAATTTACTCGCTCGCTGTTCTGATGTCTATATATATATGTCAACTGAGAGTTTGTTGTGAGTGTGAAGATATGCTGGGCAGGTGAACTAAGAACTAAGGCCAGCACTAAGGTCAGGTGACAACAAAGGTCAGGACAGAACTAAGGTCTGGTGACAAATAAGGTCAGGACAGAACTAAGGTCAGGTGACAACAAAGGTCAGGACAGAACTAAGGTCAGGTGACAACAAAGGTCAAGACAGAACTAAGGTCAGGTGATAGCAAAGGTCAGGTGACAACTAAGTAAGAATGCTCTTAACTAGCCTACCAGTTTATTTTAATCCAGGGGGAGGAGAAAGGGAGTGGGGTGGACATGCATTACAATGCTTCAATCTGGCTACAGTGCAAGGGAGTTCTTTAACATCGCCATAGTGACCCTCCTACATTCATCAATGTGGTCTCCTTCTCTCTCTCTTGTTGTTATTCAGTTCCGTTCCAGTACTTGTCCCTCTACTACGACTGTCCCTGGCTGCTGGTGCTCAATGACTTCAGACAGGGTCTGTTCATTGCTGCACTCTTCTCATTCTGGATCATCTTCGTGGCAGAGCATGATCCGGTAAGGAATCATCAATGGAATATATCATTTGGACTTTTATTATCTTTGCTATTTCAGGATAAAGATGTGAATTCTCATCTTGGCTGCTATTGGAAACAGATGGGCGTGGTTGCAATAGCATCATTCTTTCTGTTCATCTATGAATTCTGTGAGAGGTATAACATTTAACAGCACAAGGAAGTGAGTGTCCTGGTGCTATCTTGACTAAGACTTGGTCTTACTTACTCTTCTCCTCGTCCATCTCGTCACACCACCATCCCTTTCCTTCTCTTTCCTCTCCACTTTCTTTTTGCTTGAACCTCTTAATGCTTTGCCCTTCCTTCTCGTCTCACTGTCTCGCACACCATCTTTCTTTTCCTCTTGTTTCTCTTCCTCTCTTCTCTGCTGCTCTGCTCACCATTCCCTTACCTCCCTTATGCCCTTCCTCCCCCTCCCCTCCCCAACCACTCATCCAATCTTCATGACTTCCATTACTCCTTTCATCTATTCATCTGCAGATTCCCAAAGCCCTTTCTGTTTCTCTCCATTCTTTCTCCTCTCCAACCCCCCCGCCTCCCTCCCCCCTCCCCCCCCCTCCTCCTTCATTCCATATTCACACACACAAGTACAGTATAAAGGCCACCTGCTGATAGTGACCCTGTACACAAAATGTGCCTTATGAATACCACAGAGGTGAAGGTTCAGGCTATGACATAATGAGAACTACTTGATGACCCTCCTCCCCCTCCCTCCCAAAACTCTCATATAGGGGTACAATGGGAGGAAGGGGAGGGGGGGGGGGATATCCTCAACAGAAATTCCCCTTTCCCAACCACACAGATTATCATTTCCTCACTTCTCCCTGTCTTCTCCCTCCCTCCTTCTCTCTCCCTGTGCAGAGGCATCCAAGTGGTGCTCCCCTTCTACAGTTTATGGGGGAGCAAATTTGGAATAGCTGTTGCTGTAAGTTCCCCCACTGATCTCTTTACATTCCACATGTCAACATTGTTGTGCAGTGTACTGTAAAGTGTGGCATATTGTCCAAGAGTTTAATATTCGTGGTGTGCATGGTCACAATCCAACCTGTGAACAGGAGCATAGAGCATGCTTGACTTCCATTACATGTATATGCTACAGAACCCTTGGATACTCTCCTCTCTCCTCTGTCCATGAATGTTTTTGTTAGTGTTACAATCTTCAAATGTGTAATCCCTAAAAAATATTCCTCTCTGTGGCATTATGCCGGGTGAGGTCTGCATCAATAAACACGGCCGTCTTGATGAAGGCAGCGAATGGTTTCCTTCAGATTATCAGCCTCGTGGAGGAGAGAAGTGAATCATCTGCACTAGAGGGAATATTGTTTCCTTGTGGATGTGTGTGTGCGCGCGCGTGTGTACCCCATTAAAAAACACCAGTGACAAGCATACTCCCATACACATGTATACACAAGCATACTCCCATACACATGTACATACAAGCATACTCCCATAGATATGTACATACAAGCATACTCCCATAGACATGTGCATACAAGCATACTCCCATAGATATGTACATACAAGCATACTCCCATAGGCATGTACATACAAGCATACTCCCATAGATATGTACATACAAGCATACTCCCATAGGCATGTACATACAAGCATACTCCCATAGATATGTACATACAAGCATACTCCCATAGGCATGTACATACAAGCATACTCCCATAGACATGTACATGCACATACAAGCATACTCCCATAGGCATGTACATACAAGCATACTCCCATAGATATGTACATACAAGCATACTCCCATAGGCATGTACATACAAGCATACTCCCATAGACATGTACATGTACATACAAGCATACTCCCATAGGCATGTACATACAAGCATACTCCCATAGATATGTACATACAAGCATACTCCCATAGGCATGTACATACAAGCATACTCCCATAGATATGTACATACAAGCATACTCCCATAGGCATGTACATACAAGCATACTCCCATAGACATGTACATACAAGCATACTCCCATAGACATGTGCATACAAGCATACTCCCATACACATGTACATGTACATACAAGCATACTCCCATAGGCATGTACATACAAGCATACTCCCATAGACATGTACATACAAGCATACTCCCATAGGCATGTACATACAAGCATACTCCCATAGACATGTACATACAAGCATACTCCCATAGACATGTACATACAAGCATACTCCCATAGACATGTACATGCACATACAAGCATACTCCCATAGGCATGTACATACATGTACAAGCATACTCCCATAGACATGTACATACAAGCATACTCCCATAGATATGTACATACAAGCATACTCCCATAGGCATGTACATACAAGCATACTCCCATAGGCATGTACATACAAGCATACTCCCATACACATGTGCATACAAGCATACTCCCATAGACATGTGCATACAAGCATACTCCCATAGACATGTACATACAAGCATACTCCCATAGACATGTACATACAAGCATACTCCCATAGGCATGTACATACAAGCATACTCCCACAGGCATGTACATACAAGCATACTCCCATAAACATGTGCATACAAGCATACTCCCATAGACATGTACATACAAGCATACTCCCATAGACATGTACATACAAGCATACTCCCATAGACATGCACATACAAGCATACTCCCACATACAAGCATACTCCCACAGGCATGTACATACAAGCATACTCCCATAGACATGTGCATACAAGCATACTCCCATAGACATGCACATACAAGCATACTCCCACATACAAGCATACTCCCATAGACATGTACATACAAGCATACTCCCATAGACATGTGCATACAAGCATACTCCCATAGACATGTGCATACAAGCATACTCCCATAGACATGTGCATACAAGCATACTCCCACAGACATGTACATACAAGCATACTCCCATAGGCATGTACATACAAGCATACTCCCATAGACATGTACATACAAGCATACTCCCATAGACATGTGCATACAAGCATACTCCCATAGACATGTACATACAGTAGGCGCCATAAAAAACTTGGCGTTGCGTTTAAACCGAGTGTTGGCTCAGCGTCTAAACGCATGCGATTTCCTACCGGCTATAAAGAACGCACGAAACGTTCAGACGCTAAAAACATTAAACGCACGACCGTTTAGCCGCTCTAAACGTTTAGACGCACGGAACGTTTATTGTTTTTCCGGAATAGATTGTAGGGAGTTGCACTTCAGGAGTTGCACATGGCAGTCATCGCGAATGGTGTAACAAGAAACAGATTGAAGGCACCGACTGTGTCAGGACTTAGTCTGGCGGTTTGATAGCGGGAGACCTACAAAGCTAACGGCAGCCATCTGAGAGGTAGTGGAACAGAAGATGCGAGTTAATGACTGCCTTCAAGCTGCACGAGCACCTCAAGAACAATGGCTACCCAATGACCATTCTTCGTGTAGAGCCTCACTCGGAGGGTAGCTCCTACTGCCAGTTGGCAAGAGAATTAACTAGGTTCGTGTTAGTCTTGTTTGCTTGGGATTCTTAAGGCTGTATGCTGACTTAATTTAGCTGATAAGGAGACTGGCTTAAAGCTCCATGCTTACTATGGGTGGGGGGCTCTCCTGATCTAGCTTTTGTTTATGCTGAAGCTTGAATGTCCACCCTGTTGGTGTAGTGGCCATTCCCCTTGCACTGAAATAAACATTATTTTACAGATTTGTTGCCTTGATGTGAATAAAATTATAATCCCCAATTGCATCAGTTAGGTTGGTGTGGCCAAGACAATTCATGGGTATCAAGGGTTTGAGAAGGTAATATGGACAGACGAATGCAGTCGCAGTTTGAAACCAACTGAAGCTCATAAGAAGATTGGTCAACCTGAAAAGAACAATATCATGTTGTTGTTTTTGTCATTGTATTTTAATATTAGCAAATTCTATATACAAATTATAGAAATGGGAGTTGTAGGGAGTTCTAAATTAAAATATATATACATTTTTAATTTACATAATGTTTGTTACAGAAGAGAAGTTACACAGAAGTCGAAATTACAGAAGTCGACAAAAAAAACCAGTCGATTAAAGACTTGTGAACAAACACAAATATTACATGAACAGTAAATCATTTCTTGGTTTGTAGTCCCATCCGGTTTGATGCCAGTTGAATTGCCTCCAGACATATTCTGGGAGGTGTAAGTCCCTACCTTCACTCTGTGCAGGCATCCCCCAGCAAGGTGCTGCAGAGCTTTACCTTGTGGGACAGAGACTGAGTCCATCTCCACGGGCTAAAATAAACCAATAACACAACATGAATCAATTCTTGATGACAATATGTAGCTTCATTAGTACAACAATAGCTAGAGAAGTACCATCCATTCCGTTTGTTCTAGCTACCAAAAAAACAACTAAAACTGAAACTCAAGTACTGGCTCGAACAGCTTGTATGGATCAAGCAGATTCCAGTTACACCAAAGTTATATTATAGCAAGTATAACAGTAAGAGGAGGAAACTTACTTGCTCTCTAAAGAATAAGTAACTGTAGTTCTAGCTTGCCCCGCTATTTTTCTTCAGTTCACGTGGTAGTCATGCACGCACCTCTCGGTTAAAAAAAAAAGTAGCAAGAAACGCAGCGAGCGTTCAACGCAGCAAGCGTCCAAACGCTCTGTACTGTACGTTTCGTTAATGTTTCTTTGGCCAACGGTCATGCGTTGCACGTACGTTGGGTTTAAACGCAACGCCAAGTTTTTTATGGCGCCTACTGTACAAGCATGCTCCCATAGACATGTACATACAAGCATACTCCCATAGACATGTACATACAAGCATACTCCCATAAACATGTACATACATGCACATTATATTTCTTAGTAGATGGTGTTGGCATATGAAAACTTACACACTACATCTTCTATCTGTTTTTCTCGTTGCCTTGTCCTTCTTCCCTCCTCTCCACCCCCCTCCCACTCTCTTCATATGCGGTCCCTCCCATCCTTCCCTCCTGCTCTCTCCTCCCCCTCCCTCCTCCTCTCTCCTCCCCCTCCCTCCTCCTCTCCCCCTTTCCTGCCCTCTTGTCTTTAGTATGCATTCGTGGGCACAGCCACGGCCTCTGCCTTGCTCTACCTAGCCATCTTCCTGGTCACTCTGTGCAAAGTCTTTGGCAGTCTTCGCAAAAAGCAGAATGAGCTGCTCAGCCTCTCCTCTGTGCTTAGACCAAGAGTCACCAACATGTTCAATGGTCTTCGCTTCTTCATGGTGCTCACCTTGCTGGTGGCTGTGTGCAGTATCCTGACAGTTGTCCTGCCATCGGAAGTGCTACTGCACCAATGGCAGAGAAACAAGAATGAGTACAACATTTACAGTGAGTAGAGAGGAGAAGAAGACGTACATATAGATATGCGGGTGGAGGGGGTGGGGGCGGGGCTACCCTCATGTCCAGGATGGTGGTACAAAGCCTGATCAACTGTGATGTTCTCAGTTCTCAATGAACTCCTAGTTGACATAATGAATCACAATGACTTGCTCAATGACTTGAAATTTACTCTCTCGACGTTTCGGCTAAATGCTCTGGCCTTCACTTTTAATTTAATTAATTTATTATTATTTTTTTTTTTATGGAGAAAGGTCATCCTTAATAGCCAAGAGGCTAATATAAAGAGTAAAAATAGGTAAACAAATACATGAAGGAATATGATTATAGCTAAGTTGTTAAAAGTGTAAGTGATGTAAGGGATGTTGAATATAGTGCTTAAATTGTCTAAGTGAATTAATTTCTATAATGTAATTAGGGAGAGAGTTTCAGAGCCTAGTAGTAGTAGGGCAAATGAATAGGGCAAATGAAAGGTAAGCAGACTGAGTTCTGTATGGGATTATATAGCAGACGATTACTGGGTGGAAGGATCGGAGGTTGTAGCAGGGAGTTGGTTGGCATGGTAGGCTAGAAGGAAAATCTATGTTATTGTGAATAAGTTTGAAGAAAAAGATAAGTTTGGCATTTATGACGGCGAGAGGATAGAGATGGATTAGTGAGAAAAAAGTGTAGTCCGAGGACCATTGTTTACTACATAATTTACATAAAGTATTGTACTCTCTCAAGATGAGAAGAAAGATGGGATAATTGAGGTCCCAGAGAAAAGAACAGTACTCCAGATGAGGATGGACAAGAGAAGTGTAGAGGCAAAGATGAGTAGAAGTGTCTGAATAGTAGCAGAAATGACAATAGAGAAGGCCAAGTAATTTATGGATCTTGGAAGAGATGTAAAAATATGTTTGTTCCAGGATAGAGCTGAAGAAAAGAGGATTCCTAGGTACTTGAACTCAGTCACTAACTGAATTAGAGAATCAGAGATACAGGGAGGTGGCAGAGACTTAGTAAGAAGAGATTGTTTATAAGAAATAAGCATGTATTTTAACTCCATTAGATTAAGTGTGAGAGATTGGGAAGCAAGCCAGGCAGAGATACAGTTTGGGTCATTCTGAAAGAGAGAAAAATCAGGAGAATTGATGGGATGAAAAAGAAGGACATCGTCGGCGTAGAGAATAAGCTTAAATGAGACAGACAAAGGCATGTTACACACTTCATTGATATAAATCATAAAGAGGAGAGGACCTATTATAGATCCCTGAGGGACACCAGAAGATACAGGGACAGGTGAGGAGGTGGTGCCTGTGATGATCACTTGATGCGAATGTACTGAAAGATAGGAGTGAAGCCAGTTTACGAGGTAAGGAAGGAAGTGCAGGAAGGAAAGAAGATAAATTAACGGTTTGTGAGGAACAGAATCAAAGGCCGGGATCTAGAAAACAAGTACCAACCAATTTATTAGTTTGAAGAAGAGAGCGAAAGGACTGATTGGCAAAGAGAAGGGCTGAAGAAGTGGACCGATGGGGAAGAAAACTAAATTGAGAAGAAGAGTGTTCAGTGCAGAATTTGTAAAGGAGAGAGTGAACATGCTTTTCAAGCAGCTAACTATAGAGAGTAAGGAAATGGACCAGTGGTTGAGGAGATCAAATCAGGGCAAGAGGCTGTGGAAGAAGGTAAACGAGAAATCAGGCCAATAACATCAGCTTCAGTAGAGAGAGTCAGGAGGACAGGATGGTTGGGAAGTCTGGAAAGGCTGAGGATTGGATACAATTGGAGGATGGCATGAATTGAAGCATTCAGAGGAAATGTTTTTCAGTATTTCAGCCTTATCACGCCTTGAGGAGAACGTGTTACCATTGGATACAAGAGTAGGTACAGAAAATGGTCTTTTTCTTGTGGAACGAACAAAAGACCAAAACTTTTTGGATGAGAGAGACCTGAAGAAGATGTGTTTATTTATAAGTAGATGAAATGATGTTTCTAAGCGAGCAGATAGTGTACGCTGCACTACACCAGCTTGGATATCCTGAATGTTACGTTGCTGTCAAAAGTGGCTATGCTATATAGTCAGCACAACAAGAAGCATTACATGAATTTTATATATCAGTTAATGGTATTAATATTATTATTATTATACAATTATATAATTAATAATATTATTATTAATGATATTTGTTGTTGTTGTTGTGAAGGCTTACTCATAGTCCGAGCACTGCCATCTTTAAATCCAAGCCAGTCTGTTGCAATCAGGAGTGCTGCCACTGAAACCATATTATAATATATAAAGCTGCCCATGTTTGTATATACAACATATTTTTAGTTTGTGCAAAATGTTGGATAATCCTCTCGCAGAACAAAGCATCAATGGCATTCCCCCCCTCTCTCTCTCTCTCCAGGTGGCATTCTGACAGGGAACTACGGGATGTGGAATGCCTACTGCCTCATCATGCTCTACATCTATGCACCTGTTGTTTCCAAGGCAAAAGAGCAGAATGCATCGGTCACTGACCAAGCTTCACTTCAGGAATTAATCGTCAAGAAAGCACAGAGTTAAAGAAGGAGAGAGAATGGACAATATTCAATATTAGTGCAACTAACTTGATGTGAATATTTTTATTTTAGTTTCATAAATGAGAAAGGGAGGGGGGGGTTTGTATAGATTATTTTTTTGTTGCCACCTTGCATTTGTCTGATACCAGCATCTGCTGAGAAATGGAATCCAGCAACCATTATGTGGTCCTACTGTATGTGGCGTAGGTTCAACACAGTCAAAGGGTACGAAAGTACTTTGGTATGGAATCTGTCAGATAATTCTAGAAGAAGCCAAAGACTATCCACCAAGGGATGTCATCATTGATGATTCTGTACCAAAGAGACCCCAGACAATTGCTGAACAGAGTGCGTTGTTAAGATAAATGAATATATATATATTTGGTGATGGAGTCCGAAAATGAGTTAGTCGTGCCGTACTCTTATTTTCATGCTGTTTTGCGCTGCGCCTTCGATTCCAGGCACGCTTGGAGTCTTTTTGGAGCCCGAAGCCACCATTTAGGCATCTAAGAAGCTCTCCTCGAGTTTTAGCTGAGAGCTTTGGTTTTGTGGAGTTCGCCTTCCTCCATTTCAAATCAATATAGGAAGAGCTATACATTGCACTGCCTGATAATATATAGGAAGAGCTATACATTGCACTGCCTGATAATATAACAACAATAATATACTTTTTAATTGTCTACTATATAGCGAATATATAGAACGGGGTGGTTGAGGAGCCTAGCCGCTGAAATTAAGCATTGCATTTTAGTAGCGAGGATACTCTTCCACCCCGGCCTACTAGCACCAAAATCTACACTAGGTGCTGGTGCAATTAGGCTTGCTAGAGGAGTTTGTGAAGAGCTGACTTTCCTGGACACATATGACAGTGTGTGGACGGAGGGACTGTGTGGCAGAAGTTGAGGCAGTATGGAGTAGAGGAGAAACTTGTGAGGACATGTGTAGGATTGTATAGTGGGGTGGAGACGATGGTGATATTGAATGGAAGGAGGTGTTCGCTGTGGAGAATGGACTTAGGCAGGGATGTCCTTCGTCTCCACTTCTTTTCAATATTTATTTGATGGGAATGGCAGAAGAATTGGAGAGATCTGAACTAGGAGTCAAAGTGGAAGGCTGTTGGTGTGGTGCACTTATGTATACAGATGATGTTGTTCTTCTGGCTGACTCCAGCTATCCTGAGGGAAACTTCGGAGGGAACCAGCTATATACTAGATGGTTCGATTAGTCTTTTGCCCCTATACCCAAATTTGACGATAGATTTGCACGTCAGAATCGCTGTGAGCTTCCACCAGAGTTTCCTCTGGCTTCGCCCTATTCAGGCACGCTCTCACTCAAATCCCGCCACAGAGTGGCACGGGATCGGCCGACGATGCGCCCCCACCGAGGGAAGGCTCTCGCCACAGCAGGCCAGAACGCCTGCCTCCGCTTTCACTGCGCCCTTCGGGTTTGCCGCCAAAAGACTCGCATGCATGTTGCACTCCTTGGTCCGTGTTTCAAGACGGGTCGGATGCAGCCATTCGGACGCCAACGATGTGATATAGGGAGATATGGGTCAAGCTGCAGGAGAGGAGGGAAGATATGAGGTTTTGTTTGGTAAGAGATTGGAGGTGTTGGAAGGGAACAGGTTGTAAATAAACTAAGAGAGGATGGATGAATCGGAAGGTGGGAGAAATATGAGATCACAAGGAGGAAATAATGAGCTAACCAATGAGGGGCTCAGTACATAAGTGAAAGGAAAAGCTGAAGTTGCATAAATTTGAATGGTGCAGGGGTGGAGAAGGTATGTGAAGTCCATGCAGGTGAGGATGGTGTGAGGTTGCAATAGACTGAGGACTGCATCAGCTGGGTTGTTAGATGATAAGAGGAGATGTGCAATAATTAGGGTGAGAGATGTATCATGTGTAATAGTGGAGCAGGGAGAGGGATCGGCTGATACTGGTGGTGAGGTGTGCAGAATTGTAGGGGCTGGACAGTGGCTGGATGAATATGGAAGAGTGGGTATGTAGAGAAAGGTGGCATTGCTGTTGGGGGAAAGTGTGGAGGGTGTAAGAGATGCAGTGATGGAGATGGTGGGTGAGTGTATTGTGTACAGCATAGGGAAGCGGTGGCAGAGGAGAAAGGAAGTGTTGTATGGTGAGATGATGAATGATCTTTCATTCCCTTCCCTCCCCCTCCATGGAACAAGCTATGGCTATATAGGACAATACCTTGAGCAACACACAATGCTCAATTGTATGCTATGAAGAATCAGTTAAGAATTGGCTGCTTCTTGCATCCTAGCATGTAATCATCTCATCACTGTACAGATCAGGGGTTCAGCTAAGGACTGGGAAAGAGTTAAGTCAGTCTAAAGGCAGTGCAAGCCTACAATGTTGGTGTCGTCATGTGATGCAATGCTAGGAATTTTGTGACCATAACTGGCTGATTCTTCAGGCAATAAGAATGTTTCCTACCATACATATTATGATGACATCATGAACAGTGTTTGTACTAGCCAGGATCTACACCACCATCGAGTAAAAGCTCAGGAAAAAAAGATGACGTAACTGGCACCCAACGCGCATGTGCCCAAAAGCCACAAACCGCAAACAAACTATCGATAGCGACTAATTAATGTCGTGCGGTTTTAAGGGTCAAAAGCTGACTAACATCCTTCTCTCCGACCATAAGTGCGGCTACGCGACAGTATTGTGCTCACAAGTTCATTATTTGTTCTTTTTCTTCCTTCTTTTTTTTTCAAGTAAGTATAATTATATATATATTACCTGTAAACTCGACGACTTTTTTCTCCTTCAGCTTATTCACGCAGAGATGCAGCATTCAGATTCAAATCAGGCTGTCTTGTTGCTGCAGTTTTACTCTTCTTTGCAATCCCTGCAAGTGAGGCTAACAATGTTCAGGCCCAGAGGTGAGGGAAATGCAACTCTAATGCTGCCTACGTCAGTGTTGCAGTTACAAGCTCCTGCTGTAATAGTCCAACTTTATTAATGCATGATAGTACCCATGGCAACAATGTTGATTGTTTCGTTCTGCAGAACTCCTATATACTTATGGAAGGGAATGCTTCTTCTCCAGTCTACCTCTTTGGTGCCATGCATGTTCTCTACGTCAAGCTCTGGAACCAAGTTCCAGAAAATGTCAGTTGCATTTAGTTCCAGCAAAGAGATGGGCCTTGAATTGCAGCTTCTGGATCAGGACACTGTGAGTGTCCTCAATGGCTACCAGGTGTAAACTCAGGGTGTGAGCAGTGATCAGTTCCTGTCTTCCAACCTAGTGGAAAGAATTGAGGATTACTTGGAGAAGATTAATTAAGCTGCTCTTGCCTAAGTGGTTAGATCTTGACCAAGGCTGAACTTTCTTTTCAATAGAAAGCCATCAATGCAAGTGCTAGTTGTGCAGCTCTGCTATAGTCACACACACACACACACACACACACACCAGTCCTGCAGTAGAACATACCCAAGCCGCTCTTCTCTGGCATGGAAATCTTGACCGCAAACTATAATTATTTACGGTAAAGTCCTTCCTTATAACTCTATATAGTACTATGTAGATTGCCTGTGAAGTTAAAAAGCTCTGGGCTCCGATGTCTTACCAGCCAGCCAGAGTAACTCATCCATTGCCAGACACCTGCCAATGACCAGGCACACATTGCAAATGATCAAAGGCTTACAAACATGCCATTATGCACATTGAGCTGCAAGGGAGCATGTGCTTCTAGGTCCTGTCCAACACACACACTGCTGCCACCCTGTTCTCCAATGTTTATCCATTAAATTAATCTTTGTCTTGTTGAAGAAAGATGGATTTGTGGTTTAGATGTGAAACAGATAAGGTGTCTAAACCAAGCAGATGCAAGCAAGCAATGAAGCACTAATCTCACGTCTACAGTTGTAGGAAACCATGATGATTCTGAATACATGTTGTTGGGTAATTATTACTGTGTCCCTGTTATTATGCACTTGTTATTTATATTATACTATCAAGATGTGAAATGCAACATGTTGGTGATGTTACTATGGAGATGTGCAGCAGGAAGTGTACAGGGCAAAGCACCATGGCTCATGTCAACTGCAGTTCCCTAACGCTATATGTGACCAGATGTGCGAAAACTGGATTAGGCGTGCTTTCTTTAGCTGCCGTGCTTTCTTCTGCTTTTCAAGTTAGACTTGATTTACAGAGAGGACTTGTGTATAAGAGATAGTTAGTGCTCTAAATAGATGGGTTAGAGAAGGGCTTGAAATGGTGATTAGTTCCAATGGTCGCATACTCGAGCAAAGTAAGTAGCATACAACCTCACCTTGGAAGTATACGGTTTCACATCGCCCACACCCTAGCAATGCAAAATCCATCATTCTTCAACAAAACAAAGATTAATTTAATGGGTAAGGTTTGAGAACACGGTGGCAACAGTGTGTGCTGGATTTTCCCTAGAAGCACATGCTCCCTTGCAGCTCAATCTGCATAATGAACAATTGGAGTGCTTGGTGGAAGGCAACTGTTTTATGTCATAGCTCAAACACTCAAACAGTTCCAAACTTTCAGGATATGATCTCTTTAGGTATAAAAAGTGTCAATCTCATTTTTGGCGTTTAGACCGGTTTCCCCAAATCTGGTCACACATTGCCACTTAGTTTAGTGCGTTTAGCTGAGAAGATCAGACAGTTTGTAGATACACGGACAGTAATGTGGTAAGATCCTCTGTAGGAAGTGATAATATCGGTTGACTACATACAAGGTTCATGAACTCAAGCTGTGATGGGGGGGGGAGAGCAGCAAGAGGTCAATGTGCAGGTTATAAGGGCACAGTCAGTTGGCAGCTCATTACGTCATGCTGCTTTTGGCTTCTGCTGCACCTTCCTATATAACAAGTGACTATTTGTGTAACAAGTTTAGCACCTGCGGCTAACTCTGGCTGCAGCTACTTCTGGCTGCAGCTACTTCTAGCTCCAGCTAACTCTGGCTGCAGCTACTTCTAGCTCTAGCTAACTCTGGCTGCAGCTACTTCCATCTCCAGCTACTTCTGGCTGCAGTTACTGCTAACTCTGGCTGCAGCTACTTCTGGCTGCAGCTACTTCTAGCTCCAGCTAACTCTGGCTACGGCTACTTCTAGCTCCAGCTAACTCTGGCTGAAGCTACTTCTGGCTGCAGCTCCAGCTAACTCTGGCTGCAGCTACTTCTAGCTTCAGCTAACTCTAGCTGTAGCTCCAGCTAACTCTGGCTGCAGCTACTTCTGGCTGCAGCTACTCCAGCTAACTCTGGCTACAGCTACTTCTAGCTTCAGCTAACTCTAGCTGTAGCTCCAGCTAACTCTGGCTGCAGCTACTTCTGGCTGCAGCTACTCCAGCTAACTCTGGCTACAGCTACTTCTAGCTCCAGCTAACTCCGGCTGCAGCTACTTCTGGCTGCAGCTACTTCTGGCTCCAGCTAACTCTGGCTGCAGCTACTTCTGGCTGCAGCTACTTCTGGCTGCAGCTACTTCTGGCTGCAGCTACTTCTGGCTGCAGCTACTTCTGGCTGCAGCTAACTCACACTCCTTGTTGTGTTGCTGTTATTGATTTTTGTTGTTATTGCTTGGAAGGGTGCTGGGTGGGGAGGAGGGATTATTTTGATTCTTTTTTTTACTTCTGGCTTTCTAATTATTAGAATGATGACTATCTGGAGATGAATATCTCTTTTTCTTACATCAGTTTAAAAAGGTGTTTTGGAGGTTGCCATGCATACTCAAAACAAATAACACAGCTGAGGTCAAAGGTTAATCCAGCTCACCTAACTGTGAAAGGGGTCTGATTCTAACAGCACCCCAGCACATTTACGATCCTGCAGATCATCCAATTGTCCTTGGCAAACAATTCACTGCAGTGACCCAACCCTGCAAACCCAGCTTACCTATCACTTGATATGGTTCTGCATGTTAGCCTCGTCAGGTTGTCACGATGATAGTAAACATTTGCATGCCAACAGATGAGCCAATCTAGTAGGAAGTGAGATCATGCTGTTGCTAAGTTTGCAGGTGGAGCTTGCTCTGCGAGTCCAACTCAACAATTTGGAGAGGCAGTTGGACTACAACGAGGGGGGCAGTGAAAGCATGGAGAATGACATTCAAATATATAGGTTGGTGAGACAAAATAAGCTTTGCTGTTTTTGTTGTTGTTGTTGTTCTGGTGCAGTACGAAATACATGCACACCACCGCTCCTGCTATCAATATTGAGTCAATTTTGGGGTGATTCATACCGTACTTATTTTAATCCCCCCCCCCCCCCTTGCCCTCCAAAAAAATAAAATCTAGGGGGCCTTACAAAGGTTGGAAATATAAATGGAGTGATTTCATTGGTCAGGTAATTACATGAATGACTACAAGTCTGAACAAATTTAGACATCTCGACCAGCACAGGATCTACATGATTTAGACATCCTCAGGCTGTTTGTAGCGCACTCTTGTTACACTAGGGTTATGCCAGACAAAGCCTCCAGGTTATTCATAATTCCCGTTAAGATGATAGGAACTCATTGCCACAACCCTTTTAATGCCTCTCAGAGTAACCCTTGTTTTAATACCTCTCAGAGTAACCCTTGTTTTAATACCTCTCAACCCTTGTTTTAATACCTCTCAGAGTAACCTTTGTTTTAATACCTCTCCAAGAGTAACCCTTGTTTTAATACCTCTCAGAGTAACCCTTGTTTTAATACCTCTCAGCGTGACCCTTGTTTTATTACCTCTCAGAGTGACCCTTGTTTTAATACCTTTCAGAGTAACCCTTGTTTTAATACCTCTCTCAGAGTAACCCTTGTTTTAATACCTCCCCTTGTTTTAATACCTCTCAGAGTAACCCTTGTTTTAATACCTCTCAAAGTAATCCTTGTTTTAATACCTCTCAAAGTAACCCTTGTTTTAATACCTCTCAGAGTAACCCTTGTTTTAATACCTCTCAGAGTAACCCTTGTTTTAATAACTCTCAGAGTAACCCTTGTTTTAATACTCTCAGAGTAACCTTTGTTTTAATACTCTCAGATAACCCTTGTTTTAATACCTCTCAGAGTAACCCTTGTTTTAATACTCTCAGAGTAACCTTTGTTTTAATACTCTCAGAGTAACCCTTGTTTTAATACCTCTCAGAGTAACCCTTGTTTTAATACCTCTCAGAGTAACCCTTATTTTAATACCTCTCAGCGTAACCCTTGTTTTATTACCTCTCAGAGTGACCCTTGTTTTAATACCTCTCAGAGTAACCCTTGTTCTCTCAGAGTAACCCTTGTTTTAATACCTCCCCTTGTTTTAATACCTCTCAGAGTAACCCTTGTTTTAATACCTCTCAAAGTAATCCTTGTTTTAATGCCTCTCAAAGTAACCCTTGTTTTAATACCTCTCAGAGTAACCCTTGTTTTAATAACTCTCAGAGTAACCCTTGTTTTAGTACCTCAGAGTAACCCTTGTTTTAATACCTCTCAGAGTAACCCTTGTTTTAATACTCCCAGAGTAATAACCCTTGTTTTAATACCTCTCAGAGTAACCTTTGTTTAATACTCTCAGAGTAACCTTTGTTTTAATACTCTCAGAGTAACCCTTGTTTTAATAACTCTCAGAGTGACCATTGTTTTAGTACCTCTCAGAGTAACCCTTGTTTTAATACCTCTCAGAGTAACCCTTGTTTTAATAATCTCAGAGTAACCCTTGTTTTAATGCCTCTCAGAGTAACCCTTGTTTTAATACCTATCAGAGTAACCCTTGTTTTAATACCTCTCAGAGTAACCCTTGTTTTAATACCTCTCAGAGTAACCCTTGTTTTAATACTCCCAGAGTAACCCTTGTTTTAATACCTCTCAGAGTAACCTTTGTTTTAGTACTCTCAGAGTAATATTTAATTCATCTCCTTTTCAGACTATTAAGCTCATGCGAGAATTAGGTTCGAAGAGGACCATGTGTGGTCACCCGTCATCTCATGTGCAGCGAGACATTGAGGTGCGCGACATGCGAGAGTTCGGCTAACCCTTGTTTTAATACCTCTCAGAGTAACCCTTGTTTTAATACTCTCAGAGTGACCCTTGTTTTAATACCTCTCAGAGTGACCCTTGTTTTAATACCTCTCATAGTAAACTTCACAGCTCATTAGTGGTAATTTTAGACAGAATGTACGACTAATCACTCGATTAATGCACAAACTTGTTTTACCACCTCTCAGAGCAGCTCTTGTATTATTACCTCTCAGAGTAAATCTCACAGTTCATTACTAGTAATTTAGCCTACATTCCTACTAATCACTCTATTAAATGTTATCCTTCCTAATCCCCAAGTGAGTATCTGGCTTCACCACTTGCAAGTATGAAACTGTGTTATTCCTTTGAACTCTTAGAGCAGTATGAGCCCCGTCTTAATTAGAGTACATAAACAGAGTTGCCTTTTAAACTGAGCTTCAAATTTATGAGGTTGGAGAAGCTATTGCATACTGTCTGTTTACTTAGTCCAATATTGTAAAAGTGTTTGCTAATAAAATCAAGCGACCTCTGTCTGACCTTGCCAATTCTAGCATTCTAAGTTGGCCATCACAGGATTTCCTGCTCGGCTCCTCCCTGGACTTGTAGCAACATTGGTGACTTTGCAGGTGCTGCTTGGTCACCATCTCTGCACTGACAAAAAGATGCACTCCACTCTCACCAGCACGCTGGAGACCCATGGCTAAAGCAATAAGCAACAAACTTTAAGCATAAATTAAAGTTTGTGGGATTTATGAATTTCAATACACACTTCCTATAGCACACTATACACTTCCTGTAGTATACTAGACATATCCTATAGTATACTAGGCATTTCCTCTACTACATTAAACACTTCCTGTAGTACACTATACCCTTCCTCTAATATACATACTAGACATTTCCTGTAGTATACTAGACATTTCCTGTAGTATACTAGACACTTGTGCGATAGCTCCTTCAACTTGTTGAAATTAATTACAGGGCTGCATAGTTGGACACATTTTGCTACTGATAAATTTGCAATAAAAATGACAGCCTTCCTTAAAAACTCTGCAGGTGTGGAGATTTTGTTTGGCACATCAAACACACCCCATTTCTGCCTTTCCCTTTTTTGCTTGGGAACGTCTCTTCAAATCTTACTAGCATGGAGCTGGCCGTGCTACAGAGGGCTGAGGATTACCTCTGGCGACAGATGGTCATGAAGAGGAACAGAAAGATGGTGATGAGGATCAACATGCTCCTCAGGATGCAGAGAAACCACAACTACTTTCCCGGATTAGGTGCAGGTTGACATTAAAAAGTGCATTTTAAAATAGACGTGATTAATCTGCCTTGTGGCTTAGAGGTGGTTATTGTTTACTCTTGGGTGTGAGTATATTGCATGGCAGATGAGAAGTTACACAATCACAAGCTAGTTAAACTAATGCAGAATTAAACACTCTAATTGGTCTCAAGCCTTGAATCGGTGCAGTCTCAGAAGTGGGAGGGGCAGCCGCATAAGTGCCTGGCCCTTCCTTGCTGACCTCAGTGCATCACAACACTGCATGACCAGGCCATGTGGCTCGGGGGTACACCTGCCATGTAGAGGCAGCAAGTGTGGGAAGGCAAAAAACAGAAAACAGGACTTGACGTATACAAGAGGAACGGGAGGGAAGAGGATCAGGGTTTGTGAAATTATATGGAAGTCATGTGCAGAAGTTTATTATAGGGCTCCCCGCCACTCCTCCCACTCCACCCCACCCCAAAACTCTAATGGCCGTGGGTTGCTTGCACTCCCAGTAAACATGTTCCACTCCCAGTAAACATGCTGCACTCCCAGTAAACATGTTGCACTCCCAGTAAACACGCTGCACTCTGCAGTGATAATGTTCAAATCTTGTGGCAGGTCACTCACTACTTGAACTCACTGCAGGGCACATCCTATAGTGAGAAGAGTGTGGTCGACAGACTGAGGAAGAGAGGCTTCACTGTGGAGCATATAGCAGCTGACCAAGTCATCAATGGGTAAGTCCATCCCACCACCTCACCCTCCTGTCCTGTTTATTCCGCATGATGTCATAATATTCATTGACGTTTAGCCCTAGCCTAGACCTTAGGCATTGGTCTGGTCAAACCTTTCCTGATAATCCTAGCCTTAGCTATCCCATACCTTGCCCTGGCTAATACAAGCTATAGCCCTGATCCTATCGCCCTGGCTAATACAAGCCATAATCATTGTAGTCCTCCCCAGTTTTGCCCCGCAAATTATTTCTTCCTTCCCAGGTCATCTGTGCCTCGTAACATCATAGAGCTGGGTGACCCAAGCTCTGTGGCCAGAATCATGCGCACAGCAGAGCCTCCCAGCCATTACACACTGGACCAGAGCAGACTGGATGCTTTGTGGAAGATACAACAACCAGGTAAGCCATTTGGCTGAATAATAATAGAGATGATTTACTAGCATTGTTATTACTACTATTACCACCACTACTACTTATGATTGATGAGGTTCATATATCCAGGTAGAACATACTCAACAGATTAAGCTTAAGATTATAAAGTCTATATACTTTTGAACTTTTGTCGATCACTACTACTTGATCACAATAACCACAAGTCTTGTCACCAGAGGTCATGGGATCTGGGCCCCCTAATGTGTTGTTGTAAGTGATTGGCTAGCAAGTTTGTATCACCTCTGTCTTGGTTCAGGATGGGGTTGTGAATCCGATATGGATGGCTTCTCATATGTCTCATTTGATCCACTTCGGCGTTAATATGTTGAGTATTATTTTTATCATCATTATTGTTGTTGTTATTGTTATTATTATTTATATTGTTGTTGTTATTATTATTGTTGTTGTTGTTGTTAATATTATTATTGTTGTTGTTGTTGTTGTTGTACGACTAGCAAGAGTCCATGCTGTGCAACTGTACCTGATAGATTTGGTAATTGGACATATAATAATGTGAATAATTATTGTTACCAAAGGAGTAGCTGAGGATTATTTTAGGACCAGGGATGATGAACAACAGATCCACCTTAACCGCAGAGCCATGTACAGTGGTAACTATCATACTGGACAGTTTTGTTGTGCACTCCCTGATGATAGTGGTGTTACACAGAATCAATGTGTGGAGATAGGTATGGTATGATAATTATAGATACAAACTGGCTCTAGATCATTAAATTACAATCATAATCGTGATGTCATACATGCATTGAACACTTGTGGTGTCTTTACCATTCTGGAAATCAATGTCTAGGAGCCTTTGCTGCTATAGTACCACCAGTGCAGTGGTGTACATGTTGGAATACAATCTGGCTTGTCTATTGACAGTCCACGTTTCAGTAGTGCATGCAGTGATCCTCTCCATCAATGAGTTTAGTTTTGCCGTTTCAATATCTTCTGCTCTTTCTATTTGTGTGGGCGTATCTTCACCAGTTCTCCATGTCAAAATAGTATATAGACCCATCAGTACAAATAAGGGCACTAACAGCAAGCAGGGTCAAATTTTGCTCTCATTTTGTGAGTATCTCTGTTTCTCTTTATAGTCTCGTGTTCAAGGTTTAGTGAACTTCACTCCGGAATGTCAGCCTAATCATTTATCTGCTGTCTGAATAGAGGACCAGAACTTAGAAGCTGGAAATAGCTCAATCTCTGGTCAGTATTCAGCATCTATTATTTCTGCAGTCTTCCTTCTTTCTTATATTTCTCTGAAAATAGCAGTCAGAACTCTTCATTTTTATTTTTTAAGATTTCAATCTTTCTTTTATTCTCGGGTATTTGCATGTATTTGTCTTGTCCAGAATGTTTGTAATCCTCTCCCCCCCCCCCCCCCCCCCACCACACGTGGGCATAGTGTAAGCATATGACTGCCTGAAGATATTGTGTGCCCTGGAGTATATCACACGCTCAAATGGACTCCAGTGAAGCAGTGTAGCTACACCCTTCATTATACACGTGCACTCATTCTGCATATTTAATGTTGCATTGCAGTGCACACACTTATAAGTGCAACACATGCACAGTATTGTACACACACACACACACAACTCAATATTGAGTGTCTCTAAGTATAACATCTGAAGGGCCACCAGTAAAGTGACCACCGAATGTTTCTGTGAGGACAGGACTGAGATGTAGAAGATGAAGGTCTGGACATGTTCATCCAGTACAGCAGCAACTATTGCAAGTGAGATGGCCAAACTCTAGAATGAAATGGATAGAGATTGAGGCTGATGTTTATCCCTTTCCAAGAAATGAAGGTGATCTAGAAGAAATCTTGTCAACAACAAATAACCTCAGAAACAATAGCTACTGGTATATATCAACCTCTTTTAAGTCTTAGCATGTCATTATTCCTGATGATGGCCAGAGCATCTAGCAGAAACATCAAATGAGTAGATGTAAGCCGATTGTAGAGAGTGTCATTGCATCTACAATATCCACTGACAATATTGGTGGACATGAGTTTTAAATGATATCTGGCTGGCTAGGTCTACATGGGTGTGGTCTTGTTGCCTTAACAAGGCAATCCAACGTAGTTGTTTGTTTTTAAATAAATACTTTTTGTTGTTTATTTGTTGCTTGTTTGTTTGTGTTTTCCTCTTATATTATTATAATTGGGTAGCGGTGGACTATACCAAGTGTGAGCTTCAGCACCTCCAGGGCTATTAAACACTTTTTATAGCTTGTTTATTGTTGTTGGACACTGCACATGTCACCACATGCCATGTCTTGTTGCTATTATTGCTATCCATGCACACAATGTGGTCCACTTGGAAAAAATCAGCATAAACTGCATCTTGTGCTATCGTTGACTCTACCATGTAGGGTCAGCTACAGCCTCCTTCAAGGACTTGGTAAGACTTGCACAGGAGTGCTCCACCAGCCAAACAGCAGCTGTTGTGGTAGAGGATCAGCTACAGTCTCTTTTGGACTTGGTAACAGTTTTCAAGGAGAAAGAAATTCCACAAACAAATCAGCAGAAATGAGCATGTGTGATTCATCTGCTTATAATACACATGTCTGGTCTTATGATTGTAAATATGTGAGCTAGGTTGTTGCTGTAAAGACAGAAGTCGTAGCCACGTCTCTTTTATGCAACCATATTCATTACTATGCTCTGGAACATTTGGGGTCTTGCAGCATTAAGTTAATACGAGTGGCCCTATTGTATGGAAGTTATGCAGGTGGGAACACTTGGAAACATACAACCATAAAATCATTGATCCTTGATAATGAGTTTCAAGGTTATTCCAAGGATTCCAGGTATGCTCGGAGATCTTCTGAGCTAATATCAGCTTTTAGGCAATGTTTTAGGTAAGATATGAGCATTGGTTGTCTGCAGGTTAGCTCTGCTATTTATCACATGTAATGGATGCACAAGTTCTTCTCACATTTTGCATTTAAACTGCCCAACTCGGAACAATGTTACTTCTAAGTGAGTAATGGATGGAGGGAGGCCCTTATAGTTCTGGCCATGCAGAGTTAACCAAAAGTCATAGTGCTTTACTCTGGCCTAGCCTCATGCCCACTGGCTGGCCTGAGGAGAACTCTGGCTCTTGCCTAGCCCTTGTCCATTGGTGAGAGCAAGTCATTGCCAGCACTGGAGGAGAAATAAGTTGCCCTACAGATGTTGGTGAAGTGTGCTCAACATGGTGGTGTTAATTACCACATCAATAAAATAAGTAGGCCTCAGCATAATTGCCATATATTTTAGAGAAAAATGTTGGTCTGATGTGTGTTAATTAACCACAGCTTATTCAGTGCACTTCAATGATACAAACTTTGGTTGTGTTACTTTACACTTCTGACTTGTCTTTTTGAAAATCAATATGGAGTGTTGCAACTATTATTGAGTGTTGAAGTTAACTAGCTACATCTACTCACGTGCACATAGTGTTTGGGAACACGAATACTACAGTTTTCTTTACTGAACAATTATCAACTACCTATTGGGTAAAGAAACTTCATCAAGCAGCAGTGCTAGCATCCCGATTGGTTGTGAACATCCTCGAAAGGAAGACTGATGACATTTTGACGAGTTTTACAATGTAATGTACCGAGTTCATTAGTTTTTTTTGACAACCTTTGCTGCCTCATCAAAGACATCAACCTAGAAGATTAGATTATGGTGAGATACCACATTCATTTGGTTATCCTATTTAATGAGGCAATAGATATTGTTGTTGAAGAATTGAAGTATAGGTTTGACCAAACCAGGGACGGCATGGCATGCCCCTGTAGCATTGGGAAGAGATGCTGGAAATGATTCTCACGATTTTAGATGTAATCTTCCAGAAAATATGAAGATTTATGATAAAGTGGTAAATACACATCAGCAAATTGTTCATCTACAAATGCTTCCAGATAGGGTGAAAACATATAATCAAAAACATTCAACCACTAAGATCAAAAAAGTCACTCGTATCTGTACTTGATGTGAAATTATGAAGCCAGTAAAGTGGAGTCTACTATAATAATATACAGAAACAATATAAAGTTCTGAGTAGGACTTGGTAGAACTCTGTGCAGTCCTCCACCACTCAACTATAATAATATACAGAAACAACAATAAAGTTCTGAGTAGGACTTGGTAGAACTCTGTGCAGTCCTCCACCACTCAACTATAACAGAACATAATAAAGTTCTGAGTAGGACTTGGTAGAACTCTGTGCAGTCCTCCACCACTCAACTATAACAGAACATAATAAAGTTCTGAGTAGGACTTGGTAGAACTCTGTGCAGTCCTCCACCACTCATAATGTACAGAAACGATGATAAAGTTCTGAGTAGGACTTGGTAGAACTCTGTGCAGTCCTCCACCACTCAACCATAATAACAACAATAAAGTTCTGAGTAGGACTTGGTAGAACTCTGTGCAGTCCTCCACCACTCAACTACTGTATAATAATGTACAGAAACAACAATAAAGTTCTGAGTAGGACTTGGTAGAACTCTGTGCAGTCCTCCACCACTCAACTATAATAATATACAGAACCAACAATAAAGTTCTGAGTAGGACTTGGTAGAACTCTGTGCAGTCCTCCACCACTCAACTATAATAATACAGAAACAATAAAATAGACATTAGATAATCAACTTGAAATTGTATTCATTCAAAGTTTGGACTAGATGCTCCAGCCCTCATCAGGAATAATGAGAGCTAAAACTCACGTGAGCCCAGTAGCTAGCTATCCATCACGTGCTATAAAACCACACCTCTGGCACACTTGTCCTATATACACAAATGTACCGGATGTAAAAAATAATAAATAAATAACAATGAATAAATAAATAAATAAATAAAATATAAATAATAAATAAATAAAAACAAATAAAAATAATAATAAATAAAAAATATATAAATAATAATAAATTAATTAGCAGTCAGGCAAGTCCATTCCACAGTCTCAATAGAACTCTCGCACTTTGGTGCTAGGCTAATATGCAATATGTCAAAAAGCAACATACAGAAGAACTGAAACAAGGTTTGGTGTGGGGGGAGGTTTTATATAAAAACAAGCAAACTATATTTGGATTGACCTAATCTTGTACGCCAATGTTAATGATTGGTATGACCTTAAGTGGTAAAGGGTTGTGGTGGACATGGGGACAGTCCATCTATCAACTTGATCCTCACACATATCTTGCATATCACAGGCCATTTGTTATTAACTTGACCACATCAAAACCCGTAAAACAATTGTAATATTGAGCCTAGCAGATGATGATTCAGCATGTTTTCGCATATCGTGAAAGGTGTAGTAAGATCAGCAATAAAGACATTAGTATATCTTCACAACCACAATGACTCGGCAAAATAAATTGTGCCAGTGTACAGACCAGACGTTAAAAGTCTACAGTAGCTTTCCCCCCCTCCCTCCCTACTCCCCCCCCCCCCCCCCCAACCCTGCGAATTTCGCTTGTGTGCCTGCGTAATCGCAACCTATGGTAGTTGGGTAGAAAAAATAGAGGTTTCGATTTCTATTTAAGTGAATATACACTGTAGTGTACCAATCTTTAAAAGCACTACAGTATAGTTTATATGGTAAAGGGTCATCTAGTTGTAGTTTCATGGTGCAGCTTGTTTCCGACAGGTCAGTAACTTTGTTTCTGTACTTTTGAATCACCATCATCTACTACATACCTACGACAACAACAGAAGTCATTGCTATGGTAACTTGCACCTTCATATCCATGATCAACACGTCACCACTACCAGCTTAGAATTGGTCACATACTTCTAGCCAATCAGATGCTTGTAAACCAGTCATACGACCGGTACTATAATCAATTTAATTAAAGCACATTCAAATGCATGCTGAAGACCAGCCAGTTGACCTGCAGGGCGAACCTACAAAAGTGTAAAGATCAGCTAGAAAGACTGCACAGACAGACTTGTGGGCATCCAGCGAAGCAAACCAATATTGAGTTACGTTAAGTATTGCTATTCCAGTAAACAGACCTGGGCGAAATCCGAACTGAACGTTGACAAAACTTCTTGTATGGTGATAAGTTTGTGTAAATAGTGGCGTTCTAATACCTTGCTTATTAGGGATAATAAGGAGATTGGAGGATAATCCTTGGGGAAAGACGAGGGTGGAGATGTTTTGGGGATAGGAACTACAAAGAAATGCTTCCAGTCAGTGGGTAGGACACCAGTAGAGAGGGAGAAAAAAGATAAGAGAAAGAGGAATTGATGCAACTGTGGATCTAAGCATTCTGGCAGAGTTAGAATCAGGGCCAGTTGATTTCTCAAAGGGAATGCAAGTTAGAAGACTTATAATCTCATCCGGTGAGCAGAGGAGCTCGGGTGGGCAAGGGAAGGGCCGCTGAGATGGTGTGTGATTTCAGAGGTGTGGAGAAGACTTATTAAAACAGTGAGAAGAAGTTATTTGGGACCTCGGCTTTAGATTGAGGGGAAGCACAAGTTTGATCTTGGTAAGTAAGGAATGGAATGCAAGATGTTTTTTTACTTTATTGCTCTCTAAAAAGAACTAGAGTTGGGAGAAGATGATAGTCTTTGAAAGAAGAAGTGTTTTGCTGAACGGACGAGTGAAAGAATGTGGTTATGGCAACGGCGATAGGCTGCCCAGGCGCATCAGCAGATCTGAGTGATTTAGCAGAGGATTATAATCTATTTCTAATTTTGATTTGTTTGAGAATGGAGTAGGAGATCCAGGGAGGGGGTCATTTAGCTGCAACTAGTTATATCAGCATTCTAGCTGTAATAACTACCTTTTTAATATCTAGGTTTCACTGAGGAGGATGTCCAGGAGTGTTTGGACGATTTTGTACTTACATTGCCTTTTGATACTCATAGAATGTTGTCAGGTGATTATGAAAAGCTTTCAAGTTCATCACAAGTCTAATAAAATCAAGTCTGCTACAGAAACTGCCTCCATGCTAGGTTTTAGCGAAAAGACAGTTCGAAAGTCATCATTTCATCGAGAATAAGGGTGAACTACCTGAGAGCAAGCAGGGAAAATATGAAAGAACTGTTTATAATGATGAGAATGTCAGTAACAATTTTGTTAATATGAAGTTCAATCTGTGGTTTTGTGCGTACGTCCATGTTGGTGTGTGCTGCATACGTCCATATGTGGTGTCCAGTCCCTGTCTGGTGTGTGCATGTGGTGTGTGTGTATGTCCCTGTGTGGTGTGTGCATGTGTGGTGTGTGTGTATGTCCCTGTGTGGTGTGTGCATGTGTGGTGTGTGTGTGCATATGTGGTGTGTGTATGTCCCAGTGTGGTGTGTGCATGTGTGGTGTGTGCGTAATGTATGTCTTATTATTATGTGTGTGTATCTATGTTTATAATTTAGATCAACCTCAAAGCAGCTGAATGGGTTCGGGAAAATGCATTTAAGAAGGGTGAAACCAATATGATGGCACGAAGTTTCTGTTTGGGGGCAAATGACCAGTTGTTACCATCTTGCCTCCTTTCTCCACAATATCCAAGATGTATTTCAGTTAGTATGGCAAGGTGATGGCTCCATCATCTTGGCTTTAAGCCACGTAGCCACAAGAAAGGGGTATATATTGATGGGCATGAATGACCGGACGTTGTTAAACATTGTGAGGTGGTAGAGTTGTACATAAAATTATATCCATGATACATAATTATTATTATTTCATTAGTATATATATATATATATATATATATACACATACACAGGAGTATTTAAAGGAGACGGAATCCCTTCAAAGAGATCATCTGCAACCACCACTATGTTCAGATGACCCCGCTCGAGTTCATGATGAAGCAGATGAGGGGAAAAAGAAACTCGTCCTTCTATATTTTGATGGATCAATATATAAGTCAGACTTGGATGCGGGGAGAAGATAAACATCCAGCCCTCTTACCTAAGACAAAAGGTAGTGGGATTATGGTGTCCCACTTTGTAGATGAGCATGATGGCTATTTACATCTAACTGATCAACAATACCGACAGACTAAAACATTAAATCCTGAAATATCTCAGCATTCAAGAGTTCAGTTTGAATACGGTGTTGAACACGATGGATACTGGACTGGAGACATGTTTAACAGATAGATATGGCCTGTACTTTTGCAGATTATAAATACCCTCCGAGTTCTGACACAATTGTCTTTATCCTAGATCAAAGCAGCTGTCATACCAAATATGCTGCATTAGCTCTTTCTGCCAGAAGAAGGATGGTGGACCATGAAGAGTTAGGGACACAGAGTGTGGAAATGGGAATTTACAATCGATGGTGCACCCAGATGGAACTGCAAAGGGACTACTAACTATTTTGAAAGAGAGAGGAGTCAATGCAGGAAACTTGATGATTTGCGAACTATTCTATCAAACCATCAAGATTTTAGGGATGAAAAAACCCAAGTAGAGCATACCGTTGCTAATTGGAGGATGAAATGTTACTTCATACCAAGTTTCATTGTGAACTAAACCCAATTGAGTGGGTATGGGGACAGTGAACGGTTTATGCGAAAACCTGATTTTACATTAGTAAAGCTGCGAAAACTTCTCGATCCTGCTCTTGATTCCGTTATTAAGGAAATATTTCAGGAAAGCGAGAGACTATGAAACTGCTTACAGAGAGGATTACAAGGCTGGAAAGGCCGTAAAAGATGCAGTGAAGCAATACAAGTCTCATAGAAGAATGAGAGTTGAATCTCTCTAGTGTCCTGGAAACGAATTTATTACATATATAGATATGTAGGTAACCATATTGAAATTCATCCATCTCTTTTTTATCCCATATCCTTACACTAGTTTGTAGAGGAGCTTATAATTAACAAGCTGACACATTATTAGGTTCTCATCTGTGACAGGCATGTCATAATTGGTCAGGCAAGGTAAACATTGTAAGTGGCTGTAAATTTTTTAGTAATCACCCAACCACAATATACTTACCTCTATTACCATGCCAAATATGGAAACTTCGGTAACTTGAGTTAATGATTAAAAAAGCATTATTCAATTCGAGGCGAAAAATAAATTTCGCAAGTAATGGAATGTGCAAAGTGGCATGGCAATGGGAACTGCGACTCTTTCCGATCATATCCCAAAGTTACAAACCTTATGATCAAGCATAGCCAAAGTTATCCAGGTTTATGTGATGACAGTGTTTGAGAAACTGCATGCTGCATAGCACTAGAGCCGAACGTCGAGAGAGTACAATTTCAAGTTGAGAAAGTGAATTGCGTTTTTGATGTATTCCGTGAGAGAGATGGATGACAAACTGTTTGCTGAGGCTTGACTGGAAGGCTTTATTTTTTTCCAAGGGGAGGGCAAAGTCTTATAATTTTGGGGGAAACTGTAATCATGGTGCGGCATTGATTTTGTGACCACCAGCTACCAGCGCCAGACCCGTAGTAGCCAGCTTATGCACTGCAGAGGTCAGGAAGAATGGATGGCTGCGTTCAAATTCGTTAGCGTTGTGGATAATGAAGTTGCTAAAATGAGGGAAAGCGAAACACCTTGCACAACACGGGCTCACTGCCACCCAGGGGGGGGTAGCCCTTCTAATGTTACCCCAATTTAAACACTGGTTAATTAAATAACATTCCATGGAAAATTGGATATCTGCTGCCAATCAGGACTGAGAATCCACCTTTCATGAAGTACATAATTATGTATTTTAGTAATATACAAAATAAAAATACAAAGAAATGGTGGTGGTGGTTTCAAGTTTAGGCTCTTGAGAGTGGCCACTCAGCAGCCAGGTAGCTAAATCCATTCCACAATCTCGATTGATATAACCAAGGGGTTTGATTTTCATTCTGATGATAAAATTTGACCCCCTAAAATAGACAGACTGCCGAGGTTGACTCATGGGTTCTCTATGGTGTACCTAAAACTTGGGCATATGACTTGCCCCAGCTGACATGATTCCACTGTTACCTCCCTCACTGCTTAACTCTGGTGTCTTAAGAAGATGCACCTCCTGGACCAACCTAGCAATTGAGTCTTCCTGAGTAGATAAACAGCACCTGCAACTTGCAAAGTCACTTAGACACTATAATGAGTCTGGCTTTTGACAAGCCGGCACATCTGTTATGTACCCACGCCAGCCCATCACAGAAAATTGACTCCTCTGCTTTCTCTTTCTTCTTGTTCAACGATTCTTTCTTTACAGATCGAGTAGAACACATACTTCTTCACGGTGGTGGGTAGCCATGGTGCAAAGTTGCAATAACAGCAGTAGCTTTAGCAACCATAGTTTTATTTTATTGCTGTTTGCACAATATGCGCTTGTTTAATTTGAATTTTTTTCATTACATAATTAACAGCGAAGAAATATAAACTAGGAATGTATTTGAAAAGCTTTGAAATAAAATTGTTGTTCTCTCTGTGTAGCTGACTATTTTCAGATATGCATCTACATTGAGTTATGCATGATGTCATTGTGTTTCTTACTTAGAACATTAAAAATGCAAGCATATGATTTGTTTCTACACTAACTGGCAATTGTCTTTTGTGCTATATATACACAAATCTGTATATGCAAGTTTTGGTTTTGCCATGCCAGCAATAACAGCTGATGACATTTAAGAATGGGCTGCATGGTTAATAGCTGACAGCAAAGAATGCTGGAATAGCATTCTAGCATAGTTAACTCTGTTCATCAACATGCTCTAGCTATGGAGGTGGCCTATACCATTTTGTCATGATGTTGCAGAAATGATTATCCTTCTTAGCACATGAACTACCGCTCTCTATAGATGCTGAGAACTATATAGCTACCTAGTTGGTATATATGGGAAGGATAACTCGTCAATAGAGGAAAGATTTGCATTAATTGATGGAGAACATACTTTTTTGGCAAAGGGCCATCTAAACTAGCGACTGCTTCTAATTTCTGAGTGCCTGCTGCCAGTGTTGTTAATGTAAGTCGGTACCTACAACTGTAGCTTGTTCAGCTGTGATCAAATAGTACCTTTTGATGTCAGTTCAGAGTCACAGAAGCAAGCACTTCCTACTGCAGGATGCTGCTTTGTGTGCCTCAGATGAGTGCACATTAACAGGAGTTGTTGGCCGACCACCCACTGCAACAAATGCTGTGGGAGGCATCATGCGAGCATCTGCTCCACTCCAGGAACTGGATGTGGAGATCTGCATCTGGTTATTCTGATAACCAACAGATGATGCAGGAGCAGCACACGGACAAGCCAGGTCAGCAATGTTAGTGAATTCAGCAATTTTCATGTTGATTGATCAACTCGTTATTGAGAAGTTCATGTAGATTGATCAATCCTTTGTTGAGAAGTTCACATGGATTGATCAATCCTTTGTTGAGAAGTTCACGTTGATTGATCAATCCTTTGTTGAGAAGTTCACGTGGATTGATCAATCCTTTGTTGAGAAGTTCACATTGATTGATCAACCCTTTGTTGAGAAGTTCACATAGATTGATCAACCCTTTGTTGAGAAGTTCACGTGGATTGATCAATCCTTTGTTGAGAAGTTCACGTGGATTGATCAATCCTTTGTTGAGAAGTTCACGTTGATTGATCAACCCTTTGTTGAGAAGTTCACGTGGATTGATCAACTCTTTGTTGAGAAGTTTCGCTGATCCATCTATGTGGATGACCTCAGGGAGGGGCAATATAAAGTCGAGAGTGCTTACGAGTTCTACATCAAGTCAAAGTTGCGGTTGGCAGAGGCTAGGTTTAACATTGGTTGAAAGTCAAGTCCTTGGAGTGCAGAGGGACATGATTTGACGACCAGCTCATCTTAGATGTCAGTGATGTCTTTCAAGCCATGAAGGAGACACCAGCAGCCAAGAGGAATGCCGTAAGCCTTGCCACAAGGACTTCCATCCATTGGGAGTGAGTGATCTCACCCTCACTGTATGATTCAAACTGCTGTGTCAGCATCTGCGCGAGACCAAGATGGGTGGGGTGGACCACTCTATGGAAGGTGACTGTTTGAGTGGAAGAGGTTGACCTCTGATAACCAACAAACTGAGCCTTTCAAGGGAGTTATGGATGTGTCTGTATACATGTTGTGTGACTTGAGAGGTCCACCTGGGTGGAGTTTCTGATGTGATGTGGCAAGCATTCATTCGCTGCTTCAAGTGCTGCACATCGACAATGCCAGAACCTTCAAGGCTGCCAAGAAAGCCATCTCTGCAGTACTGGACAGTGCGGAGGTCAAGCACCATTTCTCAGGTGTCAATGTCAAGTGGACCTTTAATCTGGAGAAGGCACCTTGGTGGGGGGTGGGTGGGGGGTGGGGCAGTGGTGTTTGAATGAATGATTAGGAGCATGAAGAGTTACCTGTGATAAACTGTAGGCAAGGCATGAACACGTCTGCTGACATCAACAGAAGCATTGGTGTATTCGGTACTCCAGCCACTCCGGCTTTGGCCGGACCACTTTCCAGCTGTTATTCATAAATACACCTATATATATTATGCATACCTAAAACAAAGCAGACACTAAAAAGTCTAAATGAATCCATTCACCTCTGCAGTAACTGGGGGGAGGTGGCCTAGCCACAGGGTAGCATTGCCTCTCCAGAGGCAGACAGACAGCCTTTGGAACAGGTGGCAAACAGAATCCACGGGAGAGTTGCCGAATCTCTGAGCCTGGTGGCGGCTAATCTCAGTTATAGTGTGGCATGCATCTTCACTCCAGCCACCAAGAGATTCGACTACAAGGGGGACGAAGTCGACTCCAACGGCCTTGCAATCAGCAGAGTGAGCAGCTTGCTTGCAATCAGCCCCTACTATCAGAGCATGGCCCTGACAGGAGGCATCCCCATCGACAGTCCAGTGTTGGAGGGTGGAAATTACCGTTACATCCAGGGCAGCAGCACAACCTCTCTTCCAGTTTGGAAGGAAAATATCTGCATGGCGACAATGCAATCCAGGAATAAGGGCAGGTATTTCCTTCCTGGGGGAAAGGGCAGCCGAAAAAGCGGAAAAGATGACATCTCTGATGGCATCATGGCGGTGAATTCGATCCCTGTTACCCCCACGTGGTCACCAAAGCAGTCCATCACCACATTGCAGACAGGGCAACGAGAAGCATCCTCCACCATCCTGAGACCAAGCCAATACTGTAGGCAATGTTGCAATTCCCTATCCTGAAAGTTGAGACCAAGAGAGACAGAAGAAATAACATCGAGCCAGTCGCCAGCATGGTCAATAGATGAAGACATAGCTAGGGCCTTGGACCGGGAATCACATGCAAGAGCCAGAAGTTTTCCAAATGAGGCCTTATCGATAGATGAAGAGAGGGCACGCTGACGTAGGGGAACTTCTAGTCCTTCAATGGTGCACCACTCAGGATTGTTGACAGCAAGGGCAAGAGCATGAAGGGGCCGAGAAAGATGTTTTGAAGAATCTGGGACTCGTCGAAGTATGTTAATCTGGCTTTTAATGAGGTCCAGGGAACCTAGGAAGGCAGCAGGGGCATGAAGGGAAGCACTCCAGATTGAGAGACCACCTAGGGAGCTGGGGGACGGGGAAAGAAGCTTTCAACCAGGCCCAGTTGGATAAAGGACTACCGACAATATCAGAAAGAGCTTCTCTCATAATAAGGTCAAAAGCTTCAGTGGCCTCTGTAAGACAGTGGGGATGGCGTGTGCGGAGGAGAACGCAACCTTGGGGAAGCTAAGACATGAACCGAGGAGAGAAGTAGCCATCTGGGAGTCCTTGTCAAGCACTCCCTTTACCTTTTTGACCCACTCAAGGAAGGAGGTTTGCCAGGACAAGGAGAGAGGTTTAAATAATGTAGACAAGGATAGAACCCAAGCCTTGCCTTCATGACTCTAGAACAATCCCCAAATTACACTCCAGACCTCAATGCCCTCACTCTCAACACACTACTAACCCCCATCAAGAACACACTGTCATGAACCCGACCTCTGCCAACACCCACTCTGACCCTCAACCTTCTAGTAGGGGAGGTCCCACCTTGCTGTGTCCCAAGCCCAATATAAGCCAAGGTAAGTTGGCGATTGAGAACATGAGGGTCAGAGTGCAAACAAGGAGTGATGGCATGGTTTAGTCAAAGAAAACCCTTTACCAAATCCAGTGCTACAGATACTGGAGACATCAGCATTGTAAATCTCATCTCCACAGAGTAATTAAAACTGACAGGGTTATGCACAAATACCTTCCATGTGTAATTAGCCGGCCTAACACTCCCGTGATTATTGGAATAAGAAAAGAGAGGTGAGGATCAAGGACTCTCCAAGCACCTATATGGCCATTAGTTATGTATGTGCTACCATCTCTATAGTGGTGGCTGCTAATTAGTGTATACTTGTGGTCTATGCTATGTTCTGCCATCACTATAGTGGTAGCTGTTAATTAGTGCATACTTGTAGTCTGTGCCCACAGTCTTCATGACTGTGATGTAAGTCAGTCAGCCAGTGGGAATGTCTTGCTGGAGCGTATATATCTCGGAGGCCTTCACCTGGTAAGGTTTAGGGCAGGAGACCCCCCTCCACCACATCTTGAGGGGGAAGGATTTCAGGCTGCTAGGCCACACCCATAATTAGAATTATCATTAGTAGTTTCTTCTGGACAAAGGAAGTCTTCAACTCTTACAAGTTCCATTATCTGTTGTGAGTGGAGGACAATAAAAGCTCCATTGAATCTTGCATTATAATTCATCAACTAATTGCTAACAGAAAACTAAAATATATCAATCTTATTAGAGTCAAACTTACTAGCATACACAAACCCATCTTGATCTACACACACATGAGCATCCACCACCAAATGAGGTGACGTAGTCTCCCTCAGTGGTGAAGACTACTATCTTACGTAGACCACCATCTGCCACATACACATACTGACCAGCTACACACACACCACATGGAGACTCCAACCTCTTCACACCATCCTCATCACAGCCAAAGGAGCGTAGGAATTCACCATCATTACTGAAGACTTGAATACTAGAGCTCCCAGGACCATAACAGACATAGATGTACACGTTTTGTTGACTGTCAGGAGATAGGCCACACAATGTGTTTTTATCTGCACCAACAATCTGTCTCACATATTTCAGTTCTCTGTCGTACACCATGATCCTACCTCCATTGCCACATTCAGTAACCATCACTTCATCTCCAACTACTGCAACATCAAAATGTCCTGGACCTTTCACTTGCTGGACTCTGTGTACTTGAACCTTGCTGCAGTTCTTGTTCCACTTGAAGATTCGATTAGTGCGCCTGCATCAGTGAAATAGATGTTGTCTTCACTGTCTACAGCAATACCTTGTAAGTATTGAAATTGATGTTCCAAGTGATTGATACTTCTCACCTCTCTATTCAACACCACGACATCTCCGCTATATTCAGTGACTATAAGCTCACCCACGGAGTTGACAGTGATACGTCTGGGCCTTGTTACACAACCCCACGCCTTGACAGGCTTGTCTAGTTGAGTAGGTGGGATGGGGACAAGCACAGGGAAGGGACTGCCTGCTACTTGATGCCCATCAGCTGAGATCGCAAGTTCATGTCGTCCACGGTGAGTGGGTGTGAACTGGATGTGATATTGGTCAGCTCCAATTTCTTCGGTATAGGATTTGATGCGAGCTCCACTGTGCAGACACTTCATATGGAAGTCTATTTGAACAGCACGTGTTGCTGGCTTGTTGCCACAGAGTTGAGTGGTGCACAAGACCACTTCTGATAACTTCCCAGCTTCAATCTTGCTGGATACAGTGTGGATGACTAGAGTGATGGGAAGTCTAGTTATCTTAGCCTGGGTCTGGAGGAGCTGCTCCAGGGCCTCAGCACAGCTTACCTCCACCGCTACATCAACCTCCATTGGCGTAAGATTCTGTCCGGCTTGGCGCTGTCTTCAATTATTTTTCGCTGGATCCTACTCTCCATCTCAGCATGTGCGCACATGACCTCATCATTGGAACAGTGCTTCACACACTGCTCGGTGTAGTCCATGATCCTCTGCACCTCTGCAAGGGAAATGGATATATCCTTCTTCTGTTCTTCAAGCTTCTCCATTTTCTCATACAGTCTCTTTTTGGCCTCCTCTAACATCTTCTGCTTGTGTCTTTCAATGATAGTGTGCAGCTCCTCGAGGGACGTCCCGATCGTGTTGGACACAGACTCTCCCTGGGCTGCTAGCTCATATTCCGTGGTCTGTATCTCTTCAACAGCACAAGATACAAGATAGATTGGCCACCATGTTTCTCAGAGGTCTCAAGCTCTCTATCAGCTCTTTTCTCTTGTTCTCAGCTGCTAAGTTGGTGAAGTCAAAGTTGTGGTCCCTGTGGTCCTTTAGTGTGCAGTCACGACAAATTAATACATCACAGTCGAAGCAGAACAGCTTGAGCGACTCTGTGTGAACTTGGCACTTCTTAGCAGGACGATCTTTGGGGAGGATGACTTTAGCTCTTTCCTTCTTCATTTCATCCAAAGAGAGAACTTCATGGCCGTCAAATAGAGCTGTCATCCTCAGATGTGCCTCCACACATTTCTCACATACAAACTTGTCACATTGCCAGCAAAAAGATTCAGCTTTAACTGAAGAGGTTGTGCATATCTCGCACTTCACCTCCTCCTTGCTAAGAGCTCTCTTCTGCTTGGCATACAGTTCTTTGAGGCGGTTTATCGAGAAAGCCGTCTTGAGGTTCTCTACATTGCCCTCAGGCAGGGTGGCTTCATAGCGACACTCTGGGCAAGAAAAAGGCTGGTTTTTGCCTGTCCTGAGGGCTAGCTTGAGGATGCAGTGCTTGCAGCAGCAATGAAGGCAAGGGAGGGCCTTGGGCAGAGTGTAGTGCTCCTGGCAGATGGAACATGTGATCTCCTTCTCTAACTCCATCAAATACTTCTCAGCCTCCTCCATATCTCTAGCCATGGTTGCAATGCTTAGGGAGAACTAGTAGTAGAGAAACACTTTAAATTGAAAAATACAGAACTTCATCAGACTCAAGAGCTACAGGAAACAGTGCAAATCAGGTGTGGCTTTAATTATATTCATGAGTGGCATTGCAATGCTACCACAAAAGAGGGTGTGTCATCTGGTATTGCACATGTGCAGAGACAAGACTTAGATTGTGTCATATGTTGGTAGTAAGGCAGTACTACACAACGTCATAGGATGTGTAATTATATTATTATCTCAACTTTCTTTGATGCTGTGAAAGGAGAATGTTTGTCATGCAGCCATACATATGTATTGCACCCAAGCAGATAAGGAGAACTCTCCCAGGCCAACTGCATACTGCACACTACATGTCCCATGCCTTCCACCAGACCTGATTCAGGTGTAGCCTAGGAAACACACTGCTATGACATATTGGTCAAATTGGCGGTCTATGACTGAGCCAGTCTTGTCCCATTTTGTGGGGTTGTGGCCAGTTTGGTTCTGGATTCTCACTTGGTCTCCAATGACGAGAGGTGGCAGTCACTTTGTGTGCTCCGACCATCTTTCGGTAGCTAGGATGTGTTGGTTCCTCAGGGCTTCTTCTCAATGTATCATGCCAAGTGTCATGCGGGTGGTATTTTCCTGGGAGTATGGGGGTGAAGTCTTTGATTGGGTGGCCGAACACGTACATGGCTGGGAACAGTTTAGTGTCCTTGTCTGGGGTGTTGCGGTATTCTAGTATGGCACACTGGAAGGTGTCTGTATCGAGCTCACCATTTGGTCCGGTGTTGTTGGTGATGAGTCTTTTCACTGTCTTCACCGCAACTTCAGCACGACAGTTGCTATGAGCAAAGGCGACAGAGGAAAGATGGTGGTGGACACCCCAGCTATTCAGGAATTGATAGGTCTGTGCAGCGGTGAATTCAGGACCACCATCAGACGATATTTCTTCTGCTATCCCATGTGTCACAAATGACCTTCGTAGGCTGTCGATTAGCCTGGTAGCACCGCTTGAGGTCCTTTCAATAATCAGCCAGTTGGAATATATGTCGACGATTACTAGGTAGTTGACACGAAGAAGTCTGAGCAGATGCATTGGAAAGGGTACACTGGAGAAACAGTTGAGGTAGGAGGGGCACTAGGTTGTGAGGTAGCCATACAGTTGCAGTGATTACAGCTGTGTCTGAGGGTTTGATGGTGGGGGTGATGCCAGAACAAAACAGGGTTGCTTCAGCCCTCGCAGTCATTGATGATATGCCTTGGTGGGCAGCATGGGGTGCGGATAAGCAGTCTTGTCTGAGGGAAGGGGGGATCAAGACATGGTCTTTATAGATCACAACACCGTCTGTGGTGTAGAGTTGCTCACGGAATTGATGATACTCGTGAAAATACGAACACCCTCTGTGATCTCATCTACTATGACCAGTTTGGATTCTTCAAATAGGTCATTGAGGTTGTCGTCCCAGTGGAAGCGGGTGCTCAGTTTCAAGCATAAATCTTGGAGCTCTAAGATCTGTGTTTAAGCGACACTATATTATCCTAAAAGCCGACAAAATATTCTATGGGTTTTTTTCTGGAGCAACAAAATATCCTGTGACACTGGGCATGGCATTTACATCTAGCTATGTTTCTAAGTGTTCACAATATGTTAACGGAACACCCGTCTTAAATAAATTACTAGAAATCAATCAAGGTACTGTTATGGCAGTGCAATAAAAGAATTATATTTGAAATACCAGATCACATTGTTCTAGGGTATGATCCGATTGTCATTAGTAATAATTTAATTGTTCTGTTGAGCCTTGAGATAGGCCATCACTAAGTACATATATACAATGAATGAATGATTACTAAAAGAAAGTGAAAAAAGAATAAAAACGTAAATTAATGAAATAATAATTGCAACAAAAAGTATTGTGAATTACAAAGAGTTGGTTTGGGGATGATGATGGGGGGAGGAGGTGCCAAAGACACAGGACCCTAGGTGCCAAACATTAAGTATTTCCTCTTCTCCTGAGCACATTTCTCATTACAATTCTGTCTACTACCCTATCCAACACCTCTTCCTTCACCCCTGCTACTGATCTAACCACCATTGGGCCTACTCTCCCTTCATCATCCATTCTACCACCCACTCTTCAGACCCTTCAATGCCCTCAACCATATCCATCTTTCTCGATCACCAGCAAACTCCACACACAGTACAACAAGAAATGCACAACATCTTCCACAACACCTTCATCACATAGCTCACATCTACATTCCCAACACGTACCACACCTCACCTTGTCACCCAAGAGTCCTGCTGATGCCGTCCTTAACCTAAATCTCAGCCTCACTTTCCGTGTGTTACTGAATTCTCTCACATATCTTTCTTGTCCAGACTCTTCCTTAGCTAACTTATACCACTTGAGGCTGGATTTCCCTCCTACTTCTTCCCACCACTCTTACTTATGAACATCCCTACACAATTCCTCCATGTCGCACTTGAGCCTACTATTTCCAACACTCCTTCCCCCCCCCCCCCCAAACTTACTTTTCAGCTGACAAAACTCTGCCCACCAACCTGGACAATCACTTAGTGCCACAATAGCTTATTCACTCATTCTCTGCAACCTCCATCCAAATAACACTTTCTTTTCTTCTCTTCTCTGCTCCAGCCTCCTCCAGCCCTGGTCCCCTCTTACTGCCACCCCTGCAACTGTATTATTCCCTCCAACCAGTTTCCTCCCAACGATCTCTTGAATTCTTTAACAATTCTTGCAGGCTGTGTTCCCTCCTGTACCATACTCCAGAAACATGTTCTAGACAAGGCCTAGCTAGCAACTTCCATATTAGTTTACCTCCATCCGTCTCCAATTCCTTCTCAATTCTTGCCCTCCATTTCTCTGCCTTTTCCTTCATCTTCTCCAAATGAACATTTCCTCTCACCCCCCCTGTCAAACCACACACCAAGATATTTGAAGGCTTCCACATTATCCATTCTCTCCTCATTAATCTTCCACTCCCCTCCACTAGTTCTGCCAACTGTCATTGACTTACTTACTCTTCTCACTATTAAACCTAAATCTCTATTTCATTGCATACTCCCCCACCACATCCAACATCACTTGTAACTCCACCTGATCTCTCACTAACAGTACAAGATGATCTGCGTGCAGCAACCCACCACACCATGTCCCTTCCACTTCAATCCCTAACCTTTTTCCCTCCAAATCCTTCAACAATCCCATGACATACACACTATAGAGAACTGGTGACACAGGACAACCCTGTCTCAGTCCTGCCTCCACTTCAAACCACCTGGACCCCTCTCCACTTAACAACACACACGACTGAACTCCTTCATACAAGCATTTGCACACATTGACAAATTCTTCCTGAACTCCATACCCTCTCATCTTCATCCACAATCCTTCTCTCCACACAGTATCATATGCCTTGCTTACATCCAGAAATGCCAGAAATGTCTGTCGTCCCTGTGACCTCATTATGCACCTCAACACTAGGAACTGGTCAGCTCATCCTCTCCCTGGCCTAAATCCACCCGGACCCTCTGCTTCTCTGTAAACTTGCTCAGCTTACCTGCCAAAACTCTTGCCATCACTTTAGTCACACCACCCCCTAGAACTATCCCTCTGTAATTACTAGCCACCTCATCTCCACTTTAAAGAGGGCACAATATACTCTGTCTCCAATCATCTGGCGAAAACTTAGATGCCATCGTCAAATTAACTAGAAAACATAACACTTCCACCATCCTATTCCCGCCATACTCAACATCTCATTAATTATACCATCAGGACCAGGAGCCTTGCCCCTTTTCAACCCCTTCACAATATTGTACATCTCCTGGAATCCAACCCGCTGCACCATCCAGTTACTTTCTTTAGCTTTAGACTCTACGTTGTCAAAACATCCTTCCCTGACCAAAATACTCCCTAATCCATCCCAATGCTGCTTGTCCAAAACCTCCAGTATATCTTTCCTTTTCTCATTTTCCTCTCTCACTCTCCAAACTTGACATTGCTTCTTCTTTCCCATTAAGTCCACTCTCTATTGTAGCCTTCCTCATCAGTCTCTTCTTTTCCAATCTAATCAACCTCTTCACACGTCTTCTTGCACTCTTATATTCCTCCCATAACCGTATAATCTTTCGTCGCCTACATTGCCACTCCTAGACTCCCAAAACTTCCTATAGGACACTTGTCATGGATGGATACTTCAATATCACGAGACCTCCAAGCCCTTAGATCTTTCTGTTAGTTTTTTCCCCAACTCAGCCACCTAAAGCACAATGTGTCTCCACAGTTCCCAAATCTGTTGTATACCTTCTCTATCCTTTCCCATCCCTAGCTCTGCCACACACAAAAATGTTTCTGCCAGCCGCAGCATATCTAAATCTTTCCTCTTCCACATGCACTTAACATCTATCTCTCTCGCCCACCATCAGTTTAGGAAACCCACACCTAAAACTCGGGCATCCCCTCCCCACCACCACAGGGCAACCTAAGCTACCTGGTAGGAGAGTACTTTGCTTTTCACTTCCCTCCTGTTCCGATATTGTGCTAGGAGACTTTGAACCTGTAGCATCACGTCACTCATGCAATCCTCCAATGCATCTTTCCCAGTTTGCAGATCCATCAACCCCCACTACTCCTACTGGTTGATCCTCCTTTTCCTGCTGATGCTTTTCTCTGATTAACTGTCTTTGTCTTGTCTCCATTTCCACCTGTTTAAGGCTCTGGCTCTTCACTCCACTCTCCTTTCTGGGCGCCTGGATTACCCCCACCACTTTCTCCCTCGTTGTTGATCCTTTCTCCTCTTCCATTTCGATTCATTCAACCCCTTGTGTAGCTTCCCCCATCATTTGATCCTCTGGAACCCCCTCACCTGGAGATCCCTGATCTGACAGTCCACCTTCCGCATTATATCTATGCCTACATTCCTCTGTGGCACTCCATCTATTGTACCATTCTTTCTTTTTCAAGATAAATGGCCTCCCCACCAGCTCATTCGTGGCACCCTGAAAATATTCCCTTGTGACTTTTTTGTCATGGGCACGCTCAATGATGGTTGGATGACCTGCTTCCTGTTCCCTCCTGCTTCACACACAGAACTTCTGATGACCATCTGCTCCATATCCCCTTTAACAGCATCTTTGTCATCCCCACTCCCCCCATCATTCATCTTGGTCTGTACGAGAGCCCCTACCATTGTTTCTTTGGCACCTTTATTAACCTCCGCCATAACCTGTTCTAACTTTCTCCTTAAACCTACAATTCTTCTCTGTGCTCTACTTGCTTTTCCAATTCTTCCACTCTCAACAGAACATTAGCCAGCACATCACTTATTTGATGAGTTTCCATCAATTTCATATTAATCCACACATCACCACTCCCTCTATGTTCCAACTCCTCACATCCCTCGTCAATATGTTGATGACATTAGTATCTACTAACCCACCACCATCTCTCTCATCCCGATACTCCTCCCTAACTTTCTCCATTAAATCCAAACATATTACTACACTATTCATTACTCGTTCTCGTGCCTCTTTCCAGTTCTTTGTATCAATACACTTCACAACTAGCACTTCTTTTCCTTTACCTTCAACATGAACTTCTCCCTTCCCCACACTTGCTCCATCCAAACTCCCAAAACATTGACTACAGACTCATTTTTTCTCACCTAAACTCTTAATATCCTCCTCAGACATGCCAACACATCTTTGGTGATACCATCCTCCATGAGACCCTTCACATCCAATCCAACTTGAGCCTTCCTCCAAGTATTCTTCATCTTTAGAACATACACACGTGTACCACGTTCACCGCCATTTTTCCTAACATTTTATTTTCACTCAAGTTTAGTGCCTAATGAAACCACTCGTTGTATGCAGTAGGGCTTCCTCTAGCCACTGGTGCTAATTTTAGTATCTAGCATTAAACTGGAGTTAGATTTGTTGCAAAATCAGGCGCTCAGGTTTTGAGGTAACCCCACAGTAACTTACCTATGTGAAATGTTTTAATACCAAAAAGAGATCACTCAGAGAAAACTAGCAATACATCAAGTCCATACCATGAAGTGTGTAGAGTCTAGGGAGTTATAAAGTGGTAACCACAAGTTGTTTTTTAGTCCCTTCTCAATTGATGCCAGCTATGGACAAGTTGGTTAAACTGGGACATGATTATCAGTGTAAATTGGCATGATAAGATCAAATATTGGGAGCAAGGTTCTCATCTTGCTTCTTAGCTACTACTCCCATATCAGAATCCAATAAATCCAATCTCATAACATCAAAAACTTACAGATCAGTATATAGGGTTGGGCTTGCAGCTAAGCTTGGAACAGGATAATGGCTAGAGCAATGTGATCTAACAATACTAATCTCAAGCTAAAACAAAAAAATCACCCTCTCCATTGCGCCTTCGCTCACCACTCAATGGGAATTCATTACTAGTTCTAAATAAACTCTCAATGAACTCTCAATTGACATAACGAAATTACAATGATCTTCTCAATAACAATTTGAAATTTACTCTCTTGAAGTTTCGACTAGATGCTCTAGCCTTGTATCACATTGTGGATAGCTAGCTATATACCGGTATATAACACTCACGTGAGCTTGTTATATATATATACTGGTAGCTAGCTATCTACAATATGATACAAACCACACCCTAGCACACACGTCCAGCACATGACTGCATGTGGCAAAAATGTAATAATAATAATGGAGAATAAAAAGAGTAATGGAAAATTATAAAAATTAAAACTAATAAATAAATATTAAAAACACCAAATCAATAATATAAATCCTTCCCTCCACGCACATTTTTGCACATTTTTTCTCATTTATTTTCATCAGGTGGTCCCATACACATTTATATACTGGTGAACATGTGGTGAATACATACATAGGTATGTCATGCATGGCAATACCAAGCTCTCCATCCACTTTCCCAGTGAGGGATCCCAGTAAGGAAAGGCAATGGGATAGTCAGTTCAGATGGTGCATATATAGATATAGCATCTTGTCAAAATCTGCTGACTCTATATATTATATATAACCATTGAGCCACTCAATGAAGCGGACTCTAATTATGACTGATTTCACCAATAGTTACAAGGAATTTGAAAGCATACAATAGCTGCTGAATCAAACATTTCGTATGAATAATTCAGAGTAAATCTTAACAATGACAAGTATACGTTTGCAATCAGCTCAGCCATAGCTTAGATAATTAATTGCCTAAATCATTAGTAAAAACAACTTTGTGCTCGGTGAAGCTGTTTCCAAGATGAAGGAGCTAATTTCTGTATGCATGCACATTGGTATATACTAGGAGTTGGTGAGCAAGCTCAGGACTTTAATTTATTTTCAGTCTAGGTATGCTAAACTCATAGCATTTCTCACATTCTCTTATTACTGTCTTATCACACTTCACAAATCACATTCCTCACATCATATGTACACATAGAGCACTTCACATTTCACAGATCATGTGTCACGATCGGTGGGTGTCAGTTCTCAACCATTGATAGGCAGGACAGATGAATGCCACACCCATCCCAAAGAACAAGCTGCCAAATGCACTGACAGTTCTGGTGGAATAGCTTCTTGCACCTGTTACACCACACCATCCTGTCCTTGTCCTGGTATGGACAGAGACAACAGGGAAGGACCATCCTGTCCTTGTCCTGGTATGGACAGAGACAACAGGGAAGGGAGTCACTCTGCCAATCTTAAGCGATGTTGCCGCACCATCCTGTCCTTGTCCTGGTATGGACAGAGACAACAGGGAAGGGAGTCACTCTGCCAATCTTAAGCGATGTTGCCGCACCATCCTGTCCTTGTCCTGGTATGGACAGAGACAACAGGGAAGGGAGTCACTCTGCCAATCTTAAGCGATGTTGCCGCACCATCCTGTCCTTGTCCTGGTATGGACAGAGACAACAGGGAAGGGAGTCACTCTGCCAATCTTGAGCGATGTTGCCGCACCATCCTGTCCTTGTCCTGGTATGGACAGAGACAACAGGGAAGGGAGTCACTCTGCCAATCTTGAGAGATGTTGCCGCATTGTTTCTTGGTAAAAGGTCAGTGCTGTTAGACCCATGCTATGGCAAAGGGTAGTTGCCAGAGCAATGGAAAACATCTCACAGTTTTGCCAACCTTCGTGCAGTACAGTGTCATCTGGTCCTCCTTTACAAACTGCTCCTTAATCTTCTTAGATGCTTGCATGGCATACAGGCTGTAATATGTCTGTCCATGTTACTAGTGTTTAGGTTGCTGGCTGTCACCAGTGGTTCAACAGCTGGACCCACTCCATGTCAGATGAGCCTAGTATTAATGACTGACTGGCTCCTGTTTGCAGAACACACATGTTCTGCAGCCTGCCAACATGTGGGAACTGTGCTGTCATCATGCTCTCGCATTTTCTAGATGACATCTTCCAGCCAGCCATCACCTTTCTCAAGGTGAACTTGCTACTCTCTGTTATGTACACTGGCTGGCAAAGATGGTTGACTGGTGGCTGGTGTGTGAGAGTGGTGTTGGCCACTTCAAGTCTATTCCTTGTGGGTTAGATGGCACTAACTGAAGAAGGTGGCTTCATTTCTATGGATGTTAGAAAATATACGATGGATATTGTTGAAGGTCCTGTGTGTAGTGTTGAAGACCCCACAGGTGCTGCTGGTGGTGTTGAAGGTCCAAAGGATGATGGTAATGGCCCCACTGATGCCAAAAGCCAAATGGGATGATTAAGCCCCCACAAATGCTCTGTTGGTGGTATTGAAGGTCCAATGGATGATGCAAAGATCAGTTGAGGGCAGAGACTTGCCCTCACTATCTGTATCTGCCTCTGACTCAGTGACAAGTTGTGATTTACCCAAAAACCATTTGATGTGCTGAAGGCTGATTAACTTCAGGACCTGGTTATTATGCTGCGCAGCACAGCTTGCCATGTGCTCCCAACATGTGACTGCATGTGACATGTAACTGCATGTGGCTAAATAAATGGAGAATAAAAATAGCATGGCAAATTATAATAAAAACTAAAATATTAAAAGACGTGATTTAGTTCAAGAAAACATGAACAGAAAAATGATAATAAAAAATTTACTAACTCACTGAAGACAAAAATTATGGTGCTCGTGGTTTCAAGTTCAGACTTCAGAGTGGACACCCAGCAGCCAGGTAAGCCCATTCCACTATCTCGATTGAACTGCTAACAGTTTGGTATAGGCTGATGTGTAATCCTTCATTGGCAGTGGTGGTGCCAGGGTGGGAGCCTGGACCCCCCATCGAGGACCAGTCATCAAGGAAAAGTAATATTATTCCCAGACGGAATGTATGATGAAGATTGAGAGAGTTCAGCATTACCAACAATTCATCTATTAACTTGCTCCCAAGTCCTGTCTAATAAAGCTGCAAATACTGCTGCAATCTCCCTCTCAGACTCTTCCCACTAATGCCCTTTGGACCCCTGTGGGGGCATTGCTAATGCCACCCCTGTTCACTAGTGGTTCCTTCTGTCTTCTGGCTGGTGTAAGATGATGGCTTTCACACACAAAATAGGATGTCCATTGTCCTATGCATGTTCAGCAATTGCAGATTTCTCTTTAGCACACTATTTACAGGCATCTTGATGTTCTTTCATTCTGGTCTCCGTCTTCTGTTGGTCTCCCCCATGTAATACTTCACACAACTGCAAGGGATGCGGCACACAATGCATGAGTGCATATTAGCTGATAATTTTTCCTTCGTTCTCTGCTCAGCTGTCACCTCAGAGTTCTTCCCAATCTGAAAATTACTCTGATGTTGAACTTGCTGCAGACTCCTCTGATGTCTTCATTCATTCTGCTAGTTAAAGAATTACTATTATAAGATCAGACCCCTGATTACCTTTATCAGAATACTTATCCTCCTTTCTGCATTTAGATGTATGAACAAAGAAAAGGTTGAGGAAGGCTCATTGGACAACCATTCTCTACAGCTAATATGATATTCTTCCATAGGTCCTGCTTCTCCAGCACTAATCTCCGTCTATTATATGAGCCCCTCACCACTCCTCTTCTGATATGGATAGGATGATGTCATCCATAATCGAGATACTGGTTGGTATGCACGAGTTTTTTGTAAACTGTGCAGTTAGCCTCCATCTTCCTTTCTGTGTAGATAGCGCCAGAAAGGGCAATGATCCATCCACCTCATGCTCCATGTTAAAGTTTATGGATGGCTAGATGTTGTTCAGATAGTCCAACAACTCCTGCTCACTTCCCTTCTTCACTATGCAGAAGGTATCATCCACATATCTCTTCCAATTGGTTTTAGGGGGGCAGTTGTGAGTGCCAATTCCTCCATGTTAAGGTTGGCTACCACTGCAGATACTGGGGAACCCATTGCTCTTTCTGCTCATAGTATTTCCCTTGACACCTGAAGTTGGTGGATTTTAGGCACAACTTCAGCAATCAGAAATCTTGTCAGCACCTAGTGCAGTCCACTCATGGAAGCTCTCATCTTTAGTCAACAAAAATGACTTTCACTGCCTAGCTATGTGGACATTGGTAAAAGGAGAGGAAACATCAAAACTGACAAGACACTCATCCCATGCCAAACAAAGCTCAATAAAATGCCCATAATCCTTGACATATGACCTTATATTGCCAGCTAGAGGTAAAATGAACAGTACTACGAACTAGGAAAGGTTATACAATGGTAATATATACAAAATGCAATTGGCCTAATGGGAACCTCAGGTTTATGTATCTTAGGGAACCCATAAATCAGTGGTGGTCTACTTCCAGAGGGCCTAGTTCTATTGTATAAGGGAGTTGTTATTTCTCGGGTCCTTTCCAAATTCTTTAGTACACAACTAACTTTGCTTTCATGCATCTTGGTATGCTCAGTATTCCATGTCTTCCTGTCAGCTTTGAAATGCAACTGTCTATTGACATCAGGACCATTGTCTTCCCCTTGTCTGCTATCATGATCTCTTTTATCCTACTCAGCTTTAATGGATCCCTTTAAGCTGTGGAAAATACTACATGGGGAAGACCAACAGAAGACTGGTGACCAGAATGAAGGAAATTCAAGATGCCTGTAAAAAATTTCTAAAGCGAAATCTGCAATTGCTGAACCTGCAAGGGCAATGCACATCCTATTTTGTGGGAGGAAGTCGCCATGTTAGACCAGGCCAGAAGACAGAAGAAGGAACTGCTAATGAAGAAGGTGTTGCGCATCAGCCTAGCACCAAAATGTGAGCAGTTCAATTGATATTGTGGAATGGACTTATCTGGCTTTGGGGGCCACTCTCAAGAGCCTGAACTTGAAGTCACAACTACCATAAATTTTCTGTATTTTCAGTTAGTTAGTAAATCATTTCTTTATTATTTTTGTTAACATTTTAGTGAAGTAAGCAGGTCCTTTAATATTCTATTTTTTTATTTATATAATAATTTGTATTATTGTTGGGTGTAATTTATTAGTTTTAATAAGCTATATTCTTCACTATTATTATTATATTTTAGCCAGATCCTATCACATACTGGACGGATGTGGTAGTCTGTGTCATGTGGTGTCTAGCTGGCTAAATAAGCTCACATGAATCTATTATTCCTGTATAGTTGTCGAGAGAGTAAATTTCAAGTTGATATTGAGAAGATCATTTAAGTTACTGATATGTGGAGGGGTGGCTGGTCTGTCACAAAATCAATGATCCACCCTACCCAAATTACATGGAATAACGGTCCCCCTTAGGAAAGCAATTAGAAACCCGTTCCCCCTCCCCAGTAACCCATAAGCAGCACTCATGCGTAACTCCATGTGTGGCACTTGCCATGTAATGGAGTCTAGTTTTCTTGTATTTAGGCAGCCAGAAATACTGCACACTCTACAAAAGTATTCCTTCTGTGAGTAGCCATGACTTGTTCTGATACAAGGGAGCCAAGAACACCATTTCAAGTAAAGATTTGGCAGTGATCAAAAAGCCTCGGTAGTAGTAGTATGCAGCCTAATAGTCATCCTGAGTCACTGTGCATACTAGGCCCAACCTGGAGGTAACCCATAGAAGGATAGCCTTGATGAAAGGGAGTGTGAGAGTTGTTTATCCCTGAAGGCAGTTCACATGCTATTTTTCCAGTTCGATGCACTCAATAAGAACTCCACCCTCATATCCTGAGGATTCCTAGGGATAATTGAGCAAGCATACACTAATAACAAAAGTAGTAAGTCATTGATAGTATGGTGAGCAAAGAAAAAAAATTGAAATCATATTCTCAACAAACTTTTTGTGTACTACCGTACACTGTATTCCTTGAAACGGTGGGAAGTACCATATAGAAGAGACTAACGAGTGACTTGAGACCAGAATGGAAGAACACCAAAATGCCTGAAAAAAGTATGCTACAGAAAAGTTAGCAATTGCTGAGCATAACCAAACAATGGACACCCTCACCTTGTGGCAAGAAGCCACCATCTCAGACCAGGCCAGGACACAGAAGGAACTGCTAGTGAAAAAAAGCACATCAGCTTAGCATGAAATGTGAGCTGTTAATTAAATAGAGGTTGTGGAATGGATTTGCATGGCTGCTAGATGGCTACTCTCAAGTGCTTAGACTTGAGGCAACAACTCTCATTACCTTTTATATTTAGGGTGAAGGAAGAGGTCTTGGGTAGGGTAGACTAATAAGTAGTTATTGGAAATGTGCTCAAGTGATGGAAGAAGAAATTCTTGATGTTTGGTACCTAAGGTCCCATAATCTTTATGTCTTTGGCACCTTCCTCAATCCCAATCCCCAAACAAACTCATTTTCTAAAATTTATGGTTTTTCTTCAGTACTCAATCTCATTTATTCTTTTATGTACTTAATGATGGCCTAGCTCAAGGTTCAACAGATTATTGCTTGTTGGTTTGGCAAGCGAAGCCGCTCATTGGGGCAGTTGGACGCAATACGGGATTCCCATCCTAAACAATGCGGGAATATTTAAAATTAGGAATGGTTGTCATACTAAGAGACTAAAACAGATTTTTAGCTAACTGGCTGCACGGAATGTCGCTGTCTAGGCAAAAAAAAGAGAATTTAAAAAGCTCAATATGCAGTTTGTGGGATATCTATTATCTGGAATCTGAACAGAAATGTACTTATTATATTTTTATGAGTAAATTTTTATTTCACAGAGAATCCTTCCCAAAAGTTACAAGCTGCATGGCGTACTGACCCAGTAGTTTGCCATAAGTGCTCATTTTGGCTTTATCATACCGGAGACAATAATGACTGCATCCTGCACTGGCACAAGAGAATTGTGTGTGAGTGTGTGCTTGAATGTGTGATGTGTGAGTGTGTATTGGTTTGAGTGTGTGTGTGTGTGTGTGACAAATATAAACAACAATAACCTTCTCAATAATTAACATGAAATTTACTCTCTCAACATTTCGACTAGATGCTCTAGCCTCATCGGATACCTTGTTACCCACTTTCATAGTCCAATGTTTCATGAGGGCTTGGACACACACAAAAAGAGGGAATTCATGATTTAGTTAAGATAGTAACTTGCCTGAGTGATAATGCTGATGCAATATAAATCTTTAAGACACGTTTTTGCTGTCATCTAGCTACAACTTTTTATTACCAAACCCACCATACCTTTCCAGATTCCGTCTATAAAACTACCAACTCCCCCAAACTAAGACAACATAAGTTTGGAATTAGAACCAGCATCAACTCAAATCAGCAGAGAGAACTTGGCTATTTCTAGCTAAGTCCCCGAGACACAGTTTATAAATTTCCTTACTCTACCATGCCTTAGCTCTTTCTAGCTGCCTTACATGTTCCCCCTTTTTTTAAATCCATTCGAAAAGCCTTTCTGGTTACCTTTGTTTGCATCGCTTGGTGTCATCCGATGAGAAGCTTCCTTAGACTCAGGTAAAGATTCTACACTCCATCTGTCCGTGTTTCTATAAGAGAAGGAATGTCATAAAAGTCAAACATGCATTTGGAAGCTCGAACTCCAAACACAAAAGTGTGGCGGACTATTTGTTTTCATAATCAGGTAGCAATTGATATCCTTTGACTAGAAATTAACTTTGTCTTACGTGGTGTTAAAATAGTAATCAACCGGGTAATGATGATCATATGAACACCTGGAATGGTCAAGGCTTGTGTAAATCCGGCATGGTCTTTCTAATGAAGAGAAAGAGCAAGAAAAGAGGCAGCAGATTATAATCTAGCTAGAGGAAAGAAGATAGGCCACACATGGAAGTGAGAATGGGATGCAGGGTAATAGCTGACAGGAATGGATGGTGAAGATTCATTCTGATTTCGACTCGCAAACACACTCTAGTTATGGACAATTACAGGTTTGTTAAACTGGAAAGGATCGTCACAGATGAAACTCTCATGGTCAAGGTTTAGAATATTGGACTCATTTCTTGCACCAGTTATGAACCTATAAGGAATATATAATATGCTATGCTCTATATAGCTACTTCTACATGTAACAATTCAATACACATATCAGTGCTTGTGATAACACCAATATTTGAGATCTAACAATATTAGGATCTCAATTATCTATTATTGCACCTTCAGTTGCCACTCAATGAAGAGCATTCATTACTAGTTTATTTGTCCAGTGGTATTGTATTTACTCCCATGAGCCATCGAATTTCCTGATTAGAAAGCGCGCATGAGCCCATCGAGCCCTCGATTAGACTAAACTCACCAGCAGGAGGTATGGATAAAATGCTGTTCAGTGTCAATCTACTCTAGCAAAATAACTTGACTTCCAGTGAGACATTTTTTAAAAGCAATATAGCCACTAAATATCTGACCGCAATGTCGAATGCGACAAAAATGTCCTTTGCTTTGATATTTGCAAAAACTCAATTGCATTTGCCATTTGCCATTTCTAAAAAACAGTTTGCAGAATTTATTTTACAGAAATCGATTGCAGAAATCGATGAAAATAAAATCAAACATCTTTTAAACTTGATTGCAAAATGGTTAATCACTGCTAAATGATCACAGAAAATCTTACTCTTGAGGGAGAATGAGGGAGACTGAGAGGGAGAGAAAAAAAGAAAGACCAAGAGAACTCTGGTAAGGTTATTGTCGGCGAGGCTAGCAGATTTTCAGCCCATCCACAGTCTTTAGGCTGTTTTTGATCACCAACAAATGGCTTACCCACCACCCTCTAGGTATTGCACCTCCCGTATATATCCTAGCCATAACCAGCAGCTTGTATTATAGCATACTATTATAGCATACTACAGTAGTGCCTCCAGCAGGCACTGTAAACACTTTTGTGATGTAACTAGCTAGCCAGCCTCTCTCTTACCCTTTAACCCTTCCCCTGTTCTAAATTGGCTTAGTGCAGTATGGGTATATATAGATAGTTCTAGATTATATATTTCTCGGGACAAGTGACTGTATTTATCAGCTTGTCATGTCATGGTTCTCTGTGTACTGGTGATGCAAGACATCTGGCACTGTGGAAAGGAGATAGTATTCAAAGTCACAGCTGATAAATTTCCTCTCTCTATCCAACTCCCTCGTCAAAACTCCCACTCAAACACAAAGTACAATTTCCTACTGTATTAAATCCCGGCACAAGTTGTGACATTTCAAAGCACAGCACAGTCTTGTCCTTTGGTTGGCTTGCTGACTCATTGTTCACACAGCAATTCTTTTCCTGGATGAGAAACATCTGCTGTGGCCAAACAAAAAAATGAATTTGTATGATTACTTTCAGATGACGTCAAATACTTACAAGATTCACTTTCAGTCTTCATCTGCTGATGAAGTACAGTTGAAATGTTGGCAAACTAAAAACAATGGTCCTTAAAAATGAATTAATGTATGGTGTACCATCTTAGTTGGTACTGTACTAGTCTGTGTTAACTGCACGCAATATAAAGTCAACTTGTTATTTACATTATCAACGACACTGCTCTGTATATCGTAAATGAAAACATGGTATTTTATAGTGTACACTAAATAAGAGTGACGTCATAGCAAATTATAAATATATAACCACAACAATGTTAATAATAACTAATCATAAATCAGACTAAGGTCACAGTCTAACACATTGGCTATTCTTATTATGACCTCGACTATATATAATAATCCTGTACTTCATTTTCCTCGACTAAAACCACAACCTCAAGTAGGCCACACCCTCAAGTAGACCGCATCCTCAAATAAATCATTGCCATAACTAAGTGAAAATGAACTGAAGCAGTTTCTCAGAGCATCTGTGATAAAATTATGAATGGACTTATGGTATATACTTAAGTTATATATATATGCAAGGGAACCAAGATCTTAAATACAAATATCAGGGGTTTATATTTTGGGGGGCTGCTATATATATAGTTTACTAACTTAGTTAAGGAGTAAAGGCAAGCATTAAGTGTTTTTGGAGCTAAAATCTGCAGAAACCACATCTGGTATATATGCTAAGAAGCTCTCAATGTTGGGCACACTTGCTTCTTTTTTGTATGTCTGGTTAAAACTGGCAAATGTGTATATAGCTACCCCCACACGCCTCTACATCCTCATTGATTGGTCAGCTGAGGATGTGTAAGTCAACACATAATCTGGGATGTATACAGGAAGTATGCTTAAAATAGCCTAAACTCACTGGTATTAAAGGGAAAGCTGGAAAGAAATTTTTTTTGGCATTTGGAAGATCACACCAGTCTTGATAACTAATTTTGATAGAAGGTAGTACAGCGTAAAGTTATTGCGGAGCTCATTCAAATGTCCCAAAAGGATTTCTACAATGTTCTGAATTAGCACAAAGCCATTCGAGACTGAGCTTTGTCACATGCTTCTTTGCATACCTCATATATTATCTAAAATGTGACTGTGTCAATTGTTGAGTGCAAGTATGTCTCGTAAGTCAAAGAGCTGGAAAAGACCGTTCACTCTGGCATTGGTAGCTGGTGCCACAAAAATGGTGATCATTAACTTCAGAATTCCCAGCTTGCTCAAGGAATTTTAAGCACTCACTACAGCATTAAAGTTAGGAGAGTTGCTACTTTTCGTGCCTTCTGGATGCAGCTGTGTGTCGCGTAAGTTTTTATCCAGTTCACAAGAGTATATAATAATTCATATTTTGCTGTATTAGCACAAACATGCCATCAGAATGCAGTTCCCATGCATTTGTCGACCTTGCAGAGCAAACAACTTCATGTAAGGACTTGCTTAGGCTATCAGCTATATAGTCTCAGAACTTTTTCTCCATGAGCAACTCTCAACAAAAAAAATGGGAAATTTAGTTTCAATACCTGTAGAACAAGTCCATATAATATTTTCAGCAAAATCTTTGAATATCATTGGATGGCTGGATAATTGTGTAGGTTACTTTGTAGAGATAGTGCCTGTACTGTCCACCAAGTAGGGCAAACTGAAAGCCAGTGGCTTCACTCCTCAAGAGCCATTTCTGCTTTATAGAGTACTTGAATACTGCTTATTCAAAAGTGATCTGCAGAGGCTTATGTCATAGATATTATCTTGACAGGCCAAGTTGAGGGAATGGCTGTAGCAATGGGTATAGATTGCTCTCGTGAAATTTGTATCGCTTCCTCCACTTTGACTTCAAGCATCACCAAAACACCATCATAACATCGACCATGGCAATCTTCCAGTCTCAGATTCACTTGAAAAACATCTCTGATGATTGACAAATGAAATTTGCACCAGCAGAAGCCGTGACATGAAATCTTCAGGTTCTAGATCATCATCGACCCAACATAGAACTATTATGCACTGCTGTTTGAGCTTGATCTGTGGCATCAACCACAATGTTTACTGTTTTATCTCAACAGAATTTTGTGTGCCATCACTTCCAGTTTGCATTTCACCACTTTTGCTGAAAGGAGCTTGTCAAAGTTACAGAAAAGCTGGAGAAGAGCTGGAGTAGTTGTGTGAAGTTTCTTGCAGGAGGCAGAACCCAAGGTGTTAAATCTTGTCGACCACAAAATCTCCCAGCACTAAAGATATGGAGTAGCTTTACTCGATTTATGTTATGTCTCAGCCACTTGATGATATGGCAGTCCTCCTGTGTGCTTTGTGCTACCACAAATGCAACTATTTCTTCCACAGCCTCCTTGTGACAGGTGGACAGATGGCAGTGAAGTACTATTGGAATACCAAAGTAATAAAAACTTAGTCAGCATTCTTAGCACAATGTAGCTTACCAGCATTAGAGGCACGAATATATACATCTATGGTAAAAGGCAAGAATTGTCCCACTATAGCCATGGCCCCTTGTCAACTAACAAGGTGGGTAAGACCTCATTGTGGTTGTCGTTTTTCAAGCAAGGATAATTAGGAATTGATGCTCTGCCGACTAGTCACCGATTTCTGGGCACTCAAATATGTGATTGAGCGAGGCCTTCACTTTCGGATGGAGATGCAATAGCCACGTGATATTTCCAGTGGGTGTGGTTATAAATTAGAAACCCATGTGACCGTCAGCATTTTGCGTCATAAAAAACAAGACTTTAAACAACTTTCCAAAAACAAAATAACTTTACTGAAGTCCTACAGAAAACCCCTAAAAGTGCTAGTCATGGCGTAGTTCTCATAATTAAGGTGACCATCTTTATATTTCCAATTTGATTCATAGTTTGAAGGGAAATTTGACAAATGTTAATCTTTTCATTAAAGGAAAAAGCAAAGCAATAAAATGGCATCAAATATAGAGTGGACAATCAATGTGGTGTTCAGTAAATAAGTGTTTCAAAAAAAAATATAAGCTCAACGAATGAAGTGAAAATGTTGTAAGACATAATATTTTATCAGAACCAGATCCAACAATCAGCAAGTAATTATTCCCCATGTAACCAGGGATCACTTAATTAATCTTAAAATCGACAAGGAAGGAGCAACCATCATCTCTTTATTCTTCAAACAAATGCCTACGGCGGATCGTAAACTCGACATCTCCTGACAGATATTTGAGTGTGTTAGCAGCACATTCATGCGTAACATCCGCAAAACCAATTCCGTTGACACTAAGAATCTCGTCTCCCTTGCAGAGATTGCCATCTTTACCTGCTGCTCCATCAATATAGATGTTGTTAATGTAGATGGGCAGGTCTCCATGACTGCTTCCCTTCCCTCCCACAATGCTGAAGCCCAACTTCTCCGTGCCACGGTGGAGTTGGATGACTAGCACCCTAGGGAGAGCAAGGCACAATAAATGATATATAGACGCAAGGGTTAAAAATATATAATAATAATAATAATATTAATAATATAATAATAATAATAATATTAATAATATAATAATAATAGTAATAATAATAGTAGTAATAATAGTAGTAATAATAATAGTTATATTTTCGACCAAAGATAAAAAAAAAAATAAAAAATAAAAAAAATAAAAAAAATAATAATAATAATAATAATAATAATAGTAATAATAGTAATAATAATAGTAGTAATAATAGTAGTAGTAATAGTAGTAGTAATAGTAGTAGTAATAGTAGTAGTAATAGTAGTAGTAAGTAATAATAGTAGTAATAATAGTAGTAATAATAGTAGTAATAATAGTAATAATAATAATAATAATAATAATAATAATAATAATAATAATAATAATAATAATAATAATAATAATAATAATAATAATAATAATAATAATAATAATAATAATAATAATTAAAATAAAATAAAAAACAAATAAAATTAATAATAATAATAATAATAATAATAATAATAATAATAATAATAATAATAATAATAATAATAATAATAATAATAATAATAATAATAATAATAATAATAATAATAATAATAATAATAATAATAATAATAATAATAATAATAATAATAATAATAATAATAATAATAATAAATAAAATATATATAATTATTTTTAAAGGGCCTAGAACAAATCGTGCTCTAAATACTTACTGGTCCTCCACTTGGCCAGAACTAGGCATATCTATGTCATTGTAGGAGGAGTGAGTGTTTGGGGGGAGGGCTCCGTAGCCATGACCCACAAAGCTGGCCGACCCCGTGCCATAGGCACCGGCCCCTCCGCCCCCATGAGGTACAACATAGGCGCCTCCCAGTCCACCATAAGTCACTCCTCCTTGAGCTCCTACATAAGCTCCTCCCCCACCATAAGTGGCCGCTCCTCCCGCTTGTCCTCCAACAGCAGAGATTCCAGTGCTGTAGTTGCCCCCACTGGGGTTCAGATTTGCCCCTCCCCCCGCCTGTCCTCCAACAGCAGAAATCCCAGTGTTGTAGTTGCCCCCATTGAGTTTGAGGTTCAAATTTGCTCCTCCCCCTGCTTGTCCTCCAACAGCAGAAATCCCAGTGTTGTAGTTGCTCCCACTGGGGTTCAAATTTGCTCCTCCCCCTGCTTGTCCTCCAACAGCAGAAATCCCAGTGTTGTAGTTGCCCCCACTGGGGTTCAAATTTGCTCCTCCCCCTGCTTGTCCTCCAACAGCAGAAATCCCAGTGTTGTAGTTGCCCCCACTGGGGTTCAAATTTGCTCCTCCCCCTGCTTGTCCTCCAACAGCAGAAATCCCAGTGTTGTAGTTGCCCCCACTGGGGTTCAAATTTGCCCCTCCCCCCGCTTGTCCTCCAACAGCAGAAATCCCAGTGTTGTAGTTGCCCCCATTGGGGTTCAGCCCAGCTCCTCCAGGTGTCTCAAAGGGAAGCTGGGATCCAGCATTGGAATATGGAGGAGGTTCCCGCTCTGTAGAAGTAAACAGGTGTAGTAGGAGTCATAAGTTAGTTAGGGACTATATATGGAATATAAGAGCATCTATAAACAGGTAGTATACAGGATGGAGTCATTTAAGTTAGTTAGGGACTATATATGGAATATAAGAGCATCTATAAACAGGTAGTATACAGGATGGAGTCATTTAAGTTAGTTAGGGACTATATATGGAATATAAGAGCATCTATAAACAGGTAGTATACGCGGATGGGAGTGATAAGTTAGTTAGGGACTATATATGGAATATAAGAGCATCTATAAACAGGTAGTATACGCGGATGGGAGTGATAAGTTAGTTAGGGACTATATATGGAACATGAGAGCATCTATAAACAGGTAGTATACGGGGATGGGAGTGATAAGTTAGTTAGGAGGGACTACATGTATATGGAATATAAAAGCATCTATAAACTGAAACAAACTACTGCAATTAAGGGAGAGTCCATATAGTGAGAGAGACTAGAGTGGGATTAGAGAGAGGTAAGATTACTCTATCTACACACGACGACAACAACTTTGAACATCGAACACAACGATGCCAGTACTGTCAACAGCACAACTGGACTACCCCCAAGTCATTCATGATGACAGTTTCTGAGTACCTGATGGGATCCTAGCACGGTAGGAGTAATCCGGTGGTCGGAGAGGTGGGAGGAAGGAGTGCTCCATCTCCATCTCTCCAGTCATAAACTCTTGCTGCGCTGGTGGAGGCTGCTGCTGCTGCTGCGGAGGGATAACGTGGGCAGGGACCGTAACAGGGACATGTTCCACCACGATCGTTATCGTTCCACTGCAATTCTGAAAAGGGGGAGGGGGGGGGGGGAATTAAAAAATTATATTTACTGGCGATGAAATCAACAACCTGGGGTTGCTAAAATGTACGAAACGTTGACTTGTTTGACGGTGCCATGCATAAGCTTTTCACGGGATACTCAAATAACTTCTGGGGCCCCCTAAGTCGTTGAACACATTCAAAACAGGAGCACCACAAGGTTCTTGCGATGAACGAGTGTTAACCCCCCTCCAGCCCCCGCCCCTCCTCACTAACCTTCCATTAACCACACCTTATCCATCAATAAATACTATACCTTCAGCATTTGGACCATGTAGTCTTGGGTGACCTGGGACATGTCGTGTCCGTTGATGGCCAGAATCCTATCTCCTGGCCTCAGTCGCTGATCAACATAGGCTTGCTTATTGGGAACGACTTCCTTGATAAAAACTCCGGGAGCCTCATTCTTCTCACAGATCAGCAGGCCCAGGCCTCCCGTCTCTGGTTTCACTAGTTCTATGGTCTCCACCTCGTAAACGATGGCACCTACAACGCCAGCAACACCCCCGCCATGGACGTTGGGCACGTTGACAGCTTCACCAAGGACTGGATTAGGAATGCCCGATGGAGGAGAGATAGGCAAAGGCACCTCTGCAAGGTGGAGGGAGGCAAGCAAGGAGAGAAGGTAGAAGAAGGAATGAGGGGGGGTGAGGAGATGAACACCCCTAAAACCCCGCATGCTTATATTTATGATTAACAAATTTGGACCTCTGGAGCTCCACCCCCACACATGATATAATTTACCATTGAGTAAGGTACAGAGTTCACATTAGATACTCTATTACAGCAACAAGCAATGTTCCCTATATTCTCCCGTTCCACCATAAATATCTTGTTGGGCAGGTCATTCAAGGTGTTGGAATAGCCAACCCCTCACCCCCTTTCTTCAACTAGAATAAAACATTCAGGGTGGTGGTTGTTCTCCAAGCAGATGTAATTTCATGTAAGTAGAATAATGAAAGCTACACATCACCAATATATTAATAATAACAACAACAATAATAATGGTAACTTTCAATGAACTCTCACGAAATTACAATGACCGCAATGATCAACTTAATTTTTTTTTACTCTCTCGACATTTTGACTAGATGCTCTAGCCTTTATCAGGAATAAATTCTTCCTGATGAAGGCTAGAGCATCTTGTCGAAATGTCGAGAGAGTAAAAATTCAAGTTGATTGTTGAGAAGGTCATTGTAATAATAATTACTGAAATTAAAAAAAAAAATATATTGGGTACACATACATGATTTAAAAAAAGCTTTATTTTTATTTTTAATTGGTCAATGTGCATCCAAGTGACTCTATATAAAATATTTCCCCTCTCACATCATTGTGGTCTGACTGATTGTCAAGTTCCTCATACATACACCAGACTGCTTAAATACGTGTTGGTACATGCATACACTTATCTTTGCTACGGAAGAGAATATTTTTCAACAGAAATCTGCTTCTTTGCTGCAGAAAATATAGCTGCTCTATCTGGCAACAAACCTTTACCATGCTCCCATCATTTAATTTCTTTAAATCAAATTCATATATTTTTTTAAATTATTAAATGAATCAGATTAGATATTTTGGAAATTTGGAGTATCTTGGTACTGAAGTTGCTATGAATGTACTGGCTCTTGGTACTGAAGTTCGTGTACCAATGCTTCAAGCTCTTGGTACTGAAGTTGTTATGAGTGTACCAATGCTTCAAGCTCTTGGTACTGAAGTTGTTATGAGTGTACCAATGCTTCAAGCTCTTGGTACTGAAATTGTAACAAGTGCACTAATGCTTCAAGAATAATGTCTGCGAAAGAAAGCACAAGAAGTTGAAGACAAATTTGGTGAGTTCTTTTCAGTGTGCTGGTTTACGAAGAATCAAGGCAGGCTGGAAGTGTTCTCAGAGCTCATAACAGTTGAATATACTGATAGAAGCTAGAAGCTGCTTAAGTGAGCTTGAGCTTGGATATGACCTTTCTTTTGAGGGTTTAGCCATTGCAAAATGTGGGCCAATTCAATACAAAAAGTGCAACCATACTCTCAGACACCTTTCCACAGTGATAACTGATGTTTTAACTTCAGTGTACACCTGAAGCCACGTACTTGGGAGTGTAACTAGCTCCTCCCCCTCACATGCTGCAGTGTGTCGACTACCACAATGATATGCACGCTGGCAGTAATAAGGTGACTGGAGAGATGAGCTACTTTGTGGAAATCTGCACTCCGTAGTCTAGTAGTGCCAGGCAATTGACAAGCTCTAGAAATCACTTCAAAACATGGCACTTCATTATGATGATCTGAGCCTGAAAAAATAAATCAACACCTCCTGGAGGGGGCCTGGTCTGAATAGGCTGTGGTCAGAACATGTTGAGAGTTGCTGCTTTAAAACAATGGCCTTGCCAAGAAACTTTGATTGTCTAATTCATCAAAGCACTCGGGGGGGGGGGGGGGGGGGGGGGGGGGGGGGGGGAAAGATGATTGAAAGGTACCAAGATAAACAACAGAGCTCTACATTACCAATAATCATCTATCAGGTGAGAAACCACATGTTGATAGGATATCCCCCCTCTCTCCCCCCTCTCCTCTCCCTGCATGCAAGCTGGGACCGGACTAGAGGCGTGCATAGGTGCACTTGCCAAAGGTGAGACAGACCTTGCGGAGGACAATCCATTTCACATGAACTTCAGGAGCATTATGTGCATGGCTAGCTTTGTGGTAAGTATTCCTGAAGCTAGGAGAAGCAAACAACACAACATGTTTGTGAGAAAAGCCAAGTGGAAAGTGATGAGCACAGAGAAACAACAAGCTTGTGTGTACCACAGAAGACTGGTCAAGCCAGCTGCTAGAATGGGGGCAAACAAGATTGTGCAAACAAGCTGTCAAAATAACTCGGCAAACGGGACAAACAAGATGTTTATGTTAAAAAAAAATTCAAGTTGCTGGTGTGACATTTTTTGCCAGAATTTCTCGCATCTAGAGCAACATGTCAACATGTTTACTTAACAAACTTAACAAACCAAGTTCCAATTTTTTGAAGAAAAAAAAGAGGAAGATTCAACAAAGAAACAACCCGAGCTCCGCCAAGGCAAAGAGCATATCTTACACACACACACACACAAATACTGCAGGGGTTGTCTCATGAATGGTGACATAGCCAGGCAGGCCATGCACTATGCAAGAGAACTCTGGGTGGCTAAGACAGGCACACAAGGTTTGGAAAGAGAGCCCAATAACACACACACACATGAAAAAGCAAAGCTCACAAGACATTGACATTTGAGCATCTGGTCATGTACACCAGTCTTAGCAATATTTCTCAGAGTGGCAAAGTCAAGCTAAAACACCCACAACACAAGTACCAGTAATTGTTTGTAAAAAACACTTTTAGTTAATTTATCTAGACACTAATCTACAAGCTCCTTACCAACGAAGTCATTATTAAAATGACCTGAAAGAGGCCACATCTCTCGGCGCCAGGTCTCAGGAGAAAACGGCAGCTGTATGTACCAGCCTCCAGGAGCTGGGAGATTCATAAAAGAGGTCCGCATTGGCTCTTGCTGCTCAGGCTGTGGGCTATTGGCTATCTTCTGCTGCTTCTTATCCATGGAGGCAGAGATCGGATGGAAGAAATGAAAATGCGGTCCAGTGCTCTTATTTATGTACTCCATGTGTGACATGACGTAGGCTGTAGGGCAGTGACGTAAGGAGGTGTAGCTCTGGAGCTCTCTGTAGGATGCTTTTGCAGTGGCAGCTGGAGGGGACAGGATGTGGGTGGTCTTACCACAAGAAAGTGTTCTGGGTAGAACTGGAACAGCTATGACTACAAAATACCTGCAAATCAGAGCCAGCTACCTCCCCTTTCTATACTGGAAAAATAGATAGCATGGCAAATCCAAATGGTACTCAAGATAAGATTCCATAGCTATTTATTAAGAGAGGAAGGAGCTCAACACAGCTAAACGGTTCTAGGTAGGTATACTATACTATATGTGTGTGTGTGTGTGTGTGTGTGTGTGTGTGTGTGTGTGTGTGTGTGTGTGTGGTGTTACTCTATACAAGAAAAAAATGATGTATTAATTACCACCACCACAACAACAACAAGACAACAACAAGACAACAACAAAAAGACAACTAATGTATGTACATGTATTATAAAAAATTTAGGAACCAAAATATTCACACAACACTCAGGACTCCAGATTCCCCTTGACACTTAACCAAACGAAAAAATTATAACTTAAATGAGTGTTTCCCTTCCATTTTTTTTAGCAGTATAGATTGCCTTGTCTGGTGGTCTCAGCTGCCAACTAATATTGTCTACATTTCACCATTCATGCCCAACTAGTGTAACATACACAAACCATCCTACCTCTATTTAACTTGACTCTTCATAGAAGATAAGCTTCTCGGAACTGCTTAATCAGATCACTTGCTGCTAGCACGCTTAAGCTGCTACTTCACACTCGCTCGCTAAGATTGAGTTGAATGCATTTCCCAGTTTTTCGAAATCAAGAAAAATACACAGCCAAGCTTCTCTCTTTGGCCGGCTTAGAAACACTTACTTCAGCCAATGCATGCATGCTCTGGCCTTGCTTAGGTTGATAGTGAACTGGTGACATGAGGCGAGGTGCTTAGCTGATAGTCATCGAGTATTTTGTACATGTACTAAAGCTTTAGGGAAAGAAAGAAGATGAGACTGGAAAACAAATTAACCAGGTTTTGGAGATAAAAAAATAATAATAAATAAATAAATATAAATAAACAATATATATCTAATTAATATCTAATTATCAAAAATATTGTTTGTTTATTAGTATTTTGTTTATTAGTATATAAGTATATATCATGAAAACAATAAATAAATAAACAAATAAAATTAAATTGAAAATAAATAAATAAATTATAAAAAAATGGGGGGGGATTAAGTTGTCTGGTTTACTGCTTAGTGAAGAATTCAAGGCATGCTGGAAGCACTTTTGGAGTTTAAAATGTTCCAAGAAACCTTTTAAGATCTGTTAAAAAGCTGCCAAATGAATATAGCTGATATGAGAGCTTTCCCCCCTACCATTGTGAAGTCTGCCATCTTTAAACCTAATGTAGAGGTGCTAACTACCACCAACCCTCTTTAATATGCATCTTGCTGTTTCTGGAGCTCTGTGAAGGATGGACAAGCTTAACACAATTGGCAAGCTTTATCTTTATATGTGCAAGTAGCAGTATCAGGGTAGCAGTATCAGGGGCACAAGATATCCAGAGGAACCAATAATGTGTTAAGTAAGTTTAAAAAAATAATATTTTCCAGACTTTAGCCAGGAGGGAGAAAGTGGGAGAGGTATGGGCAGAAGCAACCACAGCCTTCCCTATGCAGGGCTGGTGGTGGATAATTATGCCTGGTAACCAGCCACAAGCAAAAAGGGCCAGTTGAGCTCCATCAAACATGTTGTTGGAGAGGATAACCTCTGCTCTTGCTGACTCCATCAAACATGTGGAGAGGACAACCTCTGCTCTTGCTGACTTCACCAAACATGTGGAGAGGACAACCTCTGCTCTTGCTGACTTCACCAAACATGTGGAGAGGACAACCTCTGCTCTTGCTGACTTCACCAAACATGTGGAGAGGACAACCTCTGCTCTTGCTGACTTCACCAAACATGTGGAGAGGACAACCTCTGCTCTTGCTGACTTCCACCAAACATGTGGAGAGGACAACCTCTGCTCTTGCTGACTTCACCAAACATGTGGAGAGGACAACCTCTGCTCTTGCTGACTTCACCAAACATGTGGAGAGGACAACCTCTGCTCTTGCTGACTTCACCAAACATGTGGAGAGGACAACCTCTGCTCTTGCTGACTTCACCAAACATGTGGAGAGGACAACCTCTGCTCTTGCTGACTTCACCAAACATGTGGAGAGGACAACCTCTGCTCTTGCTGACTCCATCAAACATGTGGAGAGGACAACCTCTGCTCTTGCTGACTTCACCAAACATGTGGAGAGGACAACCTCTGCTCTTGCTGACTTCACCAAACATGTGGAGAGGACAACCTCTGCTCTTGCTGACTTCACCAAACATGTGGAGAGGACAACCTCTGCTCTTGCTGACTTCACCGGAGAGGACAACCTCTGCTCTTGCTGACTTCACCAAACATGTGGAGCGGACAACCTCTGCTCTTGCTGACTTCACCAAATATGTGGAGAGGACAACCTCTGCTCTTGCTGACTTCACCAAACATGTGGAGAGGACAACCTCTGCTCTTGCTGACTTCACCAAATATGTGAAGAGGACAACCTCTGCTCTTGCTGACTTCACCAAACATGTGGAGAGGACAACCTCTGCTCTTGCTGACTCCATCAAACATGTGGAGAGGACAACCTCTGCTCTTGCTGACTTTACCAAACATGTGGAGAGGACAACCTCTGCTCTTGCTGACTCCATCAAACATGTGGAGAGGACAACCTCTGCTCTTGCTGACTCCATCAAACATGTTGTTGGAGAGGACAACCTCTGCTCTTGCTGACTTCACCAAACATGTGGAGAGGACAACCTCTGCTCTTGCTGACTTCACCAAACATGTGGAGAGGACAACCTCTGCTCTTGCTGACTCTAGTCGACATATCTTCGACTCAAGGTCTAGGGGGGAAAAAGCTAAATTGGTACCAATTCACTTCCAGAAAGAGCTATTTGTCCTGCACCAGACTCGGTACATTTTGTGAGCACAAGTCTCATGATGCTTATTTGGATTCTTCAGCTGACAGTTATATATTAACATGAAATGCTTCAACCTCTGACTTCCAAGAAGCACCAGAATTGAAGGCTAGCATAGCAAACAGTGAAAGGTTTGATTTTGCAAGACTAAGAAGAAGCTACCACCAGACATATTGCAAGCAGGAAAACTCAAATGACTAGACTCTCTCCATCTCTATTTCATGGAAGGGGAGATGTGGATTTTGAAAGTCTGTAGACAGCCCGACTCTGCAAGACTAGCAACAAGACTCTTTAAAGGTCCGCATCTTGATTTGCATGCATAATGTAGGCTAATGATTAAACCCTTAGATTGTGTGAAAAACATCTTTATCCATCCATAGCTTCGATTGAGGAGAGAAATTAATGCAGATATGGATGAATCCACAGGGCCTGGCCAAGGCTGAGGTATTGCAGATATGGATGAATCCACAGGACCTGGCCAAGGCTGAAGTATTGCAGATATGGATGAATCCACAGGACCTGGCCAAGGCTGACAGATATGGATGAATCCACAGGACCTGGCCAAGGCTGAAGTATTGCAGATATGGATGAATCCACAGGGCCTGGCCAAGGCTGAAGTATTGCAGATATGGATGAATCCACAGGGCCTGGCCAAGACTGAGGTATTGCAGATATGGATGAATCCACAGGGCCTGGCCAAGGCTGAGGTATTGCAGATATGGATGAATCCACAGGGCCTGGTGTATTGCAGATATGGATGAATCCACAGGACCTGGCCAAGGCTGAAGTATTGCAGATATGGATGAATCCACAGGGCCTGGCCAAGGCCGAAGTATTGCAGATATGGATGAATCCACAGGGCCTGGCCAAGGCTGAAGTATTGCAGATATGGATGAATCCACAGGACCTGGCCAAGGCTGAACTATTGCAGATATGGATGAATCCACAGGACCTGGCCAAGGCTGAAGTATTGCAGATATGGATGAATCCACAGGGCCTGGCCAAGGCTGAGGTATTGCAGATATGGATGAATCCACAGGACCTGGCCAAGGCTGAGGTATTGCAGATATGGATGAATCCACAGGGCCTGGCCAAGGCTGAAGTATATTAATCTAGTAATCTAGTACGCTGTATGTATACAGCATACTTAGAATGTACTAGACAGTGTTCTCCCCAGGATTTCTATAGACATGTCATTAGTGGAGTGGTGGACTAATAAACCATGATGTTCTGTGTTTTTATACTCTTTATTGTGTGTACAGGCTGCAGGTGGACTGCACTACACATAATATTGATGCATGTAAAAGAGCTATGAATCGGTATAGCATCATGCAATGAGCAGTGCAGTACATAATACATTGACATAGATATTCCACATTAGGATTATACTGAAGCCTAGATGCAGTGAATATAATTTTCTTGAAACGTTTCTTGGTTGAAGTAACCATTGTGCTATTTAAAATGAAGGCTTAGGTAGAAATGCACAGAGGGAGAGGAATACCATAGCAAGCATGTAACAAACTTACCAGATATTTGGCTAAGAAAACAAGCTAAATCATTTTCATGCCAATCCTGTCGGCAAAAAAAAAAATAGACTGCCTTTGCACATGTTGTGTAACACAGGGCTTCGTAGACCCCAGGTTTTTATTAAGAAAATAAGCTAAATCTTTTTCATGCCAATCCTGTCGGCAAAAAAAAATAGACTGCCATTGCACATGTTGTGTACAGGCACTGCAGTATAATGAGTACTGAGGCTTGATACGACTGTATGACATCTGACTAGATACGCTTCTGCAGTATGCCATGTTATACTCATGCACGTGTGCACCGTAAATTTGAAGTATTTCGTGTTTAAAATAAAATATTTTGTGTCAATATATTTTCGTAGAACTCGCTGTGTATTTTACTGATGTAACTAACTGTGAGACAAGATGCAATTGACTTCTGAAGAGAACTCGGCTGAAATGCTATGGATGAGATGGTAGGCAAGAGGCTGTCTGTATGGAAACCAACAGTCGAGGGATTATGAAAGAGAGCCATCAACTAAGAGATCGCCACACAGTAACTAGCAGAGAAAAAACACGCCACCAATATTGGACAAGTACCCAAGAAAATGCCAGAGCTGTGTTCACTTCTCACTTCAAATATCTTAGGAGAGAGCACTTCTAGAAGCTCTCTCTCTTCTCCCCCCCCCCCCCCCCCCCACCTGGTGTGTCTGCAAGAGCAGTTGGTAACACGAATCTCGCCTATCCACACCACACCGCCCCCCCATTTTTAATCTTCGTAAGTTAGTAGGACTACGAAAATTTATCAACAAATGAAAAATACCAATATGTACGTTACTTACATTCACATACTAATTTGCATTGTATGCGAGTTCTAGCCAGCATGAAGCCCCTCCCCTCACTAGACAATCCATGCGTGCCAGTGTGCTGTGATGATGCTTCAGTTCTTATCTTTGTGGAGGTCACTTGCAATGCTCCCTCTCTCCCATGCATGACACGCAGGGAGACATGTGCCAAGAAGATTCACGTGCACACGTGCATATTCATGCTTGCACACACACTCATGCAAACCCACGCAAACACCATGCATATTCATGAACACTTACCATCATGCGTATTCATGAACATAATACTCGTCATACTTATTCGTGGGGTACTTGTGTTCATGAATACTCACATCATGCGTATTCATGAACATAATACTCGTCATACTTATTCGTGGGGTACTTGTGTTCATGAATACTCACATCATGCATATTCATGAACATAATACTCGTCATACTTATTCGTGGGGTACTTGTGTTCATGAATACTCACATCATGCATATTCATGAACATAATACTCGTCATACTTATTCGTGGGGTACTTGTGTTCATGAATACTCACATCATGCATATTCATGAACATAATACTCGTCATACTTATTCGTGGGGTACTTGTGTTCATGAATACTCACATCATGCATATTCATGAACATAATACTCGTCATACTTATTCGTGGGGTACTTGTGTTCATGAATACTCACATCATGCATATTCATGAACATAATACTCGTCATACTTATTCGTGGGGTACTTGTGTTCATGAATACTCACATCATGCATATTCATGAACATAATACTCGTCATACTTATTCGTGGGGTACTTGTGTTCATGAATACTCACATCATGCATATTCATGAACATAATACTCGTCATACTTATTCGTGGGGTACTTGTGTTCATGAATACTCACATCATGCATATTCATGAACATAATACTCGTCATACTTATTCGTGGGGTACTTGTGTTTATGAATACTCACATCATGCATATTCATGAGCATAATACTCGTCATACTTATTTGTTGGGTACTCGTGTTCATGAATACTCACATCATGCATATTCATGAACATAATACTCGTCATACTTATTCGTGGGGTACTCGTGTTCATGAATACTCACATCATGCATATTCATGAACATAATACTCGTCATACTTACTCGTGGGGTACTTGTGTTCATGAATACCCACACTCATGCATATTCATGAGCATAATACTCGTCATACTTATTCGTGGGGTATTCGTGCTCATGAATACTCACACTCATGCATATTCATGAACATAATACTCGTCATACTTATTTGTTGGGTGCTCGTGTTCATGAATACTCACACCATGCATATTCATGAACATAATACTCGTCATACTTATTTGTGGGGTATATACTCATGTTCATGAATACTCACACTCATGCATATTCATGAACATAATACTCGTCATACTTATTCGTGGAGTATATATTCGTGTTTATGAATACTCACACTATGAATACTCACACTCATGCATATTCGTTAATACCTACACTCACACACATACGTACCACTGTTGTCGTGTGGTGTGGCTGGACAAGAGCCAGGTGAGTCCCTGTACACAGTGAGATGCACTGCGGCCGGTGCCTGCTGCAGAGCTTGCAGGGCAACATTGTGAGTAGCACGCTCCATAGACACATGGTTGATCTTAAGGATCCTGTCTCCCGGCTGGAGGTGGCCATCTTTGTGGGCAGGACTGTCGGGAATAATTTTTTTCACGTACACGCCATTCAGGTGGGAATCAGAACCTCCCACTAGTATCAAGCCCACCACCTTTGAGCCTCTATAAATGGTCACCTCACATTCCTTGTAGGGAATGATATCTGAAGAATGGGGTAGAGATGGAAAGAGATGAGGGAAGGAGAAACAATGAAATGGAGAGAAAGAGTAATGAACAGATCGACAGGGAAACATATCTCATGGGATGAAGTGCTCACTGCTAGAAACATGCAGAGCTACATATATAAACCATACTTCAAATGCTACAGTTTACTAGAGCTCATAGAATGAAGTGTTCACTACTAGAAACATGCAGAGCTACATATATAAACCATACTTCAAATGCTACAGTTTACTAGAGCTCATAGAATGAAGTGCTCACTGCTAGAAACATGCAGAGCTACATATATAAACCATACTTCAAATGCTACAGTTTACTAGAGCTCATAGAATGAAGTGTTCACTGCTAGAAACATGCATAGCTACATATATAAACCACTTCAAATGCTACAGTTTACTAGAGCTCATAGAATGAGGTGCTCACTGCTAGAAACATGCAGAGCTACATATATAAACCATACTTCAAATGCTACAGTTTACTAGAGCTCATAGAATGAAGTGTTCACTGCTAGAAACATGCATAGCTACATATATAAACCATACTTCAAATGCTACAGTTTACTAGAGCTCATAGAATGAAGTGCTCACTGCTAGAAACATGCAGAGCTACATATATAAACCATACTTCAAATGCTACAGTTTACTAGAGCTCACAGAATGAAGTGTTCACTGCTAGAAACATGCAGAGCTACATATATAAACCATACTTCAAATGCTACAGTTTACTAGAGCTCATAGAATGAAGTGTTCACTGCTAGAAACATGCAGAGCTACATATATAAACCATACTTCAAATGCTATAGCTCATAGAATGCATTGCATTCCGTGGTGTGCGAGATGAACTCACCTCCCACCTGGCTGCCTGTGGCCTAGTGATAAGCCTACAGAAAGTAACTGGCATTGGTGGACTGAAGCAGTTCAATTTGTGCTGAGTCAGCATCACCACAGATGGTGATGGCTACTGAACTCCGCCATGACAAAGACAGTGTTTTTGATGCGACACACAGTAAGGCTCTAATAGGGGCTAAAAGTGGAAATTCTATGATCTTTTTGATTAGGCAAAGGTACTGATGACAAAAACTCGGTTACTCGACGCCACTTCGAACATGTGTAATGCAATGCAATAACCACAGATAACCCCGTGTTCACCGTTACTGGGCTCACTGTGCGGTGAGCTGTGTTCTAGCTCCTTGTCGGGGAACGCAAGTGAGTTCCTGTTGGAGTAGCGATGAGGGTGCCCTTCATTGTGCACATTGGTGTAGCTGATGGCTGCACCCCCTCCATCCACCACACTTGTATTCACATTGCTCGCCACAGTAGGGACTGAGTTTACATTGGTGTCCACGCTCATCGGCCGGCGACGACGGGACACTTTCAAGGAACCTACGAGGGATGAGCACGGAAAAGAAGGGGAAGTGAACCAGTACGCAGTGGTGAATGATAGGAGCTATTGAACAGGTATCCAGTATACTACAGGAGGTTTCTAGTATACTACAAGAAGTGTCTAGTATACTACAGGAAGTACCTAGTATACTACAGAAAGTGTCTAGTATAGTACAGGAAGTGCCTAGTATACTACAGAAAGTGTCTAGTATACTACGGGAAGTGCTGTGACGAGGTAATAATCCTGGACCCAGTGTACACTATCGTAGTATATGCGCAAACTTTATGGTTTTTATTGCTTTTGAGATGGGCCTCCACCGAGCAAGAGTGGAGTGCATGTTTCTGTTGGTACAGAGATGGAAGCTTATGGTGATCAAGCAGCAGCTGCAAAAGTCTAGAAAGGAACCAAGCAGGAAACCTTGAGACTGCTAACATAGCGATACAGGTCAGACGGTTTGATTTTATTTCAAGAACTGTCGCATGAACCAGTATGCAGGGGTGAACGATAGGACAGTCTAGCTAGGGACGTGTGTGATAACCTCATTGCCTACTTAAAAATACTACTTTTCCATGGACGCTTCCATGGACGCAATGACTTCTAGGAGTCAATCTTACCACTTACACATGTGAGCATAGTAAACATGTTTCATCAATATGTTATCTTAACCCTCAAATGGGTGAGTGACGTGGTTGATGTTAACCCTTAAATGTGCAGAGGATGTGTAGGATGTGTGATCTTAACCCTTATATGTGTGAACAGTGATGGTGTATTCTTTATGCTCTTACTCTTCTTCTTCTCTCTCACGCCGCTGGACTCCACAGGATGATGGTTTCGGTCTCTAGACGTGTCCGAGCCAGATGAGCGGTTCTGAGGCTTCTTGCCACCAGAGCTGGTGGCTGAACGAGATGCCACTACCAAGCTTACTTGGCCCCTTGCCTTGGCTTGTTGGATGAGCACCCTGGCCTGTAGAAGTAAGCAAAGGCATCTCTATAATACCAAAGGTACCTGCTGTGGCTTGCAAAAAAAAAAGAAAGAAAAAAAAGTTAATTTCAATGTTGAATAAATTACATCAGTCATCTCAGTTGTTTGCCGTTACACAAAGAAAGTTTTTATTGTGGCAGAGAGGGCAACCCTCACGGATGTCTAGAGTTCCATGTTCTTCCTACCTAATGCTAGCCAGGGCTAGGATTAGGTGAACGACAGTTTTGATCTTTGGACATCCATTCAATGATTACGGGATTGCCCACTGCACCACTGCATTCTGAAGACAGAGTCAATGCATGGACGCAGAGGAACCTCCCTATTCTATTCCATGCTGGCAGAGTCAATGCAGTATAGAGGAACCTCCCTATTCTATTCCATGCTGGCAGAGTCAATGCATGTATAGAGGAACCTCCCTATTCTATTCCATGCTGGCAGAGTCAATGCATGTATAGAGGAACCTCCCTATTCTATTCCATGCTGGCAGAGTCAATGCATGTATAGAGGAACCTCCCTATTCTATTCCATGCTGGTAGAGTCAATGCATGTATACAGGAACCTCCCTATTCTATTCCATGCTGGCAGAGTCAATGCATGTATAGAGGAACCTCCCTATTCTATTCCATGCTGGCAGAGTCAATGCATGTATAGAGGAACCTCCCTATTCTATTCCATGCTGGTAGAGTCAATGCATGTATAGAGGAACCTCCCTATTCTATTCCATGCTGGCAGAGTCAATGCATGTATAAAGGAACCTCCCTATTCTATTCCATGCTGGCAGAGTCAATGCATGTATAGAGGAGCCTCCCTATTCTATTCCATGCTGGCAGAGTCAATGCATGTATAGAGGAACCTCCCTATTCTATTCCATGCTGGCAGAGTCAATGCATGTATAGAGGAACCTCCCTATTCTATTTCATGCTAGCAGAGTCAATGCATGTATAGAGGAGCCTCCCTATTCTATTCCATGCTGGCAGAGTCAATGCATGTATAGAGGAACCTCCCTATTCTATTCCATGCTGGCAGAGTCAATGCATGTACAGAAGAGCTTCCCCATTCTGTTTGACACTCCCTTGGGCAGGTTCCTCGAACAATTAACGAGCGTTAAATTTGCCATTACCACTTTATCAATTAGACCCAAAGACACCCACTTCAGTCTGGTAATGGCAAGTTTGCAAGTTCAGTAGTAGAACTATAGTAGTTATAATTTCTGAGTTATCCCCCCAGTTCCTAGCTGCCTTCATATAAGAGGCTCTACTTTTGCACATTAGTAGGTCTGCACATTAGTAGGTCTGCACATTAGCAGGAAGCACATGCATGCATACACACATGCGTGCATACACACACATGCATGCATACACACATGCATGCATACACACACATGCATGCATACACACACATGCATGCATACACGCACATTCATGCATACATGCACATTCATGCATACACACACATGCATGCATACACACATGCATGCATACACACACATGCATACACACACACACATGCATACACACACACGCATGCATACACACACATGCATGCATACACACACATGCATGCATACACACACACACACACACACGCTCATAAGCTTAACCTTATCATATGCATAGCCAAGGATCTTCTGTCCATCCACATTGAGAATCTGGTCTCCAACTTGCAGCGTCCCTTCCACCTCCGCAGGGCCTCCCCGCACGATGCTAGCCACGAGGACCGCAGCAGAGCCTCTGGTCTTCTCTCCCTTCTCAATGCTGAAGCCCAGGCCTTTCTTGCCATCCTTGACCAGCGAGACAGCCTTGACCACAGACAGGCCATCAAAAGTGATGTCACTTGAGGTACTGTCAGAAGTAGCGTGCTGGAGAGGCGAGGAAGGAGAGAGAATCAATGGAGGAGAAATCTAGTTTCTCTATGACAGAATAAACACTGAACAAACTTAGAATGCAACTCCAGAAACGTGCCTGAATGTGCGGACTATGTATTTCTACATATGCATCCAACATAATTATGCACATGTCCTCAAAGGTAACCACCGAATCTACTATCTGTGAAAACATCCCAGGAAATACGGCCCTTCTTTTGAAAATTCCCCCCCTGTTCTTATAATACCAGTATTACCTGTTCACTTACCTGTTGCACAGGCTGACGCAAGAGTACAAAGGTCACAGTGGGAGGGGCCTGCACTAAGAGCTGTTGGAACCTCTCCTGTCCCATTCCCACAACGCTCATTCCATTCATCTTCAAGATCACGTCCCCCCAACACAGACGTCCACACTTATCGGCCACGCCCCCAGTTTGGATTCCCATGATGACGATACCACGGACCATTTTGGAACTGGTCTCGGACAAAATGTTGAGCCCGAGTCCGTTTTTCCCCTTGTTCAAAGTCACAGAAAACAAGTAACCATCCACCTCTGGAAATTCAGATCTGAGGCTCGGGTCCTCTTCTTCCAGTTCTTCAATTGCTCGTGCCCAAGAATTGTGGTGGGAATGGTCTGGAGATTCCCCTTGGAGAGTACTAGGACGAGAATGGAGAGGGTAATACTTGTCCCCAGAAACCACGCCCCCTAACCCAGAGTAATCTGGTTCGGTCTGAGACGTATTCTTGACAACAGGACCACTATAGCGGTCATTGTCATGGCAACCTGCCATTTTCTCATCACGTTTTTGCTTGCCTGAGGAGTGTTGGTGAGTCAGCTCACTACCTGGTCGACTCCTCCCATAGGCACCCGGCGGAATGGCTTTTTGACCTCCATGAGATCCATTTTGATTGTGGTGCTCTCTGTGTTCGACTCCAGTCCCAGAATGGAGCTCAGTATTGTTATGAACTTTGGAATGAAGAATGGAAGTTTTCTGCTGCTGTTTTACGGAGGAAACGGTTTTCTGTGACTGCTGTTGTGGTAAGTGTGAGGGTTGCTGTGTGCCTTGAGTGAGGTGTGAAGAAGGGGGAGGAGGTGGAGGAGGGTGACGCTGGAATTGAGTATGTGTCTGAGAAGGAATGGGTGTGGCCACCGGAGGCTGCATGGCATGCAGTTCACCTGGACATGCAGAGAATACAAAGCTCACACATACATATTTAGTGCTGTGTAATTAACTGTGTATTTTTAAATAAATCTCTCAGCTCTTTCTGTCTATCTGACCATCTGTGTGCATGTGTTTCTCTGTCCTCAATGGAAGCTCAGGGGAGGGAGGATAGGGAAGGTAACTCGACCAGGAGAAGGACTTGGGCAAGAAAATAGGACATGTCCCCTGGCCATACTAAATGGCCACTACAGACACAGGGGAGGCAAAGTCTTGGCCCTTTCTCTCCGTGTTCCTCTGTCCTTTAATGAACACTCACAGATAGGGGCAATGCCTTTGGCCCCAAAAGCTGCTTTGTGGCTAGTGCTATATACCAATGCTATATGATTCACTGTGTATTCCAATGCTACATGATTCACTGTGTATTCCAATGCTATGATTCACTGTGTATTCCAATGCTGCATGATTCACTGTGTATTCCAATGCTACATGATTCACTGTGTATTCCAATGCTACATGATTCACTGTGTATTCCAATGCTATATGATTCACTGTGTATTCCAATGCTACATGATTCACTGTGTATTCCAATGCTGCATGATTCACTGTGTATTCCAATGCTATATGATTCACTGTGTATTCCAATGCTATATGATTCACTGTGTATTCCAATGCTGCATGATTCACTGTGTATTCCAATGCTATATGATTCACTGTGTATTCCAATGCTACATGATTCACTGTGTATTCCAATGCTACATGATTCACTGTGTATTCCAATGCTACGTGATTCACTGTGTATTCCAATGCTGCATGATTCACTGTGTATTCCAATGCTATATGATTCACTATGTATTCCAATGCTACATGATTCACTGTGTATTCCAATGCTACATGATTCACTGTGTATTCCAATGCTATATGATTCACTGTGTATTCCAATGCTACATGATTCAATGTGTATTCCAATGCTACATGATTCACTGTGTATTCCAATGCTATATGATTCACTGTGTATTCCAATGCTACATGATTCACTGTGTATTCCAATGCTATATGATTCACTGTGTATTCCAATGCTATATGATTCACTGTGTATTCCAATGCTACATGTTTCACTGTGTATTCCAATGCTGCATGATTCACTGTGTATTCCAATGCTGCATGATTCACTGTGTATTCCAATGCTATATGATTCACTGTGTATTCCAATGCTACATGATTCACTGTGTATTCCAATGCTACATGATTCACTGTGTATTCCAATGCTACATGATTCACTGTGTATTCCAATGCTACATGATTCACTGTGTATTCCAATGCTACATGATTCACTGTGTATTCCAATGCTACATGATTCACTGTGTATTCCAATGCTACATGATTCACTGTGTATTCCAATGCTACATGATTCACTGTGTATTCCAATGCTACATGATTCACTGTGTATTCCAATGCTACATGATTCACTGTGTATTCCAATGCTATATGATTCACTGTGTATTCCAATGCTGCATGATTCACTGTGTATTCCAATGCTATATGATTCACTGTGTATTCCAATGCTACATGATTCACTGTGTATTCCAATGCTACATGATTCACTGTGTATTCCAATGCTATATGATTCACTGTGTATTCCAATGCTATATGATTCACTGTGTATTCCAATGCTACATGATTCACTGTGTATTCCAATGCTACATGATTCACTGTGTATTCCAATGCTGCATGATTCACTGTGTATTCCAATGCTACATGATTCAATGTGTATTCCAATGCTACATGATTCACTGTGTATTCCAATGCTGCATGATTCACTGTGTATTCCAATGCTGCATGATTCACTGTGTATTCCAATGCTACATGATTCACTGTGTATTCCAATGCTACATGATTCACTGTGTATTCCAATGCTACATGATTCACTGTGTATTCCAATGCTACATGATTCACTGTGTATTCCAATGCTATATGATTCACTGTGTATTCCAATGCTGCATGATTCACTGTGTATTCCAATGCTACATGATTCACTGTGTATTCCAATGCTACATGATTCACTGTGTATTCCAATGCTATATGATTCACTGTGTATTCCAATGCTACATGATTCACTGTGTATTCCAATGCTATATGATTCACTGTGTATTCCAATGCTGCATGATTCACTGTGTATTCCAATGCTACATGATTCACTGTGTATTCCAATGCTGCATGATTCACTGTGTATTCCAATGCTACATGATTCACTGTGTATTCCAGTGCTGCATGATTCACTGTGTATTCCAATGCTACATGATTCACTGTGTATTCCAATGCTGCATGATTCACTATGTATTCCAATGCTATATGATTCACTGTGTATTCCAATGCTATATGATTCACTGTGTATTCCAATGCTACATGATTCACTGTGTATTCCAATGCTACATGATTCACTGTGTATTCCAATGCTGCATGATTCACTGTGTATTCCAATGCTACATGATTCACTGTGTATTCCAATGCTACATGATTCACTGTGTATTCCAATGCTATATGATTCACTGTGTATTCCAATGCTACATGATTCACTGTGTATTCCAATGCTGCATGATTCACTGTGTATTCCAATGCTATATGATTCACTGTGTATTCCAATGCTATATGATTCACTGTGTATTCCAATGCTGCATGATTCACTGTGTATTCCAATGCTATATGATTCACTGTGTATTCCAATGCTACATGATTCACTGTGTATTCCAATGCTACATGATTCACTGTGTATTCCAATGCTACGTGATTCACTGTGTATTCCAATGCTGCATGATTCACTGTGTATTCCAATGCTATATGATTCACTATGTATTCCAATGCTACATGATTCACTGTGTATTCCAATGCTACATGATTCACTGTGTATTCCAATGCTATATGATTCACTGTGTATTCCAATGCTACATGATTCACTGTGTATTCCAATGCTACATGATTCAATGTGTATTCCAATGCTACATGATTCACTGTGTATTCCAATGCTATATGATTCACTGTGTATTCCAATGCTATATGATTCACTGTGTATTCCAATGCTACATGTTTCACTGTGTATTCCAATGCTGCATGATTCACTGTGTATTCCAATGCTGCATGATTCACTGTGTATTCCAATGCTATATGATTCACTGTGTATTCCAATGCTACATGATTCACTGTGTATTCCAATGCTATATGATTCACTGTGTATTCCAATGCTGCATGATTCACTGTGTATTCCAATGCTGCATGATTCACTGTGTATTCCAATGCTATATGATTCACTGTGTATTCCAATGCTAATGATTCACTGTGTATTCCAATGCTACATGATTCACTGTGTATTCCAATGCTATATGATTCACTGTGTATTCCAATGCTACATGATTCACTGTGTATTCCAATGCTATATGATTCACTGTGTATTCCAATGCTGCATGATTCACTGTGTATTCCAATGCTACATGATTCACTGTGTATTCCAATGCTACATGATTCACTGTGTATTCCAATGCTACATGATTCACTGTGTATTCCAATGCTACATGATTCACTGTGTATTCCAATGCTACATGATTCACTGTGTATTCCAATGCTGCATGATTCACTGTGTATTCCAATGCTACATGATTCACTGTGTATTCCAATGCTATATGATTCACTGTGTATTCCAATGCTGCATGATTCACTGTGTATTCCAATGCTATATGATTCACTGTGTATTCCAATGCTACATGATTCACTGTGTATTCCAATGCTACATGATTCACTGTGTATTCCAATGCTATATGATTCACTGTGTATTCCAATGCTATATGATTCACTGTGTATTCCAATGCTACATGATTCACTGTGTATTCCAATGCTACATGATTCACTGTGTATTCCAATGCTGCATGATTCACTGTGTATTCCAATGCTACATGATTCAATGTGTATTCCAATGCTACATGATTCACTGTGTATTCCAATGCTGCATGATTCACTGTGTATTCCAATGCTGCATGATTCACTGTGTATTCCAATGCTACATGATTCACTGTGTATTCCAATGCTACATGATTCACTGTGTATTCCAATGCTACATGATTCACTGTGTATTCCAATGCTACATGATTCACTGTGTATTCCAATGCTATATGATTCACTGTGTATTCCAATGCTGCATGATTCACTGTGTATTCCAATGCTACATGATTCACTGTGTATTCCAATGCTACATGATTCACTGTGTATTCCAATGCTATATGATTCACTGTGTATTCCAATGCTACATGATTCACTGTGTATTCCAATGCTATATGATTCACTGTGTATTCCAATGCTGCATGATTCACTGTGTATTCCAATGCTACATGATTCACTGTGTATTCCAATGCTGCATGATTCACTGTGTATTCCAATGCTACATGATTCACTGTGTATTCCAGTGCTGCATGATTCACTGTGTATTCCAATGCTACATGATTCACTGTGTATTCCAATGCTATATGATTCACTGTGTATTCCAATGCTACATGATTCACTGTGTATTCCAATGCTATATGATTCACTGTGTATTCCAATGCTGCATGATTCACTGTGTATTCCAATGCTGCATGATTCACTGTGTATTCCAATGCTACATGATTCACTGTGTATTCCAATGCTACATGATTCACTGTGTATTCCAATGCTACATGATTCACTGTGTATTCCAATGCTACATGATTCACTGTGTATTCCAATGCTATATGATTCACTGTGTATTCCAATGCTACATGATTCACTGTGTATTCCAATGCTGCATGATTCACTGTGTATTCCAATGCTACATGATTCACTGTGTATTCCAATGCTACATGATTCACTGTGTATTCCAATGCTATATGATTCACTGTGTATTCCAATGCTACATGATTCACTGTGTATTCCAATGCTATGATTCACTGTGTATTCCAATGCTGCATGATTCACTGTGTATTCCAATGCTACATGATTCACTGTGTATTCCAATGCTACATGATTCACTGTGTATTCCAATGCTACATGATTCACTGTGTATTCCAATGCTGCATGATTCACTGTGTATTCCAATGCTGCATGATTCACTGTGTATTCCAATGCTACATGATTCACTGTGTATTCCAGTGCTGCATGATTCACTGTGTATTCCAATGCTATGATTCACTGTGTATTCCAATGCTGCATGATTCACTGTGTATTCCAATGCTGCATGATTCACTGTGTATTCCAATGCTACATGATTCACTGTGTATTCCAATGCTGCATGATTCACTGTGTATTCCAATGCTATATGATTCACTGTGTATTCCAATGCTACATGATTCACTGTGTATTCCAATGCTACATGATTCACTGTGTATTCCAATACTACATGATTCACTGTGTATTCCAATGCTACATGATTCACTGTGTATTCCAATGCTATATGATTCACTGTGTATTCCAATGCTACATGATTCACTGTGTATTCCAATGCTGCATGATTCACTGTGTATTCCAATGCTACATGATTCACTGTGTATTCCAATGATGCATGATTCACTGTGTATTCCAATGCTACATGATTCACTGTGTATTCCAATGCTACATGATTCACTGTGTATTCCAATGCTGCATGATTCACTGTGTATTCCAATGCTATATGATTCACTGTGTATTCCAATGCTACATGATTCACTGTGTATTCCAATGCTGCATGATTCACTGTGTATTCCAATGCTATATGATTCACTGTGTATTCCAATGCTACATGATTCACTGTGTATTCCAATGCTACATGATTCACTGTGTATTCCAATGCTACATGATTCACTGTGTATTCCAATGCTACAGGATTCACTGTGTATTCCAATGCTACATGATTCACTGTGTATTCCAATGCTACATGATTCACTGTGTATTCCAATGCTGCATGATTCACTGTGTATTCCAATGCTACATGATTCACTGTGTATTCCAATGCTGCATGATTCACTGTGTATTCCAATGCTACATGATTCACTGTGTATTCCAATGCTACATGATTCACTGTGTATTCCAATGCTACATGATTCACTGTGTATTCCAATGCTGATGATTCACTGTGTATTCCAATGCTATATGATTCACTGTGTATTCCAATGCTGCATGATTCACTGTGTATTCCAATGCTACATGATTCACTGTGTATTCCAGTGCTGCATGATTCACTGTGTATTCCAATGCTACATGATTCACTGTGTATTCCAATGCTATATGATTCACTGTGTATTCCAATGCTATATGATTCACTGTGTATTCCAATGCTGCATGATTCACTGTGTATTCCAATGCTGCATGATTCACTGTGTATTCCAATGCTACATGATTCACTGTGTATTCCAATGCTGCATGATTCACTGTGTATTCCAATGCTACATGATTCACTGTGTATTCCAATGCTGCATGATTCACTGTGTATTCCAATGCTGCATGATTCACTGTGTATTCCAATGCTATATGATTCACTGTGTATTCCAATGCTGCATGATTCACTGTGTATTCCAATGCTACATGATTCACTGTGTATTCCAATGCTCCATGATTCACTGTGTATTCCAATGCTACATGATTCACTGTGTATTCCAATGCTACATGATTCACTGTGTATTCCAATGCTGCATGATTCACTGTGTATTCCAATGCTACATGATTCACTGTGTATTCCAATGCTGCATGATTCACTGTGTATTCCAATGCTACATGATTCACTGTGTATTCCAATGCTGCATGATTCACTGTGTATTCCAATGCTATATGATTCACTGTGTATTCCAATGCTGCATGATTCACTGTGTATTCCAATGCTATATGATACACTGTGTATTCCAATGCTATATGATTCACTGTGTATTCCAATGCTACATGATTCACTGTGTATTCCAATGCTGCATGATTCACTGTGTATTCCAATGCTATATGATTCACTGTGTATTCCAATGCTGCATGATTCACTGTGTATTCCAATGCTATATGATTCACTGTGTATTCCAATGCTACATGATTCACTGTGTATTCCAATGCTATATGATTCACTGTGTATTCCAATGCTACATGATTCACTGTGTATTCCAATGCTACGTGATTCACTGTGTATTCCAATGCTGCATGATTCACTGTGTATTCCAATGCTATATGATTCACTGTGTATTCCAATGCTGCATGATTCACTGTGTATTCCAATGCTATATGATTCACTGTGTATTCCAATGCTACATGATTCACTGTGTATTCCAATGCTGCATGATTCACTGTGTATTCCAATGCTGCATGATTCACTGTGTATTCCAATGCTACATGATTCACTGTGTATTCCAATGCTGCATGATTCACTGTGTATTCCAATGCTATATGATTCACTGTGTATTCCAATGCTACATGATTCACTGTGTATTCCAATGCTACATGATTCACTGTGTATTCCAATGCTGCATGATTCACTGTGTATTCCAATGCTACATGATTCACTGTGTATTCCAATGCTAATGATTCACTGTGTATTCCAATGCTACATGATTCACTGTGTATTCCAATGCTACATGATTCACTGTGTATTCCAATGCTATATGATTCACTGTGTATTCCAATGCTGCATGATTCACTGTGTATTCCAATGCTATATGATTCACTGTGTATTCCAATGCTACATGATTCACTGTGTATTCCAATGCTGCATGATTCACTGTGTATTCCAATGCTGCATGATTCACTGTGTATTCCAATGCTACATGATTCACTGTGTATTCCAATGCTGCATGATTCACTGTGTATTCCAATGCTATATGATTCACTGTGTATTCCAATGCTACATGATTCACTGTGTATTCCAATGCTACATGATTCACTGTGTATTCCAATGCTGCATGATTCACTGTGTATTCCAATGCTACATGATTCACTGTGTATTCCAATGCTATATGATTCACTGTGTATTCCAATGCTACATGATTCACTGTGTATTCCAATGCTATATGATTCACTATGTATTCCAATGCTACATGATTCACTGTGTGTTCCAATGCTACATGATTCACTGTGTATTCCAATGCTACATGATTCACTGGTATTCCAATGCTACATGTTTCACTGTGTATTCCAATGCTCAGGGATTGTTAATGATGTAACAAAGGTGGCTTCGAGTCAGCAAGGTAAAGTAACCCTCCCGATACTGGAGAGATGATGCTCAGGTGATAACCAGGGTTGTATGTAGATGCAGTACTCCACTCTCTCTTATGATCTACCATAACCTATATAATTAGGAAGGCAGAAGTTGAAATGTTGTGCTGTTCTTAAGCTGATCAAATAGAGCTTCAAGTATTGACATTTTGTAGATACAGGCTAAACCAGACTGTCATTACAATATGTGCGTTGCATAGGAACGTGATGTACAAAACAATTGTTGTGTTGTGTATGTGTGTGTGTGTTGTGTGAGAGAGTTGTGTGTGTGTGAAAGAGAGATTTGTGTGTGAGTGTGTGTGTTGTGTGTGTGTGTGTGTGTGTGTGTGAAAGAGAGAGTTGTGTGTGTGTGTGTGTGTTGGGTATGTGAGAGTTGTGTGTGTGTGTGTGTGTTGGGTATGTGAGAGTTGTGTGTGTGTGTGAAAGAGAGAGTTGTGTGTGTGTGAAAGAGAGAGTTGTGTGTGTGTTGTGTGTGAGAGAGTTGTGTGTGAGTGTGTGTGTTGGGAATGTGAGAGTTGTGTGTGTGTTGTGTGTGCATTGTGAGAGAGTTGTGAGTGAGTGTGTGTGTGTGTGCGCATGAGGGAGAGTGAGTTTGTGATTAGAAGAGATTCAATATTTAGTAGTAGCATTACAGTAACTATCCTCTACTAATATTATCTTCAAAGTCATTATCTTCATAACTGACTCTTGAGTAATGTTATTAGCCATTGTCCACTTCATTGCTTCGATACAGAAGTTCAACTTACAACATTTGAACTGCATATCAGGTGTAAAGTTAGGCTTCATGTAACTACGCATTACACTGCATAACTAGCAACAACACGTCAGAAAAAAGGCGTCCATGACTGTACTCTTTGAATGATAGCTTACTATATTGAGGCGGATCTCTCATCACCATGGCAGCTGGGGGACCAGATGTCTGAGGGGTTGCGGACATGTTCCAATTTACACTTCCCCCACTGTGTGGCATCATCATTAGTCCTAAACAACCACAGTGCTCATCATACAAGAGACTATACAAATGTGTGTATAAATATATATATATTATATAATTATTATATAACTTGATATACGCACTACTGTAGTATTTTCTATATGTAAGGCATTAGATATGCTCCCATACTCCACTAATACTTGATATACGCACTACTGTAGACTCTAAGTGATGCACAGATGACTCTAAGTGACGCACAGATGACTCTAACTGACGCACAGATGACTCTAAGTGACACACAGATGACTCTAAGTGATGCACAGATGACTCTAAGTGACGCACAGATGACTCTAAGTGACACACAGATGACTCTAAGTGACGCACAGATGACTCTAAGTGACGCACAGATGACTCTAAGTGACGCACAGATGACTCTAAGTGATGCACAGATGACTCTAAGTGATGCACAGATGACTCTAAGTGACGCACAGATGCCTCTAAGTGACGCACAGATGACTCTAAGTGACGCACAGATGCCTCTAAGTGACGCACAGATGACTAAGTGACGCACAGATGACTCTAAGTGACGCACAGATGACTAAGTGATGCACAGATGACTCTAAGTGACGCACAGATGACTCTAACTGACGCACAGATGACTCTAAGTGACGCACAGATGACTCTAACTGACGCACAGATGACTCTAACTGACGCACAGATGACTAAGTGACACACAGATGACTCTAAGTGATGCACAGATGACTCTAAGTGACGCACAGATGACTCTAAGTGACACACAGATGACTCTAAGTGACGCACAGATGACTCTAAGTGACGCACAGATGACTCTAAGTGACGCACAGATGACTCTAAGTGATGCACAGATGACTCTAAGTGATGCACAGATGACTCTAAGTGACGCACAGATGCCTCTAAGTGACGCACAGATGACTCTAAGTGACGCACAGATGCCTCTAAGTGATGTACACCTGCTTTATCCATATTGACGTAGACACTTGCAATGAAGGTAGTGAGTTGAAGCTCGGACAAGGTGAGGGGTTGCTGCTAGCTTCTATATATGTCCAGCCAGTGCCTCTGCTCTGGCTATTGCTTCTCTGACCCTTCCACGGAGGACGCTTACTTAGTGTTTTACGGTTTATCATTAAATCAGCTTTTCGTGTTTTTCTAAAGCAATGTTTCAACGGAAATACTTCAGTCTTCATCGGGGCAAAAAAGATCAAAAGATATATATACTTTGGTTGAAACATTGGCTTCAAAAACCGAAAAGCTGACTTACAGATAAATCTTAAAGCATATGATGTCGTCAGCCGAGAGTAACTGAACCGTATTTCACGGTGCAGATATATACACAGATAAGGCCACCATCACAATAACAACGAGCCTAGAATGTCTCTAAACATCAAAAACTAAAAAAAAAACACAACACTACAGCAATAACAAAGTACTGTAAGATCTGGATATTAAGCCTCTCGATGATCTCACTACCATTACAAACTATCTTTGTCAGGTGTGTATGTGGTCCCTCGCTAAAAAGCAGCAGTCTTACACTGTTGTTGGGGGGGATGCAAAGATGTAGAGGATGACTACAGGGTGTTTGTCCCGAGAGTTGTCTCCATCCTCCCCCAAGCGGAGTACTTCGCCAATGAAGGGCGTCCAAATTGATTCTTAGATGGTAGACTTGAAAAACACTTGAGATGCCATCTCTAGCTCCTGCTTCCAGATAGTGAGGCTAGTTCCTTTATTTGCTCATCATGTCTGAAAAAGTTTTGCAAGATTAGTCGTAGAAGAATTGATGGCATGCGTTACTTAGTATTAGTTTTCAATAAGCGCCTATTTACAGCTGGTTTTCTTGCAGGTTCCAAATCTCATTGTAGTTGAAGATGTCTCTGATGAAGTGCTCGGTCAAAGTCTACCATAACAGATGGTTATCAAGCAGGATGGTTAGAACATCAGTCAGCATGAAAATTTGCATTTCATACTGAGCAGCCTCTTAAAAAGCACTGCCCATGCACAGACATAATCCATCTCCTACAGGCATGGATCACTGAGTGTATGCACTGGACTATGTGGCATCTCCTACAGGCATGGATCACTGAGTGTATGCACTGGACTATGTGGCATCTCCTACAGGCATGGATCACTGAGTGTATGCACTGGACTATGTGGCATCTCCTACAGGCATGGATCACTGAGTGTATGCACTGGACTATGTGGCATCTCCTACAGGCATGGATCACTGAGTGTAGGCACTGGACTATGTGGCATCTCCTACAGGCATGGATCACTGAGTGTATGCACTGGACTATGTGGCATCTCCTACAGGCATGGATCACTGAGTGTATGCACTGGACTATGTGGCATCTCCTACAGGCATGGATCACTGAGTGTATGCACTGGACTATGTGGCATCTCCTACAGGCATGGATCACTGAGTGTATGCACTGGACTATGTGGCATCTCCTACAGGCATGGATCACTGAGTGTATGCACTGGACTATGTGGCATCTCCTACAGGCATGGATCACTGAGTGTATGCACTGGACTATGTGGCATCTCCTACAGGCATGGATCACTGAGTGTATGCACTGGACTATGTGGCATCTCCTACAGGCATGGATCACTGAGTGTATGCACTGGACTATGCAGCATCTCCTACAGGCATGGATCACTGAGTGTATGCACTGGACTATGTGGCATCTCCTACAGGCATGGATCACTGAGTGTATGCACTGGACTATGTGGCATCTCCTACAGGCATGGATCACTGAGTGTATGCACTGGACTATGTGGCATCTCCTACAGGCATGGATCACTGAGTGTATGCACTGGGCTATGTGGCATCTCCTACAGGCATGGATCACTGAGTGTATGCACTGGACTATGCAGCATCTCCTACAGGTATGGATCACTGAGTGTATGCACTGGACTATGTGGCATCTCCTACAGGCATGGATCACTGAGTGTATGCACTGGACTATGTGGCATCTCCTACAGGCATGGATCACTGAGTGTATGCACTGGGCTATGTGGCATCTCCTACAGGCATGGATCACTGAGTGTATGCACTGGGCTATGTGGCATCTCCTACAGGCATGGATCACTGAGTGTATGCACTGGACTATGTGGCATCTCCTACAGGCATGGATCACTGAGTGTAGGCACTGGACTATGTGGCATCTCCTACAGGCATGGATCACTGAGTGTAGGCACTGGACTATGTGGCATCTCCTACAGGCATGGATCACTGAGTGTATGCACTGGACTATGTGGCATCTCCTACAGGCATGGATCAATGAGTGTATGCACTGGACTATGTGGCATCTCCTACAGGCATGGATCAATGAGTGTATGCACTGGACTATGTGGCATCTCCTACAGGCATGGATCACTGAGTGTATGCACTGGACTATGTGGCATCTCCTACAGGCATGGATCACTGAGTGTATGCACTGGACTATGTGGCATCTCCTACAGGCATGGATCACTGAGTGTATGCACTGGACTATGTGGCATCTCCTACAGGCATGGATCACTGAGTGTATGCACTGGACTATGTGGCATCTCCTACAGGCATGGATCACTGAGTGTAGGCACTGGACTATGTGGCATCTCCTACAGGCATGGATCACTGAGTGTATGCACTGGACTATGTGGCATCTCCTACAGGCATGGATCACTGAGTGTATGCACTGGGCTATGTGGCATCTCCTACAGGTATGGATCACTGAGTGTATATGGATCTGGCGTTGGTACTTTATTTTTGTTAATAACTACACACAAGTATATCTCAAATTTCAATAAAAAGTCCTTGCTTGCTCTTGCTCTATAAAATAAAACTCGAAACTTTTCACAAAAATGTTCCATGACTTGGAAGAGGGTGACCTCTTCAAAAGGGTCTTAGTTAGCAGATTAGAAAATAGATTTTCATTTAATATCACTTAAGGTACCACTTCAGTTGTAGTCCTCTTCTTGTAACAGGCACTTGAGCTACCCACAAGACAAATTTGAACACTATTGATGTTCTGCTCTTCGAGAGAGCTTCTTCACAGAGCCGAGTGACCTTTCTTGTCACTCACCCAATAATGCCCCCCCCCCCCCCCCCCCCCTCATATTGTATATCATTTTAAAGCTCATAAACTTTTGGCAACAAAATTATCAATTATATCCATAGAAGTGACCCCCCCCCCTCATATTGTATATCATTTCAAAGCTCATAAACTTTTGGCAACAAAATTATCAATTATATCCATAGGGGTATGAAAAAGGTTAGAGGTCTGAGAAAACACATTAAGAAGTTGGGAAGTTGGACCTTTGGTTCCCCCCTCCCCCTCCCTCCCTTAACAACAAGAACTTTTGGTATTTGAATACTGGCTGTGTTTTCAGGAACTACATTCGTAGACCACACGACTGTCCTAGCTACTACCTTGTGGGTGGGGAAGCTGCTGCTGCCATGGTATCCCTGGAGGAGGGGTGGGGACCTGGTTCCCTCCCACTATGTGACTGTACGGAGACTGTCCTCCAATTATCCTCCCCTTTGTTGTAGGTGCTGGAGGGGGTGGAGCTTGGTGAGGGTACAAGTATGGGGGTGGGGGTTTCCCCATCTGATCCTCGATGGCCATCTGATTGTAGTAACTTTGTTGTTGCTGTTGTTGGATGTGATGGTATGCAGCGACGTTTTTCCCCTCTGTGTTCCACGACGGTGGCAGGTTTCCACTCTGCACTTGTTGCATCACATGAGGGGGTACCACTCCTGCTCCCGCACCCCCTTGTGGGGGAAGAGAGTGCATTTGAATATTAGATGCCCCCTGGGTCTGTCGACTCACAGCCTCTTGGTCGTGCAGGGATGCCACCATGGAAGGCAAGGGATAGTAGGCCTCATTCTTTTGCTGCGACATCTTGGAGTTCATCAAATTCCCTTCTGCTTCTCTTGAAGTCTTCGTCGAAGACTTATCATACGTCGGCGACGGTACGAATGGGGAAGTGACAGGGGGAAGAAGAGAAAAATGGGGAGGGGGAGGAGGAACAATAGCCGGCGAGTAAGTGATAGTAAACTCGTCTCCTTTAGCCGCTCGTTTCAAAGCTCCTTTAACACGCGCCAGATTTTGTCCAGCCAGCGACTTCCCATTGACGGCTTCGATCCTGTCGCCTACCCGGATTCTCCCGTCCCTCCCAACTGCTCCAGTGCTGCTGACGGACTTCACCACCACACAGTTGATTTTCGAGTCCATATCCACGCTCATCCCCAAGTTGTACCCCGCGCGTAAAATGTGGGCTTCTCGAGGAGAAGTGTCCATTTCATTGGAGTGTTCTCCGCAGTCACTCAGCTCTGGCGATAAGCCGTCCATGAAACTCTCTTGCGAGTTTCCCAGAGGTTGACCGGACATAGTTTCTCTGACTTTTAGGCTGTGCAAGGCAGATGAAGAGGCTGGAGGTGGAATAGAGACAGGTCCCTTGGGAGATTGTGAGGATTGTTGCTGCTGTTGTTTGTGGCTGCCGTGTGTTGAGGCGGAGGCTGGCGATGAATTCTTATCTTTGTTTTTCTTCTGTCCTTTCTCCTTCGAGGGCTTAGAGGATCCTACAGAGTTGGCAGCTTTGGAAGACTTTTCAAGCTTCTTGCTTCTGCCCTTGGCCTTGGGAAGGAAGGAACTCAACTTGAGCACACTGGACGAGGAAGAAGACGAGGAAGAAGACGTGCTGGGTATAGTGACACTGCAAGATTGCTGCTGTTCTGTTGAGCTGGCCAACACTGACGAAGTCGAGGAGATGGGAAAGCTCGGAGGCTCTGACTGAAACGAAGGATTTTCCAAAGGCACACAGCTCTCGGATGTGACCACACCCACTTTTATGAAACTTCCCTCCAGAGGGGTACACGCTGTTGTAGTAGTAAAGGTGGTCGTAGTAACAGTCGAAGTATCAGTAGAGATGCCAATAGCCTGCTCGGCATCCAGCACTTCTGTTCTGTTTTCGTCTTCTGGAGTGATCATCGTCATCTCCGATAAGGTACGACCAACCTCAAGAGAAGAAATATGAGAAAGCAAGGTGGGAGAGAAACGCGAAACTACGGTAGCCAGTTTGGAACCAGAATCAGATTCAGGCCTGCACTCGCTCAACATTCGGACCCGTTCCGATTGCTGATGTTCACTTTGAATCCTAATCTGCTCTGGGTCACTAGGACCAGTACCCGAGACACTGTCCGATTCCAATTTTGGTGTGGTCTGAATTTGGAATCCCAAACTTGGTTCCGGAATCAGCTTAGAGTGTTGCCGTTGAAGTTCAGTACCACTAGCTTGGTCATTTTCATGCACAACCTCATTATGTGCAGGAGATGCCTCCCTTCTCTCTCCCCGCCCCCCTTCCTGGTCCCTCAAGGGAGGTCTGCTCGCAGAATCTTTTTTCTCCACTGTTTTCTCTTCCTGGGGGTCATACGTTGTGTATGGAGGCGGGGGCTCTTCGTCTTCATCATCATCTGAGTCGGCTGGCTTCTTGCTTTTGAAATGGGCCACATCTTCTCCTTCGTAGTAAGGCTCCTCTTCGTCAAGATTCGGCCTAACGACAGGGTCTTCCTCATTGGAGGGAGGCTTGACTTCAGTTTCAGAGAGCTGCACACACAAGGTAATAACAAACATGGACACGCAGGTCAACGTAAAATGCTTGACTAATACCGACACCTGTTAACACTGATACTTGATACACATGCGCTTACAGGAGTAGAAATAACATTTATTATTACTACTACTGCTACTACTACTACTACTACTACTACTACTATTAATTATTATTATTATTATATCTCTAGGTCAAGTGGTCATGTTATATGTACGATAGACACCATCCAAAAACTAGCCAACAATTTATAACACATGCTCACACAAACATGTGCATATGTACACACACACACACATACACGTGCATACGTACACACACATGCATGCACACACACACACATGTGCATATGTACACACACACACACGTGCATACGTACACACACACACATGTGCATATGTACACACACACACATGCATGCACACACACACACACGTGCATATGTACACACACACACATGCACACACACACACACATTCTTCTGATATCCAAGGTAATTTTTTTACTCTGTACTTCCAAAGACACTTCACCAAGCGATGCACATACGTATGTATGTGTCTCTGACTGATGACATGAGCTAACTGTGATAAAAAATCTTCCATCTTAGCAGTACATCATTATGATGACATCACCAACCCCAATACAGGTTAGGCCATCGGCCTTCAGCTGGGGTTAGGGCAAGGATTAGGTCTAGAGGATAGGGCTAAGGTTAGGGCTAGAGGTTAGGGCTAGAGGATAGGGCTAGAGGACAGGGCTAGGGTTAGGGCTAGAGGATAGGGCTAGGGTTAGGGCTAGAGGATAGGGCTAGGGTTAGGATAGCATTATAGCAAGGATTGGAATCATGGGAAGGGTTAGGACTAGGGTCAGGCTGGAAGTGACAGAGTTAAGGTTAAGCCAATGACTAAGGTTAGAGCCAGGGCAGAGGGTTAGGACCAGGGCAGAGGCTAATGTTAGGACCAGGGCAGAGGCTAATGTTAGGACCAGGGCAGAGGCTAAGGTTAGGACCAGGGCAGAGGCTAAGGTTAGGACCAGGGCAGAGGCTAAGGTTAGGACCAGGGCAGGGGCTAAGGTTAGGACCAGGGCAGAGGCTAAGGTTAGGACCAGGGCAGAGGCTAAGGTTAGGGCCAGGGCAGAGGCTAAGGTTAGGACCAGGGCAGAGGCTAAGGTTAGGACCAGGGCAGAGGCTAAGGTTAGGACCAGGGCAGAGGCTAAGGTTAGGACCAGGGCAGAGGCTAAGGTTAGGGCCAGGGCAGAGGCTAAGGTTAGGGCCAGGGCAGAGGCTAAGGTTAGGGCCAGGGCAGAGGCTAAGGTTAGGGCCAGGGCAGAGGCTAAGGTTAGGGCCAGGGCAGAGGCTAAGGTTAGGACCAGGGCAGAGGCTAATGTTAGGACCAGGGCAGAGGCTAAGGTTAGGACCAGGGCAGAGGCTAAGGTTAGGACCAGGGCAGAGGCTAAGGTTAGGACCAGGGCAGAGGCTAAGGTTAGGACCAGGGCAGGGGCTAAGGTTAGGACCAGGGCAGAGGCTAAGGTTAGGACCAGGGCAGAGGCTAAGGTTAGGGCCAGGGCAGAGGCTAAGGTTAGGACCAGGGCAGAGGCTAAGGTTAGGACCAGGGCAGAGGCTAAGGTTAGGACCAGGGCAGAGGCTAAGGTTAGGACCAGGGCAGAGGCTAAGGTTAGGACCAGGGCAGAGGCTAAGGTTAGGACCAGGGCAGAGGCTAAGGTTAGGGCCAGGGCAGAGGCTAAGGTTAGGGCCAGGGCAGAGGCTAAGGTTAGGGCCAGGGCAGAGGCTAAGGTTAGGGCCAGGGCAGAGGCTAAGGTTAGGGCCAGGGCAGAGGCTAAGGTTAGGACCAGGGCAGAGGCTAATGTTAGGACCAGGGCAGAGGCTAAGGTTAGGACCAGGGCAGAGGCTAAGGTTAGGTCCAGGGCAGAGGCTAAGGTTAGGACCAGGCCAGAGGCTAAGGTTAGGACCAGGGCAGAGGCTAAGGTTAGGACCAGGGCAGAGGCTAAGGTTAGGTCCAGGGCAGAGGCTAAGGTTAGGACCAGGGCAGAGGCTAAGGTAAGGACCAGGGCAGAGGCTAAGGTTAGGACCAGGGCAGAGGCTAAGGTTAGGACCAGGGCAGAGGCTAAGGTTAGGACCAGGGCAGAGGCTAAGGTTAGGACCAGGGCAGAGGCTAATGTTAGGACCAGGGCAGAGGCTAAGGTTAGGACCAGGGCAGAGGCTAAGGTTAGGACCAGGGCAGAGGCTAAGGTTAGGTCCAGGGCAGAGGCTAAGGTTAGGACCAGGCCAGAGGCTAAGGTTAGGACCAGGGCAGAGGCTAAGGTTAGGACCAGGGCAGAGGCTAAGGTTAGGTCCAGGGCAGAGGCTAAGGTTAGGACCAGGGCAGAGGCTAAGGTTAGGACCAGGGCAGAGGCTAAGGTTAGGACCAGGGCAGAGGCTAAGGTTAGGACCAGGGCAGAGGCTAAGGTTAGGGCCAGGGCAGAGGCTAAGGTTAGGACCAGGGCAATGACTTAGGATTAGAGCCAGGACAGTGGCCAAAACTAGCACTGGCCAGGGCTAGGGTCAGGGCTAGGGTCAGGGCAGTGTCCAGGGCTAGGGCCAGGGCAGTGTCCAGGCCAGGATAGTGTCCAGGGCTAGGGTTGTGGCAGTGTCCAGGGCTAGGGCAGTGTCCAGGGCTAGGGTCATGGCAAGGGCAGTGTCCAGGGCTAGGGCTAGGGCAGTGTCTAGGGCGAGGGCAGTGTCCAGGGCTAGGGCCAGGGCTAGGGCCAGGGTAGTGTCCAGGGCTAGGGTCAGGTCAGTATCCAGGGCTAGGGTCAGGGCAGTGTCCAGGGCTAGGGTCAGGGCAGTGTCCATGGCTGGGGTCAGGGCAGTGTCCAGGACTAGGGTCAGGGCAGTGTCCAGGACTAGGGTCAGGGCAGTGTCCAGGACTAGGGTCAGGGCAGTGTCCAGGGCTAGGGTTAGGGTTAGGGCAGTGTCCATGGCTGGGGTCAGGGCAGTGTCCAGGGCTAGGGTCAGGGCAGTGTCCAGGGCTAGGGTCAGGGCAGTGTCCAGGACTAGGGTTAGGGTTAGGGCAGTGTCCATGGCTGGGGTCAGGGCAGTGTCCAGGACTAGGATCAGGGTAGTGTTCAGGGCTGGGGTTAGGGCAGTGTCCAGGGCTAGGGTTAGGGCAGTATCCAGGACTAGGATCAGGGCAGTGTCCAGGGCTGGGGCAGTGTCCAAGGCTAGGGTTAGGGCAGTGTCCAGGACTAGGGCAATGTCCAGGGCTAGGGTCAGGGCAGTGTCCAAGGCTAGGGTTAGGGCAGTGTCCAGGGCTAGGGCCAGGGCTGGGCCGGGGTCAGGGCAGTGTCCAGGGCTAGGGTTAGGGCAGTGTCCAGGGCCAGAGCTCGAGCAATGTGATGATATAACGCCAGGATTTTGGTAGCCAAAAAAATGAGCGATCAATTCCCCTCCTCTCCCTCATCCCCCCCCATCTTCCTATCCTCACGTCTTGTGTGTGGTGCGCCTCGCTTCCACCCATCACGGTACTCTGTGTACCCCCTTCAAAGAAACCACACCCCTCCTCCTCATCCACATACTCCTCCCCTTCACTCAGCAAACTCCTCCGGCTCGGCGAGCAAGGATCTCCACTGCTCCTGTCAGACATGACTGGTAAAATGTGGTTGATGCCAATTACCGCCAAGCTACTGAGGGGAATGGAGGTCAGCTGGTGGACGGCATATTCTAAAGGCTTGTTTGCGACGTTGATGTGGTTGACGTGCACCAGACGATCTCCAACTCGTAAGCGAGAGTCCTGGGCAGCGGCCCCACCTTCCACTAGGGAGTGTATGAGGATAACTGTTTCTTCCTCGTTCTGAGGATCCTGTGTGCATAAGTGTGTGTGTGAGTGTGTGTGTGTGTATCGGTGTGTGTATGAGTGTGCGCATGTGAGTATGTGAGTGAGAGTGTGTGCATGTACATGTTTGTCAGTTTGTGTGTGTGTATGTGGGGGGGGGGGGGAGAGGTGGGAGGAAGGTGGGAGAAGAGGAGGAGGAGAGGAGAGGGGTGAGTGGTGGAGGAGAGAGGGGAGGGGGGAACAGAGTGCAAGGAAAATGGGAAGACCAGAAGTTGAGAGGAAGAAAAGAGGGAGGAGGAAGAAAGACAGAAAAAGAAAGAAAAGACAATGAAGACAAAGACATAGTAGGAGAGAAAGTAACTAATAGCACACACACACACATTCACCCCACAAGCATTCACACCACACACACACTCCACATAACACACTACAAGTTATATTTAGTACAGCAGTAGGCAACATACTGAACATGTAGTAGTGCTACACTTCCACCTACTATCACAAAGGTCTAAAAATAGTACCTATATATAGTGTCTTATACTACATCACATGATCTGTGGCTAATTTGATTGGTTAATAACTATAGGTTTCCTACACTTTTAACCGCATGTAGTTTAGCACATGCGCATTGTAGTATAAGTAAGATAGCCTATACTCCACTCGCGGGTTATGCACCAGTGTAACCTACTCGTTTGCGGTTACATCCCGAGGCTTCGCCTCGGGGTAACCGCAAACTCGGACGTTACATAGACGCATAACCGACTCTTAGGATATCCTATACATGTTAGTCATGTGCACGCCTCGGGCAATAGTTACACCTCAAGTGCTACTTTTAGCCAGCACTGCAGCAAGCTGAGGTGTTGATCAATGCAAGCTCGCAAGCTAAGGTGACAATTTGTAAAGCTACTGTTGGTTCTAGCCTCTTTGTTTTAAGAGTTCATCACGACCATTGCCTCCTCCTGCTCAAAATCTGTGTTTTTTCCACTTCTGGTGACTATACAAACCTGTGGATGAGATGTCCATACCTAGCACTCTCAATGCTCTGCTTTACAACAGTCCATTCTCCATCCCTTCCACTAGTAGTCTCTTTTTAGACATTTTTTCTAACTTTTTTCATCTATTTTACATAAATTTAGCTCATCTTATTGTTTTGCTATTAGAGTCGCTGTGGTAGAGGGAGGAACTAAGCAAATGATATTATATTGCTGCTGGTACAACTAACAAACAAGATAGTGTAGAAGGGCTGTGCTGTCAGAGGCTGTTGTGTTCCTGGTTGGTAGAAGCTGCACACATACAGTACACTGGGTCCGCATAAGGCACTGCTTGTTAAGCTCATGCTCACTGCTTGTAAATTCCTGCTCACTGCTTGCAAGCTCCAGCTCACTGCTTATAAATTCCTGCTCACTGCTTGTAAGCTCCCGCTCACTGCTTGTAAGCTCCTGCTCACTGCTTGTTAAGCTCCTGCTCACTGCTTGCAAGCTCCAGCTCACTGCTTGTTAAGCTCCTGCTCACTGCTTGCTAAGCTCCTGCTCACTGCTTGTAAGCTCCAGATCACTGCTTGCTAAGCTCCTGCTCACTGCTTGTAAGCTCCCTCACTGCTTGTAAGCTCCTGCTCACTGCTTGTTAAGCTCCTGCTCACTGCTTGTAAGCTCCTGCTCACTGCTTGTTAAGCTCCTGCTCACTGCTTGTAAGCTCCCTCACTGCTTGCTAAGCTCCTGCTCACTGCTTGTAAGCTCCTGCTCACTGCTTGTTAAGCTCCTGCTCACTGCTTGTAAGCTCCCTCACTGCTTGTAAGCTCCAGATCACTGCTTGTAAGCTCCTGCTCACTGCTTGTTAAGCTCCTGCTCACTGCTTGTAAGCTCCTGCTCACTGCTTGCTAAGCTCCAGATCACTGCTTGCTAAGCTCCTGCTCACTGCTTGTAAGCTCCTGCTCACTGCTTGTAAGCTCCCTCACTGCTTGTAAGCTCCAGATCACTGCTTGTAAGCTCCTGCTCACTGCTTGTTAAGCTCCTGCTCACTGCTTGTAAGCTCCTGCTCACTGCTTGCTAAGCTCCTGCTCACTGCTTGCTAAGCTCCTGCTCACTGCTTGTAAGCTCCCGCTCACTGCTTGTTAAGCTCCTGCTCACTGCTTGGAAGCTCCTGCTCACTGCTTGTAAGCTCCTGCTCACTGCTTGTAAGCTGCTGCTCACTGCTTGTAAGCTCCCGCTCACTGCTTGTTAAGCTCCTGCTCACTGCTGTAAGCTCCCGCTCACTGCTTGTTAAGCTCCTGCTCACTGCTTGTAAGCTGCTGCTCACTGCTTGTAAGCACCCGCTCACTGCTTGTAAGCTCCTGCTCACTGCTTGTAAGCTCCAGATCACTGCTTGCTAAGCTCCTGCTCACTGCTTGTAAGCTCCCTCACTGCTTGTAAGCTCCAGATCACTGCTTGTAAGCTCCTGCTCACTGCTTGTTAAGCTCCTGCTCACTGCTTGTAAGCTCCCTCACTGCTTGTAAGCTCCAGATCACTGCTTGTAAGCTCCTGCTCACTGCTTGTTAAGCTCCTGCTCACTGCTTGTAAGCTCCTGCTCACTGCTTGCTAAGCTCCAGATCACTGCTTGCTAAGCTCCTGCTCACTGCTTGTAAGCTCCCTCACTGCTTGTAAGCTCCAGATCACTGCTTGTAAGCTCCTGCTCACTGCTTGTTAAGCTCCTGCTCACTGCTTGTAAGCTCCTGCTCACTGCTTGTTAAGCTCCTGCTCACTGCTTGTAAGCTCCCGCTCACTGCTTGTAAGCTCCTGCTCACTGCTTGTTAAGCTCCTGCTCACTGCTTGCTAAGCTCCTGCTCACTGCTTGTAAGCTGCTGCTCACTGCTTGTAAGCTGCTGCTCACTGCTTGCTAAGCTCCCTCACTGCTTGTAAGCTCCTCCTCACTGCTTGCTAAGCTCCTGCTCACTGCTTGGAAGCTCCTGCTCACTGCTTATGAATTCCTGCTCACTGCTTGCTAAGCTCCTGCTCACTGCTTGGAAGCTCCTGCTCACTGCTTGTAAGTTTCTGCTCACTGCTTGTAAGCTCCCTCACTGCTTGTAAGCTCCCTCACTGCTTGTAAGCTCCCGCTCACTGCTTGTAAGCTCCCTCACTGCTTGTAAGCTCCTGCTCACTGCTTGTAAGCTCCTGCTCACTGCTTGCTAAGCTCCAGATCACTGCTTGCTAAGCTCCTGCTCACTGCTTGCTAAGCTCCTGCTCACTGCTTGTAAGCTCCCGCTCACTGCTTGTTAAGCTCCTGCTCACTGCTTGGAAGCTCCTGCTCACTGCTTGTAAGCTCCTGCTCACTGCTTGTAAGCTGCTGCTCACTGCTTGTAAGCTCCCGCTCACTGCTTGTTAAGCTCCTGCTCACTGCTGTAAGCTCCCGCTCACTGCTTGTTAAGCTCCTGCTCACTGCTTGTAAGCTGCTGCTCACTGCTTGTAAGCACCCGCTCACTGCTTGTAAGCTCCTGCTCACTGCTTGTAAGCTCCAGATCACTGCTTGCTAAGCTCCTGCTCACTGCTTGTAAGCTCCCTCACTGCTTGTAAGCTCCAGATCACTGCTTGTAAGCTCCTGCTCACTGCTTGTTAAGCTCCTGCTCACTGCTTGTAAGCTCCTGCTCACTGCTTGTTAAGCTCCTGCTCACTGCTTGTAAGCTCCCGCTCACTGCTTGTTAAGCTCCTGCTCACTGCTTGTAAGCTCCTGCTCACTGCTTGCTAAGCTCCTGCTCACTGCTTGTTAAGCTCCTGCTCACTGCTTGCTAAGCTCCTGCTCACTGCTTGTAAGCTGCTGCTCACTGCTTGTAAGCTGCTGCTCACTGCTTGCTAAGCTCCCTCACTGCTTGTAAGCTCCTCCTCACTGCTTGCTAAGCTCCTGCTCACTGCTTGGAAGCTCCTGCTCACTGCTTATGAATTCCTGCTCACTGCTTGCTAAGCTCCTGCTCACTGCTTGTAAGCTCCTGCTCACTGCTTGTAAGTTTCTGCTCACTGCTTGTAAGCTCCCTCACTGCTTGTAAGCTCCCTCACTGCTTGTAAGCTCCCGCTCACTGCTTGTAAGCTCCCTCACTGCTTGTAAGCTCCTGCTCACTGCTTGTTAAGCTCCTGCTCACTGCTTGTAAGCTCCCTCACTGCTTGTAAGCTGCTGCTCACTGCTTGTAAGCTCCCTCACTGCTTGCTAAGCTCCTGCTCACTGCTTATAAATTCCTGCTCACTGCTTGGAAGCTCCTGCTCACTGCTTGTAAGTTCCTGCTCACTGCTTGCTAAGCTCCTGCTCACTGCTTGTAAGCTTCTGCTCACTGCTTGTAAGCTCCCTCACTGCTTGTAAGCTCCCTCACTGCTTGTAAGCTCCCGCTCACTGCTTGTAAGCTCCCTCACTGCTTGTAAGCTCCTGCTCACTGCTTGTTAAGCTCCTGCTCACTGCTTGTAAGCTCCCTCACTGCTTGTAAGCTGCTGCTCACTGCTTGTAAGCTCCCTCACTGCTTGTAAGCTCCTGCTCACTGCTTGTTAAGCTCCTGCTCACTGCTTGTAAGCTCCTGCTCACTGCTTGTAAGCTCCCTCACTGCTTGTAAGCTCCTGCTCACTGCTTGTAAGCTCCTGCTCACTGCTTGTAAGCTGCTGCTCACTGCTTGTAAGCTCCTGCTCACTGCTTGTAAGCTCCTGCTCACTGCTTGTAAGCTCCCTCACTGCTTGTAAGCTCCTGCTCACTGCTTGTTAAGCTTCTGCTCACTGCCTGTTAATCTCCTGCTCACTGCTTGCTAAGCTCCCTCACTGCTTGTAAGCTCCTGCTCACTGCTTGTAAGCTCCTGCTCACTGCTTGTTAAGCTCCCTCACTGCTTGTAAGCTACAGCTCACTGCTTGTTAAGCTCCTGCTCACTGCTTGTAAGCTCCTGCTCACTGCTTGTAAGCTCCTGCTCACTGCTTGTAAGCTGCTGCTCACTGCTTGTAAATTTCTGCTCACTGCTTGTTAAGTTCCTGCTCACTGCTTGCTAAGCTCCTGCTCACTGCTTGTAAGCTCCTGCTCACTGCTTGTTAAGCTGCTGCTCACTGCTTGCTAAGCTCCCTCACTGCTTGTAAGCTACAGCTCACTGCTTGTAAGCTCCTGCTCACTGCTTGTAAGCTCCTGCTCACTGCTTGTAAGCTCCTGCTCACTGCTTGTAAGCTCCTGCTCACTGCTTGTAAGCTGCTGCTCACTGCTTGTAAGCTCCTGCTCACTGCTTATAAGCTGCTGCTCACTGCTTGCCAAGCTCCCTCACTGCTTGTAAGCTGCTGCTCACTGCTTGCTAAGCTCCCTCACTGCTTGTAAGCTCCTGCTCACTGCTTGTAAGCTCCTGCTCACTGCTTGTTAAGCTCATGCTCACTGCTTGTAAGCTCCCTCACTGCTTGTAAGCTCCTGCTCACTGCTTGTAAGCTCCTGCTCACTGCTTGTAAGCTCGTGCTCACTGCTTGCTAAGCTCCCTCACTGCTTGTAAGCTCCTGCTTAGGGTGTTTTAATTAAGTACCCATTGTCTTGTGCTGACTGATGCTATAAGTGCCCAGCCTAAAAAAAACCCAGCTTTTAGGGTTAAGAAAGTAGAACTCAGATTAATGGAAATGTCCATTAGTGGCAAATTCTCTGACTGGAGGCCCACACATTATAGTAATAAACTAGACATAAATAAAAGCACTGATAATTTGAATCCTCCATAAGTGAAAGTTTTCCTTCTCTTATTATACTTCCCTTATTAATAAGGCATTTCTCCTGACATAAGTGATATTAAAAATTAAGAAAATGTGCACGTTTATCACCCAATGGGTTATAATATCAACACCAATCCTCTCACTTTAATTAAGGCTATTATTAATCTCTGTACTGTCATCCCTGTCTGTATGATATTACACACCACCTCCAGCTGGAGGAGAGATGTGATTTCCATTCATCTCCAACTTCCACTCATAAAGCATGCAATATTAGTAGTCTAGATACATGCAGTATTAGTAGTCTAGATGCATGCAGTATTAGTAGTCTAGATACATGCAATATTATTAGAAGTCTAGATATATGAAGTCTAGACACATGCAACATTAGAAGTCTCAAATTATGCAGTATAGAAGTCTCAAGCATGCAGTATTAGAAGTCTAGATACATGCAATATTAGTAGTCTAGATACATGCAGTATTAGAAGTCTAGATACATGCAATATTAGAAGTCTAGAGTCATGAGGTATTAGAAATCTAATATTAGAAGTCTAGAGTCATGAGGTATTAGAAGTCTAGATACATGCAATATTAGAAGTCTAGAGTCATGCAGTATACGAAGTCTAGACACATGCAATATTAGAAATCTAGAGTCATGCAGTATTAGAAATCTAGAGTCATGCAGTATTAGAAGTTAAGTATTAGACATCTCAAAGTGCAGTATAGAAGTCTCAAGCATGCAGTATTAGAAGTCTAAAATCATAGAAGTCCAAAGTCATGCAGTATTAGACATCTTAAATCATGCAGTATCAGAGGTCTCAAATCATGCAGTATCAGGTCTCAAATCGTGCAGTATAGAAGTCTCAAATTATGGAGTATTAGAAGTCTCACAGCAAAGTCCAAGAGGCTGAAGCCAAGCCCTTTCTCTCCTTTTACAAGCTCTATTTCTGATAGGTCTGATTCCCATGAGGTGGATCCAGGAACAGGGGACAGTGTGCCGGCACTGGAATATAAATCTTGGTGATGCTCGGATCTGGGACTTGCCATGTCCAGGTGGCTTTCAGTGAAGTCCAAATCAGAGTTGGGACTGAGGTAAGTCGTGTAGTCAAACGGAAGCCACATGGTCTGAGTCTTGCAGCCGGAGCCTTCCTCTTCCTCTTCTTCCTGCGCTTGTCGTTGCTGCCTCTCCTTCAGTTCGTTCTCCTGCTGGATCAATTCCTCTTCTTGTTCTCTGATGTGACGTTCAAACTCTTCGCGTCTTTTCTGCATTTGGATGGGAAGAGACACACTTATAAAATTAAGAAGCGTATGCTTTATGTAGCAGAGACGATGTAAAACTGAAGTGTACATTCATCTCAAAGCTTGCTGCTTTTTTTGGCTTCATTTTCTTAGCATTCTACTCACCTCAAATTTTTCCTTCAGCCTCCTTCTCTCCTCTTCGTGTCTCTCCCGCCAAGACTGCCTCTCAAAACGCCGCGAAAAGTCATCCACCAGGTAGTCTAAAACTGGTAAAGGATGTGCAACACCTTGAAGAGGAACTAAGTGGTCCTCCTGAGGGGTTGGCACTTCGTCAGAATCATTGCTAAGGGTCATCGTCAAATCTGGACTTCCGTCAGCGATGTCTAGACTATTGTCAACAATCGTGGCCTCGTTGTTTGCATCTGCAGTCACATGATCTGCCACACCCACTCCCAGATCCGGACAAGAGGAAGTGGAAGACCTTGTAGAACGACAGATGATGAATCTGACCAAATTGGGTGTGTCTTGTACAACAGAAATAGCCTCCGAGTGCTTCAATCCCCTCAGGACAGATTCATTGACCTGTAAGATCTCGTCTCCAAGTCTCAGGACACCTCTCACCCCCACCGCTCCTTCGGGGTCGATGTAAACGATCGTGTGATGGGGGCAATCGGGATGCTGGTTCTCATCCAAATCTGCCGTGGTCTCCATGCGGATTCCGAGGCTTTTCTGCGACTGATGGTTCTGATGTTGTCCATGGAGAGCCCTCTGCACCACATCGACCTGGAGAGGCGAGGGAGAAGGGAAGAGGGAAAAACGAAGAAGGAAGGGATAGATGGGAACAGCAGAGAGATGGGAAGTTGGGGGGATGGGGGAGGCGGAGCATAAAACATCATCACCATAGTGATAAAATACTAACCCCATTTTTGCTTAATTTTTTTTTACATCAAGCCCTAAGAAACACCGATGGCTGAAATTAACACATTTCCATTCCTCACCTTGACCTCGTACTCTGAACCCATCACTCCCTCCCACTTCCTCATGAGCAGTTGCTCTGCACTCGAGTCCATTGAAATCTCAGTTTCCTTCTCGTGGCTCTGTGATGTGTGTCCACTCGTCGTGGACACAGTGGGTGAGGATTTGGGGTGCAGTTTGGGAGAGAGGTTGTTAGAGAGGCTCTGTGGAGGAAGGGCACAGATACCGTTCTCTCGGCTGCCGCTGGTTGTGCTGGTATTGATCATGTGAGAGTCATGTGAGTCAGTGGCTACGGACCTGGAGCTAGAAAGATCTACAACAAACAAACAAGAATTATGACAAGAACAACATCAATGCACTGAAGAGAGATAAGCTGTTCTCTCTCTCTCTTTTATTATTTATCATATATTTTTTTTATGAGGGGGGAAGGGGTTAAGTGCTCTTGGTAAAGCTAGTGCTAATAAGCTAGTGCTAATACAATAGATAACCCAAACAACCAAACACTCTCTTTTAATAAAGAGAATAAAAATTAAAAAACATTGTCATGACAACCGCTAAGAGATCACCTCTACTGAGTGTGTGCAGCTTCCTCTGATGCCGGCTCAGCAGCAATCTGATGGAGTCGCCGCTATTTCTGAGGATGGAGGCGGCTACCATGTTTTCAATCCCTCGCAGTGAGATGTTGTTCACCTGCAGCACCCTGTCTCCCTTCTTGACCCTTCCATCCCTTGCTGCTGGTCCGTGAGGGGTCAGCTGAGAGATGTAGATCCCATTCAACCACTCTAATAAATATAATAATAATAGTAATAATAAAAATAATAATAGTAATAGTAATAGTAATAATAATAATAATAGTAATAGTAATAGTAATAGTAGTAATAATAATAATAATAATAATTATTATTATTATTATTATAATAATAATAATAATAATAATAATAATAATAATAATAATAATAATAATAATAATAATAATAATAATAATAATAATAATAATAATAATAATAATAATAATAATAATAATAATAATAATAATAACAACAACTAGAAAATACCTGCAGAAATGAGATATATTTTGTGTTGTGTTTGAATACTATTCATCTGTTACCTAATCATCTATTAGGTGATAGGATTAGAAAGTGTTGGCAGATCAAATTCCCTCAAGAGGGTCATTCCATAGATAATCTACCATTGTGCTATAGTTGCTTCTTAGCTATTAGTACCGTAATGGAAATATGCCAGAAGTGGTCACATGGGCATAAACAAACACCTTCACACTTTTATATGATATCACAGTACTTCAAGATAGATAATATCTTGAACATTTTTTCCTTGCTTGAGCCCTTGATGCAGTGTAGCATGCACCATGACTGTAATGTCTGCTAGAGCTCTAGCTCTAGAAAAGGCTACATAGATTTGTCCATATGAGAAAACAGGCCGTGGGAGATAAATACCAAGTGTTTGTCCTTGTGGCTTTTGATGGTCATCGAATACGCCAGTCGTGGGGTGGGAATGGGTGGCACTCTAGAGTGAACGTGGGGTGGAAATGGGTAGCACTCTAGTGAACGTGGGGTGGGAATGGGTTGCACTCTAGAGTGAACGTGGGGTGGGAATGGGTGGCACTCTAGAGTGAACGTGGGGTGGGAATGGGTGGCACTCTAGAGTGAACGTGGGGTGGGAATGGGTGGCACTCTAGAGTGAACGTGGGGTGGGAATGGGTGGCACTCTAGAGTGAATGTTGGGTGGGAATGGGTGGCACTCTAGAGTGAACGTGGGGTGGGTGGCACTCTAGAGTGAACGTGGGGTGGGAATGGGTGGCACTCTAGAGTGAACGTGGGGTGGGAATGGGTGGCACTCTAGAGTGAACGTGGGGTGGGAATGGGTGGCACTCTAGAGTGAACGTGGGGTGGGAATGGGTGGCACTCTAGAGTGAACGTGGGGTGGGAATGGGTGGCACTCTAGAGTGAACGTGGGGTGGGAATGGGTGGCACTCTAGAGTGAACGTGGGGTGGGAATGGGTGGCACTCTAGAGTGAACGTGGGGTGGGAATGGGTGGCACTCTAGAGTGAACGTGGGGTGGGAATGAGTGGCACTCTAGAGTGAACGTGGGGTGGGAATGGGTGGCACTCTAGAGTGAACGTGGGGTGGGAATGGGTGGCACTCTAGAGTGAACGTGGGGTCGGAATGGGTGGCACTCTAGAGTGAACGTGGGGTGGGAATGGGTGGCACTCTAGAGTGAACGTGGGGTGGGAATGGGTGGCACTCTAGAGTGAACGTGGGGTGGGAATGGGTGGCACTCTAGAGTGAACGTGGGGTGGGAATGAGTGGCACTCTAGAGTGAACGTGGGGTGGGAATGGGTGGCACTCTAGAGTGAATGTTGGGTGGGAATGGGTGGCACTCTAGAGTGAACGTGGGGTGGGTGGCACTCTAGAGTGAACGTGGGGTGGGAATGGGTGGCACTCTAGAGTGATCGTGGGGTGGGAATGGGTGGCACTCTAGAATGAACGTGGGGTGGGAATGGGTGGCACTCTAGAGTGAACGTGGGGTGGGAATGGGTGGCACTCTAGAGTGAACGTGGGATGGGAATGGGTGGCACTCTAGAGTGATCGTGGGGTGGGAATGGGTGGCACTCTAGAGTGAACGTGGGGTGGGAATGGGTGGCACTCGAGAGTGAATGTGGGGTGGGAATGGGTGGCACTCTAGAGTGAACGTGGGGTGGGTGGCACTCTAGAGTGAACGTGGGGTGGGAATGGGTGGCACTCTAGAGTGAACGTGGGGTGGGAATGGGTGGCACTCTAGAGTGAACGTGGGGTGGGAATGGGTGGCACTCTAGAGTGAACGTGGGGTGGGAATGAGTGGCACTCTAGAGTGAACGTGGGGTGGGAATGGGTGGCACTCTAGAGTGAACGTGGGGTGGGAATGGGTGGCACTCTAGAGTGAATGTTGGGTGGGAATGGGTGGCACTCTAGAGTGAACGTGGGGTGGGTGGCACTCTAGAGTGAACGTGGGGTGGGAATGGGTGGCACTCTAGAGTGATCGTGGGGTGGGAATGGGTGGCACTCTAGAATGAACGTGGGGTGGGAATGGGTGGCACTCTAGAGTGAACGTGGGGTGGGAATGGGTGGCACTCTAGAGTGAACGTGGGATGGGAATGGGTGGCACTCTAGAGTGATCGTGGGGTGGGAATGGGTGGCACTCTAGAGTGAACGTGGGGTGGGAATGGGTGGCACTCGAGAGTGAATGTGGGGTGGGAATGGGTGGCACTCTAGAGTGAACGTGGGGTGGGTGGCACTCTAGAGTGAACGTGGGGTGGGAATGGGTGGCACTCTAGAGTGAACGTGGGGTGGGAATGGGTGGCACTCTAGAGTGATCGTGGGGTGGGAATGGGTGGCACTCTAGAATGAACGTGGGGTGGGAATGGGTGGCACTCTAGAGTGAACGTGGGGTGGGTGGCACTCTAGAGTGAACGTGGGGTGAGAATGGGCAGCACTCTAGAGTGAACGTGGGGTGGGAATGGTGGCACTCTAGAGTGAACGTGGGGTGGGAATGGGTGGCACTCTAGAGTGAACGTGGGGTGGGAATGGGTGGCACTCTAGAGTGAACGTGGGGTGGGTGGCACTCTAGAGTGAACGTGGGGTGGGAATGGGTGGCACTCTAGAGTGAACGTGGGGTGGGAATGGGTGGCACTCTAGAGTGATCGTGGGGTGGGAATGGGTGGCACTCTAGAATGAACGTGGGGTGGGAATGGTGGCACTCTAGAGTGAACGTGGGGTGGGAATGGGTGGCACTCTAGAGTGAACGTGGGGTGGGAATGGGTGGCACTCTAGAGTGAACGTGGGGTGGCACTCTAGAGTGAACGTGGGGTGGGAATGGGCAGCACTCTAGAGTGAACGTGGGGTGGGAATGGGTGGCACTCTAGAGTGAACGTGGGGTGGGAATGGGTGGCACTCTAGAGTGAACGTGGGGTGGGAATGGGTGGCACTCTAGAGTGAACGTGGGGTGGGAATGAGTGGCACTCTAGAGTGAACGTGGGGTGGGAATGGGTGGCACTCTAGAGTGAACGTGGGGTGGGAATGGGTGGCACTCTAGAGTGAATGTTGGGTGGGAATGGGTGGCACTCTAGAGTGAACGTGGGGTGGGTGGCACTCTAGAGTGAACGTGGGGTGGGAATGGGTGGCACTCTAGAGTGATCGTGGGGTGGGAATGGGTGGCACTCTAGAATGAACGTGGGGTGGGAATGGGTGGCACTCTAGAGTGAACGTGGGGTGGGAATGGGTGGCACTCTAGAGTGAACGTGGGATGGGAATGGGTGGCACTCTAGAGTGATCGTGGGGTGGGAATGGGTGGCACTCTAGAGTGAACGTGGGGTGGGAATGGGTGGCACTCGAGAGTGAATGTGGGGTGGGAATGGGTGGCACTCTAGAGTGAACGTGGGGTGGGTGGCACTCTAGAGTGAACGTGGGGTGGGAATGGGTGGCACTCTAGAGTGAACGTGGGGTGGGAATGGGTGGCACTCTAGAGTGATCGTGGGGTGGGAATGGGTGGCACTCTAGAATGAACGTGGGGTGGGAATGGGTGGCACTCTAGAGTGAACGTGGGGTGGGTGGCACTCTAGAGTGAACGTGGGGTGAGAATGGGCAGCACTCTAGAGTGAACGTGGGGTGGGAATGGTGGCACTCTAGAGTGAACGTGGGGTGGGAATGGGTGGCACTCTAGAGTGAACGTGGGGTGGGAATGGGTGGCACTCTAGAGTGAACGTGGGGTGGCACTCTAGAGTGAACGTGGGGTGGGAATGGGCAGCACTCTAGAGTGAACGTGGGGTGGGAATGGTGGCACTCTAGAGTGAACGTGGGGTGGGAATGGGTGGCACTCTAGAGTGAACATGGGGTGGGAATGGGTGGCACTCTAGAGTGAACGTGGGGTGGGTGGCACTCTAGAGTGAACGTGGTGGTGGGAATGGGTGGCACTCTAGAGTGAACGTGGGGTGGGAATGGGTGGCACTCTAGAGTGATCGTGGGGTGGGAATGGGTGGCACTCTAGAATGAACGTGGGGTGGGAATGGTGGCACTCTAGAGTGAACGTGGGGTGGGAATGGGTGGCACTCTAGAGTGAACGTGGGGTGGGAATGGGTGGCACTCTAGAGTGAACGTGGGGTGGCACTCTAGAGTGAACGTGGGGTGGGAATGGGCAGCACTCTAGAGTGAACATGGGGTGGGAATGGTGGCACTCTAGAGTGAACGTGGGGTGGGAATGGGTGGCACTCTAGAGTGAACGTGGGGTGGGAATGGGTGGCACTCTAGAGTGAACGTGGGGTGGGAATGGGTGGCACTCTAGAGTGAACGTGGGGTGGGAATGGGTGGCACTCTAGAGTGAATGGTAGGACTAGGTGCTAGCTTCTATTTGGGAATGAGAACTACATTTACAGAGTTTGGTCCATGTACATGTATGAGAATGCTGTTGCCATGCAGTGGCACCACTTTCAGCCTAGTTACACTGCCCAACCCCAGACGCAAAGAGAGATTGCGCAACTGCATCAGATTCAATGTATGAGATGGCATTCCTGATGGTGTCAGCTAGTGCAAAAACATCCACTGGGTAGTTTTGTCTTTTTTCCTCGCTGTCGCATGTAACCATATCTGCGCTGAGTATGTCCTCGCCTCACCTGGAAGCATGTCCTCGCCTCACCTGGAAGCATGTCCTCACCTCACTTGGAAGCATGTACTCACCCACCTGGAAGCATGTCCTCGCCTCACCTGGAAGCATGTCCTCGCCCACCTGGAAGCCATGTCCTCGCCTCACCTGGAAGCATGTCCTCGCCCACCTGGAAACATGTCCTCGCCTCACTTGGAAGCATGTCCTCGCCCACCTGGAAACATGTCCTCGCCTCACCTGGAAGCATGTCCTCGCCTCACCTGGAAGCATGATCCTCGCCTCACCTGGAAGCATGTCTCGCCTCACCTGGAAGCATGTCCTCGCCTCACCTGGAAGCATGTCCTCACCTCACTTGGAAGCATGTCCTCGCCCACCTGGAAGCATGTCCTCGCCTCACCTGGAAGCATGTCTCGCCTCACCTGGAAGCATGTCCTCGCCTCACCTGGAAGCATGTCCTCGCCTCACCTGGAAGCATGTCCTCGCCTCACCTGGAAGCATGTCCTCGCCTCACCTGGAAGCATGTCCTCGCCTCACCTGGAAGTATGTCCTCACCTCACCTGGAAGCATGTCCTCGCCTCACCTGGAAGCATGTCCTCACCTCACCTGGAAGCATGTCCTCGCCTCACCTGGAAGCATGTCCTCGCCTCACCTGGAAGCATGTCCTCGCCTCACCTGGAAGTATGTCCTCACCTCACCTGGAAGCATGTCCTCGCCTCACCTGGAAGCATGTCCTCGCCTCACCTGGAAGCATGTCCTCGCCTCACCTGGAAGCATGTCCTCGCCTCACCTGGATGCCCTCACCTCACCTGGAAGCATGGCCAAAACTTGTTCATTTAATCTTCATGCAGTTGTTGTTTTCCAGTGAGAGGATAGCACAGCTGTGCATGTCTGTTGATAGAATGAGGAACTTGGCAGATGGGAGGAATTTCAATAACATTAGGCTTGACTTTGATCAATGTCTGCAGTGAGGGTTCCATTTAGTTTTAGAAGCCACTCTGAAAATTCCTGCTCACCTGGACGGTTGGTGATGCTCGAGGAGAGGCCAAAGAGGAGATTGTTTAGGCATGTATCGACCACAACTGCTGGTGGGCCACGGGGAATCACAGGAAGCACCTGCCTGAAATCTATACCACGCAGAAAGACCTTTCCTTCGAATGGAACAAACACAATGTCTCGCAAGCAGAGGTCTAGTGTGCGCAGCGCGTGCGATGGTATCATTGAGGTCTCTTCGATGCTAAAGAGAGACTGACTTCGGAGCATGTGTGCATGTGATGGTATCATTGAGGCCTCATCGATGCTAAAGAGAGACTGACTTCGGAGCATGTGTGCATGCGATGGCATCATTGAGGCCTCATCGATGACTAACTTCGGAGCATGTGTGCATGATTAGAAGTTAGTGCTAAATTACAGCTGGAAGTTTCCATGGAGGGAACTGGTGGTTTGCACAAGTTCTGTACAGTTCTTCCATTGGCCATCAGAGCTGCAGCAATGCCGGTCCAGGCTGCACATGCAACCTTGTGGTTGCAGTTCCTGAGCTTCACTGCCAATAGGTTGGTCTTTCCGCAACCACCTGGGACATGCACATGTAGCAACTTGCATGTTGCTGGCTTCCCACCTCTTCATTCATGAACACTGTGTGCAGTACCATTGTTGGATGTCGAGGTCATCAAAATTTGGTGTTAGCATAATTAGATAAGTTGTCATCGATCTCAAACTCTCCCGAGGCACAGGAAGCCCAAGTGCAGCACAACTAGAGGCCCAGGAAGCCCAGGTGCAGCACAGCTAGAGGCCCAGGAAGCCCAGGTGCAGCATAGCTAGAGGCCCAGGAAGCCCTGGTGCAGCACAACTAGAGGCCCAGGTGCAGCACAACTAGAGGCCCAGGTGCAGCACAACTAGAGGCCCAGGAAGCCCACAGCTAGAGGCCCAGGAAGCCCAGGTGCAGCACAGCTAGAGGCCCAGGAAGCCCAGGTGCAGCACAACTAGAGGCCCAGGAAGCCCAGGTGCAGCACAACTAGAGGCCCAGGAAGCCCAGGTGCAGCACAGCTAGAGGCCCAGGAAGCCTAGGTGCAGCACAGCTAGAGGCCCAGGAAGCCCAGGTGCAGCACAACTAGAGCCCAGGTGCAGCACAACTAGAGGCCCAGGAAGCCCAGGTGCAGCACAGCTAGAGGCCTAGGAAGCGCAAGGTGCAGCACAGCTAGAGCCCCAGGAAGCCCAGGTGCAGCACAGCTGGAAGCCCAGGAAGCCCAGGTGCAGCACAGCTAGAGGCCCAGTGAGCCCAGGTGCAGCACAACTAGAGGCCCAGGCAGCCCAGGTGCAGCACAGCTAGAGGCCCGGTGCAGCACAGCTAGAGGCCCAGGAAGCCCAGGTGCAGCACAGCTAGAGGCCCAGGAAGCCCAGGTGCAGCACAACTAGAGGCCCAGGAAGCCCAGGTGCAGCACAGCTAGAGGCCCAGGAAGCCCAGGTGCAGCACAGCTAGAGGCCCAGGATGCCAAGGTGCAGCACAACTAGAACCATTCTCCTGCAGAAACAGCTCAACCTCACGCAGAACCTGGTTCTCTGCAACCTCCATACTGTAGTGTTGAGCATAGTCCTCCGTAAGTGCAACCTTGTGGTCAATCCATAGTTGCAGTGGATTGGATGGCTGGCAGTCAACACAAATGGTAACATGCATGAACGGCAGTTGTTTTGGTACTGGGGAAGAGTGATGCTTCTGTCAGAGCTTGATGATACTCGAGTCATGGCAAGGAGGTGCAGTCTGATGCAAGCCTCGCGAAAACTGTTTAGGACTTCCTCGTGACAAGTCCGCAAGTAAGTCAGTATAGCTGGTGGCACTTGGCCTGTGTAGCAGCACGAGTCTCAGACAGAACTTTTCCTGGTCAGCTGGATAGGCAGAGTACATCCTGCTGATGACTCTGATTTCCTTTCTTTCTCAATGTCCATTTTTTCTCCATGTTATTCAATACATAATATTTCAGTGTACACACACTGGTGTGCAGCTGACATCCTCTAGACCACGCTGTCAAGTGGGTGTTTCTGGTGGTCGCTCCTGCAACTGCCTCTTCACCTTCATGAAAGTACACTCTTTGTTGTCCGGCAAGTGAATTGCCAGTCTGTAAATGGAGTGAGAATGTTCATGCATCTTGAACTCAGAGAGGTGCCAGAGAGCTTCGGGTGCCGAGACATATCTGCAATTGGAGAGATACCATCTTTAGTAATGGTATCACATGTTACATGTTATTTTACATGTCTGCAATGGAGGCATTGTCATCTCATTATGCACTTCTGGGGGATTTTGTAGGTTGTCTCACCTGCGCCATCCACAGCCAATTCCATATTAGCACAATCATGCCTCTTGTAGACACATGTTAAGAGGTATTCGACGCTCTTGATGAATGTGCATGCAAGGTTGATGTGTGACTCACACCTCTTCAGGAGTTGGTTATTGCAAGGCACCACAGACCTGTTGTCTGCTGCGGCACTCCTCGTCTGCATGTTCCTCCCGTTGTGCCTCCTCCTGTATGCTGGATAGCCATTGATATTCTCAAGAGTTTCATTATGAAATTCCTTTGGGTACTATTTGTACATCCCCCCCTTCCCCAATGCACACGGGGTTCGGGTCGAGCACTCCACATGGACCATGGATCATGCAAGACATGACTAAATTGTAAAGCTCCCCATCTGGGCGTCCATACTTTGCAACAGTCGCCATTGCATCCCGGTGGTTATCTTGCAATGCTCTTGGCCCCACGCTGAAGGATACCTGGCACTCATGGCTTGGCTGGTTGTTACCTGTTCAAGTGAGCCCTAGGACTTGCACTGTAAATCTGTAATGTATATATATTTATTGCAATCTATATTCTACCAACCCCGAGTATAAATCAACTCTCAGTTGGGTCTGGTTCCATATACTGCAACCGGCAGTCTTCCATCTTGACGTGTGCATCTATGTACAACACACCTGTGGAAAAGCTTGCCGGAACTACGTAGGGAACCGAATTAATTTCTGTCAGCCAGTCGGTAGCTGTAGAAGAACTCCTGCATTGTCAGTCGGTTTCTAGTGGCTGTCGGCCTTTTCTGAAACGTGGACCATACCATTATGCCAGCCTGGGTCTCCATGGGGAAAGAGAATAGGGTAGGTCGTGGGGTCAAGATGGCAAGACAGATAGGATATCTATCGTGGTGGCCTATTTCTAGGATAGATGACAATCCTTGCTCACAGGAGGAGCTCTATCATCATCAACGAACATAGCTGCACCTCAATGTAACTTGGCTCAGTAATCTCCTGCAGTCAGGACATCGTTGAAGTACAAAGGCAGCTGATAAGCTTCACTGCTCAAGGAGTTCGCACGTATTTGCTCTTCAGGTTCAACAGCATTCATGTGCTTGAGCATGTCAGCATAAGAGCACATACTCCATCCCTTCATGGATGCATTCTCCATTGTCAGGTGAACTCATTCTTGTGGTCACTGCTTGATCTCCCTCAATGATGTAGACTTGGTCATACTGCCTATCTTGCCTGGTGATGAGTGCAGAGTGTTGGTGTAGTTGGTAGGTCACTGCATGATCTCCCTCAATGATGTAGACTTGGCCATACTGCCTGTCCTGCTCTGGTGATGAGTGCAGAGTGTTGGTGTAGTGGTAGGTCACTGCTTGATCTCCCTCAATGATACAGACTTGGCCATACTGCCTGCTTGCTCTGGTGGAGTGGGTGCAGAGTGTTGGTGTAGTGGTAAGTCTGGCCATGAATCTTAAAGCAGTACTTTGGAATGTTTTCCTGGAAATTCTTTGCTCTGCTATGTGTTCCCACAAAAAGTCTTTCAGCCCCTCAGGGTGTGCTGCGAGATAGGGGAGAGAGACCTTGCCATAGTGGCAGCAGTTTAGAGTTCCATCCAGAGATCTCAGGGCTTGGCAGGGTGGCCATTAAGTAGACATTGGGCCAGGTTGAGGTTGCCGCTCTTCTCTCTCATTTCTCTCCTCCTACTAGTATTGGCTGCTCTCTCCTCATCCTGTGCACTCTCTGGCAGTGCAGCCCTCAGTTCTCTCCTCCTACTAGTATTGGCTGCTCTCTCCTCATCCTGTGCACTCTCTGGCAGTGCAGCCCTCAGTTCTCTCCTCCTACTAGTATTGGCTGCTCTCTCCTCATCCTGTGCACTCTCTGGCATTGCAGCCCTCAGTTCTCTCCTCCTACTAGTATTGGCTGCTCTCTCCTCATCCTGTGCACTCTCTGGCAGTGCAGCCCTCAGTTCTCTGCTCCTACTAGTATTGGCTGCTCTCTCCTCATCCTGTGCACTCTCTGGCAGTGCAGCCCTCAGTTCTCTCCTCCTACTAGTATTGGCTGCTCTCTCCTCATCCTGTGCACTCTCTGGCAGTGCAGCCCTCAGTTCTCTCCTCCTACTAGTATTGGCTGCTCTCTCCTCATCCTGTGCACTCTCTGGCAGTGCAGCCCTCAGTTCTCTCCTCCTACTAGTATTGGCTGCTCTCTCCTCATTCCATGCACTCTCTGGCAGTGCAGCCCTCAGTTCTCTCCTCCTACTAGTATTGGCTGCTCTCTCCTCATCCTGTGCACTCTCTGGCAGTGCAGCCCTCAGTTCTCTCCTCCTACTGGTATTGGCTGCTCTCTCCTCATCCTGTGCACTCTCTGGCAGTGCAGCCCTCAGTTCTCTCCTCCTACTAGTATTGGCTGCTCTCTCCTCATTCCATGCACTCTCTGGCAGTGCAGCCCTCAGTTCTCTCCTCCTACTAGTATTGGCTGCTCTCTCCTCATCCTGTGCACTCTCTGGCAGTGCAGCCCTCAGTTCTCTCCTCCTACTAGTATTGGCAACTCTCTCTTCATCCTGTGCACTCTCTGGCAGTGCAGCCCTCAGTTCTCTCCTCCTACTAGTATTGACTGCTCTCTCCTCATCCCTTGCACTCTCTGGCAGTGCAGCCCTCAGTTCTCTCCTCCTACTAGTATTGGCTGCTCTCTCCTCATTCCATGCACTTTCTGGCAGTGCAGCCCTCAGTTCTCTCCTCCTACTAGTATTGGCTGCTCTCTCCTCATCCTGTGCACTATCTGGCAGTGAAGCCCTCAGTTCTCTCCTCCTACTAGTATTGGCTGCTCTCTCCTCATCCTGTGCACTCTCTGGCAGTGCAGCCCTCAGTTCTCTCCTACTAGTATTGGCTACTCTCTCCTCATCCTGTGCACTCTCTGGCAGTGCAGCCCTCAGTTCTCTCCTCCTACTAGTATTGGCTGCTCTCTCCTCATCCTGTGCACTCTCTGGCAGTGCAGCCCTCAGTTCTCTCCTACTAGTATTGGCTACTCTCTCCTCATCCTGTGCACTCTCTGGCAGTGCAGCCCTCAGTTCTCTCCTACTAGTATTGGCTACTCTCTCCTCATCTTGTGCACTCTCTGGCAGTGCAGCCCTCAGTTCTCTCCTCCTACTAGTATTGGCTGCTCTCTCCTCATTCCATGCACTTTCTGGCAGTGCAGCCCTCAGTTCTCTCCTCCTACTGGTATTGGGTGCTCTCTCCTCATCCCATCTCTGGTAAATGCTCTCTGTGTCCCTGTTAGTGTCACTTATTTGTATTCTCCACTTCTCTGTTAGCATTTCTCGTAGCTTCTCGTGTAATTTCACTTGCTGCCTTTCTCGTTCTCCGTCTCCCTGCTGCAGATCTCCTGGTTTCTGTTACCTGTTTAGTTCTTCTTCTTGGCTGTGCAGCTCGAGGTGTGACCATTCTTTCTCCAGGATTTGATAGTCAAGGACAAAGGAATAATAATTTTTAGATTTGCGATGCATACAACTGGACACACAACAGTCGGCCGGAGAAGGCGTATTATTATATAGACAATAATAACAATCCTTATACCAATACAATAACCTTCTCGATAATCAAACTGGAAATTGTACTCCCTCGATTAGCCTTCATCAAGAATAATCAGTCTATTCTTTGTTGTTTGTGAATTTATTTAGAACCATAATTATAATACATAATAAACATCAAATACGCTAGAAAAGGGTAAAGTTGGTATTAGATCAAAAATACTTCATGAGAATAATGCTTTGGTGAGAGTTATTGCTTGGCTGACTCCTTGATGCTGAATGCAGCCCTTTTTTCTGCTCTCTTCTTCCTTTACAATCCCTGACAGTGCAGCCTTCACTTCTCTCCTCCTACAAATGTTTGCTGCTCTCTCTTCATCCTTTACAATCCCTGACAGTGCAGCCTTCACTTCTCTCCTCCTACAAATGTTTGCTGCTCTCTCTTCATCCTTTACAATCCCTGACAGTGCAGCCTTCACTTCTCTCCTCCTACCAATGTTTGCTGCTCTCTCTTCATCCTTTACAATCCCTGACAGTGCAGCCTTCACTTCTCTCCTCCTACCAATGTTTGCTGCTCTCTCTTCATCCTTTACAATCCCTGACAGTGCAGCCTTCACTTCTCTCCTCCTACAAATGTTTGCTGCTCTCTCTTCATCCTTTACAATCCCAGACAGTGCAGCCTTCACTTCTCTCCTTCTACAAATGTTTGCTGCTCTCTCTTCTTCCTTTACAATCCCTGACAGTGCAGCCTTCACTTCTCTCCTCCTACAAATGTTTGCTGCTCTCTCTTCATCCTTTACAATCCCTGACAGTGCAGCCTTCACTTCTCTCCTCCTACAAATGTTTGCTGCTCTCTCTTCTTCCTTTACAATCCCAGACAGTGCAGCCTTCACTTCTCTCCTCCTACCAATGTTTGCTGCTCTCTTCTTCCTTTACAATCCCAGCCTTCACTTCTCTCCTCCTACAAATGTTTGCTGCTCTCTCTTCATCCTTGACAATCCCAGACAGTGCAGCCTTCACTTCTCTCCTCCTACAAATGTTTGCTGCTCTCTCTTCTTCCTTTACAATCCCTGACAGTGCAGCCTTCACTTCTCTCCTCCTACCAATGTTTGCTGCTCTCTCTTCATCCTTGACAATCCCTGACAGTGCAGCCTTCACTTCTCTCCTTCTACAAATGTTTGCTGCTCTCTCTTCTTCCTTTACAATCCCTGACAGTGCAGCCTTCACTTCTCTCCTCCTACAAATGTTTGCTGCTCTCTCTTCATCCTTTACAATCCCAGACAGTGCAGCCTTCACTTCTCTCCTCCTACAAATGTTTGCTGCTCTCTCTTCATCCTTTACAATCCCTGACAGTGCAGCCTTCACTTCTCTCCTCCTACAAATGTTTGCTGCTCTCTTCTTCCTTTACAATCCCAGCCTTCACTTCTCTCCTCCTACAAATGTTTGCTGCTCTCTCTTCATCCTTTACAATCCCTGACAGTGCAGCCTTCACTTCTCTCCTTCTACAAATGTTTGCTGCTCTCTCTTCATCCTTTACAATCCCAGACAGTGCAGCCTTCACTTCTCTCCTCCTACAAATGTTTGCTGCTCTCTCTTCATCCTTTACAATCCCAGACAGTGCAGCCTTCACTTCTCTCCTACTACAAATGTTTGCTGCTCTCTCTTCTTCCTTTACAATCCCTGACAGTGCAGCCTTCACTTCTCTCCTTCTACAAATGTTTGCTGCTCTCTCTTCATCCTTTACAATCCCAGCCTTCACTTCTCTCCTCCTACAAATGTTTGCTGCTCTCTCTTCTTCCTTTACAATCCCAGACAGTGCAGCCTTCACTTCTCTCCTCCTACAAATGTTTGCTGCTCTCTCTTCATCCTTTACAATCCCAGCCTTCACTTCTCTCCTCCTACAAATGTTTGCTGCTCTCTCTTCATCCTTGACAATCCCTGACAGTGCAGCCTTCACTTCTCTCCTTCTACAAATGTTTGCTGCTCTCTCTTCATCCTTTACAATCCCAGACAGTGCAGCCTTCACTTCTCTCCTCCTACAAATGTTTGCTGCTCTCTCTTCATCCTTTACAATCCCTGACAGTGCAGCCTTCACTTCTCTCCTTCTACCAATGTTTGCTGCTCTCTCTTCTTCCTTTACAATCCCTGACAGTGCAGCCTTCACTTCTCTCCTCCTACAAATGTTTGCTGCTCTCTCTTCATCCTTTACAATCCCAGACAGTGCAGCCTTCACTTCTCTCCTTCTACAAATGTTTGCTGCTCTCTCTTCTTCCTTTACAATCACTGGCAGTGCAGCCTTCACTTCTCTCCTCCTACAAATGTTTGCTGCTCTCTTCTTCCTTTACAATCCCAGCCTTCACTTCTCTCCTCCTACAAATGTTTGCTGCTCTCTCTTCATCCTTTACAATCCCTGACAGTGCAGCCTTCACTTCTCTCCTTCTACAAATGTTTGCTGCTCTCTCTTCATCCTTTACAATCCCAGACAGTGCAGCCTTCACTTCTCTCCTTCTACAAATGTTTGCTGCTCTCTCTTCTTCCTTTACAATCCCTGACAGTGCAGCCTTCACTTCTCTCCTCCTACAAATGTTTGCTGCTCTCTCTTCATCTTTACAATCCCTGACAGTGCAGCCTTCACTTCTCTCCTCCTACAAATGTTTGCTGCTCTCTTCTTCCTTTACAATCCCAGCCTTCACTTCTCTCCTCCTACAAATGTTTGCTGCTCTCTCTTCATCCTTTACAATCCCTGACAGTGCAGCCTTCACTTCTCTCCTTCTACAAATGTTTGCTGCTCTCTCTTCATCTTTACAATCCCTGACAGTGCAGCCTTCACTTCTCTCCTTCTACAAATGTTTGCTGCTCTCTCTTCATCCTTTACAATCCCTGACAGTGCAGCCTTCACTTCTCTCCTCCTACAAATGTTTGCTGCTCTCTTCTTCCTTTACAATCCCAGACAGTGCAGCCTTCACTTCTCTCCACCTACAAATGTTTGCTGCTCTCTCTTCATCCTTTACAATCCCTGACAGTGCAGCCTTCATTTCTCTCCTGCTCTCTCTTCATCCTTTACAATCCCAGACAGTGCAGCCTTCACTTCTCTCCTCCTTGGTGTTTGCTGCTCTCTCCTCATCCCTTGCACTTCTGGCAGTGCAGCCCTCAGTTCTTTCCTTCTACTGGTATTAGATGATCTCTCCTCATCTCTTGCACTTGCTGAAATTTCTGCTCTGTGAAGTGTCATTTGTTCTGGGATAGATCCTCAGTTTCTCTGTTGCTATCAACTCCCCACTCCCTTTGTCTTTCCCAGTCAACTTTACTTGCAGTTTCTCATGCAGTCTCACTTGCTGCATCCCTTCTCTTTCTCCATCTCTCTTCTGCAGCTCTCCTGCTTTCTGTTACACACTGTATAGTTGTTGCTCAACGCTGTGCAGCTTGCGGGGTAGGATTCTGTACATTCTTCAGGATTCCGTATTGGGGCGCATGCATATAATCATGACGCAAATGGTTTTCCAGAATTCCCCATAGTCATGATGAAGGAATAAATTTGATCTGCATGTGCATATAAGCTGACACACCAACGGACGGATGGATGGACAAAGTGTATTATTATATAGATTAATAATAATAATAATAATAATAATAATAATAATAATAATAATAATAATAATAATAATAATAATCTCAATGAACTCTCAGTTGACATAATAACTTATACTCACCTCAATAATCAACTTCAAATTGTATTCACTGAGTGAATACAATTTGAAGTTGATATTGAGAAGGTGATTATAAATATATATGACAACAACAACAATAATGAATGTATAATTAGTTAAGTTAGTTAGCTATTTTTATTTTTCCTTCTAATAATAATTTCCTTCTAATAATAATAAATTTAATACATATTTATATATATATGTATTATAATAACAATAACAACAACAACATTAACAACAACAAAAACAATCATAATAATAATATATTCTAAACATCAATATGATGTGATGCTCATGGTATCACTACTCAGTCATAGGTACACACATCTATGGAAGTCAGCACTAGCACAGTAGGACATCCTGGGTTTCCCAGGTTAAAGCCACTGTACATCTGTGCCATGTCCCTAGCGAGGGTGACAGATTAGACCACAATAAGCACTCGAGGTTGCGAGGGCTATTCTAGGGCATCAGCTAGAGGTATTCTAGGGCTAGGACCAAGGCTAGGGTTAGAGATACATGTATTCTAGGGCTAGGACCAAGGCTAGGGTTAGAGATACATGTACTCTAGGGCTAGGGCCAAGGCTAGGGTTAGAGATACATGCACTCTAGGGCTAGGGCCAAGGCTAGGTTAGAGATACATGTACTCTAGGGCTAGGACCAAGGCTAGGGTTAGAGATACATGTACTCTAGGGCTAGGGCCAAGGCTAGGTTAGAGATACATGTACTCTAGGGCTAGGGCCAAGGCTAGGGTTAGAGATACATGTACTCTAGGGCTAGGACCAAGGCTAGGGTTAGAGATACATGTACTCTAGGGCTAGGGCCAAGGCTAGGGTTAGAGATACATGTACTCTAGGGCTAGGGTTAGAGATACATGTACTCTAGGGCTAGGGCCAAGGCTAGGGTTAGAGATACATGTACTCTAGGGCTAGGTTAGAGATACATGCACTCTAGGGCTAGGGCCAAGGCTAGGGTTAGAGATACATGTACTCTAGGGCTAGGGCCAAGGCTAGGGTTAGAGATACATGCACTCTAGGGCTAGGGCCAAGGCTAGGGTTAGAGATACATGTACTCTAGGCTAGGGCCAAGGCTAGGGTTAGAGATACATGCACTCTAGGGCTAGGGCCAAGGCTAGGGTTAGAGATACATGCACTCTAGGGCTAGGGCCAAGGCTAGGGTTAGAGATACATGTACTCTAGGCTAGGGCCAAGGCTAGGGTTAGAGATACATGTACTCTAGGGCTAGGACCAAGGCTAGGTTAGAGATACATGTACTCTAGGGCTAGGGCCAAGGCTAGGGTTAGAGATACATGTACTCTAGGGCTAGGACCAAGGCTAGGGTTAGAGATACATGTACTCTAGGGCTAGGGCCAAGGCTAGGGTTAGAGATACATGTACTCTAGGGCTAGGGTTAGAGATACATGTACTCTAGGGCTAGGGCCAAGGCTAGGGTTAGAGATACATGTACTCTAGGGCTTGGGCCAGACTTCAGCTAGGGGTCTTCTAGGATTAGGGCTAGGACTAGAGAATGACACCCCCTGGTATCCCGGGATACAAGTATTCTGGTACTCATGCTGGACAGTCAGTCACCCTCACTAGGGACATCCCGCAATAGTCCCAAGTATCCCGGGATACAAGTATTCTGGTACTCATGCTGTACAGTCAGTCCTCCTCACTAGGGACATCCCGGGATAGTTCCAAGTATCCGGGGATTCCCAGGATATTCTAGAATCCCAGATATTCTAGGAAAGGTCGTGGCAGTCCTGCACCTCCCACCCACTCACTTCCAGTGTCGGCGTCTGCCAGGCCAGCAATGGTGATCCCTATTCCTTTGCCATCAGACTTGTGCAGGTCCACTTCAAATCTCTCCAGTTCCTCGTCAGAGAACTGCAGGACAGGCATATGGTGATAACCACAACAAACAAGGTGAGTAAAGACACGAGACATGGGGAATGCAAGGGCCTGTCCACACCGCACCGTAACTGATGTGCATCAATGCACGTTGAGTCCTAGGAGAGAAAAAACCTCTTTGAAGTCAATGTGCATTCATTGCATTCACAATAGTACCGAAATAAACCGTACGATGCAAAATATCGTGGTTACCAATGTCAGGAGAAAGCCATGTCAATAGTCATATACCGTGTCTGTAGTTGAGATGGAGTTTGTTGTGTGTGTCTTTTTCTTGCTGATTGGCTACCTACAGATGCGCAGGATACATTTGCTGCAGAGAAGAAAGAGCTGAGGGAAGGGCAGTACCAACCAAGGTTGCGACTGCACAAACTTCAGAAGTGCAGACGCAGGAGATATAAACGTAGCAACAGTTCCCTAGTTACGTAGCTAGTCTAGCTAGCTAGTTTGGCCTCAGGCCACAGAGAGTATACAGCTACGTAGCTCCTCAAAGTTCCAACCGGCAGCCATCACGAAGACACGAGTGAATGAGATTCTCTTCACTGCACTTGCGTAATTATTTGAACACAATAATTTATTGCTCTGTTTCGACTCAAACCACCCATCGAGGTGGACCAGATCGATGCGCATTAACACACCAAGTGTGAATTAATGCGCATTAATTGTTGCAGTGTGGACAGGGCTTTAGGCAACATGAAAAATGTATGAAAAATGGACTGTTACTGTAAGGACCATACTCCCTCTGTGTGTGTGTGGGGGGGGGGGGGGGGGAAGGGAATATTGTGAACCTCCCCGTGGTGTCCCTCTGTTAATGGGTAAACATTGACTTGCCAATCGTACAACCTGGGACAGAAGGATTGGCATCCCATTCTGTCCTGCGCATCTTCAGGTGATGAGCAGGAAGCAACCGATATAGGTGTGCCACTCCTTCCACAAGTGGCCAACAGAAAGCATACAGTACATGTATGGATGGTGTGTGTGAGTGTGTGTGTGTGAGTGTTTGCGTGTGAGTGTGTGTCGTGTGTATGTATTGTGTGTTGTGTATGTATGTATTGTGTGTTGTGTGTGTGTGTACATTGTGTGTTTGTGTGCATGTGTGTGTATTGTGTGCATGTGTTGTGTGTTGTGTGTGTATTGTGCGCATGTGTGTGTATTGTGTGCATGTGTTGTGTGTTGTGTGTGTATTGTGTGCATGTGTGTGTATTGTGTGCATGTGTTGTGTGTGTTTTGTTGTGTGTGTATGAATAGTGTATTGTGTCTGTTGTGTGTGTGTGTATTATGTATGTGTGTGTTGTGTGTGTGTATTATGTGTGCGTGTATTGCGTGTTGTACATGCACAGAACTACAAGAGGGGGAGTGGCTCTGTTGTCCTTTACCAATTACACATGTGCACTGCAGACGTGTGATGGAATTTGAACTCATTAGACACAAACACTCGTGCGTTCACGCTTTATGCCAATAATTATTGCGTAGCATGTGAAAGTTGTGTACTATAATTACAAGTTGTGTTGAATGTATAATTACGTTGCAAATACTCCCTCCCTCCCTCTCCTGTCTCTCGTTGCTGCGCAGCTGGCCTGGTGCCAAGGTCAAGGTGTGAAGACACTTCAACTCTCTCACGGGGATAAAATGTTTCTTCTAACCTTCACTGAGAAAACATTGAGCTTGCCTCACTGGCAGATGCTAAGAGATGAAATATCCTGAGGGGGGGGGTGTTTCCACGCTTCTAAACAAGAGGCAGGCTCACTGCGAACATGGGAGCCGAGGTGCTCTCAGAAGTAATCACATCAGAGCTATTGTTGGGGCTCCTCATCTCATGCCTCCAGCCTCCATGCATAGCCATGCCATGCCAGTGCCTTGCACAGCCAACACTGCCAGTGCCTTACACAGCCAACACTGCCTTGCAATGCCAGTGCCTTGCACAGCCAACACTGCCTTGCCATGCCAGTGCCTTGCACAGCCAACACTGCCTTGCCATGCCAGTGCCTTGCACAGCCAACACTGCCTTGCCATGCCAGTGCCTTGCACAGCCAACACTGCCTTGCCATGCCAGTGCCTTGCACAGCCAACACTGCCTTGCCATGCCAGTGCCTTGCACAGCCAACACTGCCTTGCCATGCCAGTGCCTTGCACAGCCAACACTGCCTTGCCATGCCAGTGCCTTGCACAGCCAACACTGCCTTGCCATGCCAGTGCCTTGCACAGCCAACACTGCCTTGCCATGCCAGTGTCTTGAACAGCCAACACTGCCTTGCCATGCCAGTGCCTTGCACAGCCAACACTGCCTTGCCATGCCAGTGTCTTGAACAGCCAACACTGCCTTGCCATGCCTTGCCATGCCAGTGCCTTGCACAGCCAACACTGCCTTGCCATGCCTTGCCATGCCAGTGCCTTGCACAGCCAACACTGCCTTGCCATGCCAGTGCCTTGCACAGCCAACACTGCCTTGCCATGCCAGTGCCTTGCACAGCCAACACTGCCTTGCCATGCCAGTGCCTTGCACAGCCAACACTGCCTTGCCATGCCAGTGCCTTGCACAGCCAACACTGCCTTGCCATGCCAGTGCCTTGCACAGCCAACACTGCCTTGCCATGCCAGTGCCTTGCAGTCAACACTGCCTTGCCATGCCAGTGCCTGGCACAGCCAACACTGCCTTGCCATGCCAGTGCCTGGCACAGCCAACACTGCCTTGCCATGCCAGTGCCTTGCACAGCCAACACTGCCTTGCCATGCCAGTGCCTTGCACAGCCAACACTGCCTTGCCATGCCAGTGCCTTGCACAGCCAACACTGCCTTGCCATGCCAGTGCCTTGCACAGCCAACACTGCCTTGCCATGCCAGTGCCTTGCACAGCCAACACTGCCTTGCCATGCCAGTGCCTTGCACAGCCAACACTGCCTTGCCATGCCAGTGCCTTGCACAGCCAACACTGCCTTGCCATGCCAGTGCCTTGCACAGCCAACACTGCCTTGCCATGCCAGTGCCTTGCACAGCCAACACTGCCTTGCCATGCCAGTGCCTTGCACAGCCAACACTGCCTTGCCATGCCAGTGCCTTGCACAGCCAATGCCAGTGCCTTGCACAGCCAACACTGCCTTGCCATGCCAGTGCCTTGCACAGCCAACACTGCCTTGCCATGCCAGTGCCTTGCACAGCCAACACTGCCTTGCCATGCCAGTGCCTTGCACAGCCAACACTGCCTTGCCATGCCAGTGCCTTGCATAGCCAACACTGCCTTGCCATTCCAGTGCCTTCCAGTGTCTCTCTGTCTCCCTCCCTTTCTCATCGCTCTCCATTCCTATTTCCCTCTCCCTACTCGGTCTATCACCCCCCCCCCCCTCTCTCTTCACTGCCAGTGCTCCTCCCAGACTAGACCAACAGCACATGCACCCCTTCCCTTCTCTAATACCTCACTTCCTTCTCACAAGATGAGATGCTCCATTCTCGCCGCACCATTCTCTTCCAACTCCTCTCCCTTTTCCCTCCTACTCCTCTTCCCCTCCTCCTCCCCCTTTCTCCACCTCTTCCCCTCCTCCTCTTCCCCTTTTCCCTCCTCCTCCTCTTTCCCCACCTCTCCCCCTCCTCCCCCTCCTCTTCCCCTCCTCCTCCTCTTTCCCCACCTCTCCCCCTCCCCTCCTCCCCCACCTCTTCCCCACCTCTTCCCCCCCCCCCTTTCCCCATCCTTCAACTCCAAGCTTCAACAACACTTCCAACAATGTACACAAAATCCTTGTCCTCACGTCATTGATCTCCAGAGGCACACCAGGTTCCATCCCTAACTCCGCCTCATCCACGGCTCGAGCAACGACCAGCTTAACCGGTAGTCCTGCTTTGCTTACGGACTTGAGACTGTCTATCACGTCCTCACTGTCCATATGCAGCACTGACTCCTCGTTGACCTGTAGCAGTAGGTCGTCCATTTTCAAGCGCCCGTCCTAATAGTACATAATTACAAATCACATACAGATAATAACATATAATAAGTGATAAGTCATGTGCTTACAAACACAACCGGCTCTAAAGAGACCACACCCCTAACCTTGTCGGCGATGCTCCCTTCAACTATGGACTGTACCACTGCTCCATTGTTACTCGAGATGACGCTAAAACCGAACCCTCTACCAGTGTTGGGGAGCTCGATCGTGACGATCTTCTGGCGGTAACCAGAGGTCGTAAGTGGTAAAGTGGCAAAGTCACTTCTAATCCGTTCTGCTTCGCTGCCAACCTGACAAAATTAAAGGCAGGACGGAGATGGTCAATCACACTAATTATCACCCTGAATGGGGGCCTTTATTCAGATGTCAAACACACTGTTCACAGAGAGATGTTTTCGAGCATCTTATATTCGTAGTTTTCACTGATGGAATCGAACCAATGAAGGAAGAACTTTAGAGAAGGGGGTGTGGCTTCTACTATATGCTACACAATTCACGAATATTACTCCCCACGAATTCTTCTGTTTGACGCCATTGGCGAATATTTCACCCCTCGAGAGAGAAAAACATCTCTATATTTTGTACATAGTCAAGCAAGCATATAGGCAGGTCCCAAGCTTGCATATATCACAGGCACATTGGGCGTAGCCAGCAAGCATAATAGGCAGGTCCCAAACTTGCATATATCACAGGCACATTAGGCATAGTCAAGCAAGCATAATAGGCAGGTCCCAAGCTTGCATATATCACTGGCACATTAGGCATAGTCAAGCAAGCATATAGGCAGGTCCCAAGCTTGCATATATCACAGGCACATTAGGCATAGTCAAGCAAGCATATAGGCAGGTCCCAAGTTTGCATATATCACAGGCACATTAGGCATAGTCAAGCAAGCATAATAGGGCTTGCATATATCACAGGCACATTAGGCATAGTCAAGCAAGCATATAGGCAGGTCCCAAGCTTGCATATATCACAGGCACATTAGGCATAGTCAAGCAAGCAGGTCCCAAGCTTGCATATATCACTGGCACATTAGGCATAGTCAAGCAAGCATAATAGGCAGGTCCCAAGCTTGCATATATCACAGGCACATTAGGCATAGTCAAGCAAGCAGAATAGGCAGGTCCCAAGCTTGCATATATCACAGGCACATTGGGCATAACCAGCAAGCATAATAGGCAGGTCCCAAGCTTGCATATATCACAGGCACATTGGGCGTAGCCAGCAAGCATAATAGGCAGGTCCCAAGCTTGCATATATATCAGGTTCACTTTAAAAGTGCAGTCTACCTGGATATTGAAGGAGTTAAAGACTCACAGGTGGTGACTAACCTCAGGGGAAACATTTATCAGTTGTGTAGTTGGCATATAGTGCAAGCCACACTCTGCATTATGCCAGTCTTATGCCAGTCATCGCTTCATTCATTGACCTACAGATTGGGTTCTAGCTAGCTATATATGAAAGCTATGAATATTAATTAATCCCCCCCTCCCCCCCTGGGTTCTAGCTATATATGAAAGCTATGAATATTAATTAATCCCCCCCTGGGTTCTAGCTATAATTATATGAAAGCTATGAATATTAATTAATCACCCCCCCCCTGGGTTCTAGCTATATATGAAAGCTATGAATATTAATTAATCCCCCCCCTGGGTTCTAGCTATATATGAAAGCTATGAATATTAATTAATCCCCCCCCTGGGTTCTAGCTATATATGAAAGCTATGAATATTAATTAATCCCCCCCCCCCTGGGTTCTAGCTATATATATATGAAAGCTAAGAATATTAATTAATCCCCCCCCCCCCCCAACCCCCACATAATTACTACCTAATTTGTATTTTACAATAACCTACATGTGCTAAATTATCTTCCAAATGATGACCCATCGTTGTTGGGTGTGGTCTTTGCAAGACAAAAGTGGGCGTGTTCTGAGAAGGCAGCTGGAATTTTTTTGGAGATGGCTCGCTGGAATTTGAAGAGGCTGTGACTGGGGTGGTGATGGTCGAGGAGGTCGAGGAGGAGGTGGTGGGGAGTGTGCGAGGTGGAAGGAGGAGTGGGGGAGGCTGGTCGTCGGAGGGTGGTCCTGGTGTTTGCGGGGAGTGAGGGTTGGATGAGGAAGAGTGAAGGTCTCGCAGAACCATTAGCTCCACGGTGCCCTGAGCTGACTGTAGAGTATTGATGGCTTCACTATGAGGAAGACCGTCCAGGGAGTGTCCATTAATGCAGATAATCTGGTCGTTGATCTTCAGATGACCTTCCCTGAGTTGAGAAAGGAAGGGAGAGAAAAGGGGAGGGAGGGAGGAGGGATGGAGGAAGGAAGGAGGGAGGGAGGAAGGAAAGGAGGGAGGAAGGAAAGGAGGGAGGAAGGAAGGAAGGATGGAGGAGGGAGGAAGGAGGGGTGAGGAAGGAAGGAGGGAGGAAGGAGGGAGGAAGGAGGGAGGAAGGAAAGGAGGGAGGAAAGGAAGGATGGAGGAGGAAGGAAGGAGGGAGGAAGGATGGAGGAGGGAGGAAGGAAGAAGGAGGGAGGGAGGAAGGAGGGAGGAAGGAGGGAGGAAGAAGGATGAGAGTAAACAAAGAAAAAAGGTTGAATAAAGGGATAAAAAGGGGTCAAGGAGAACATCAAAAGCGTGGAATGGAGTAAGCAATGATGGAGTGTGGAACAGGTCGAGAAGAAGGGGAGGACGGTTGGTTTGGTGGAGGATTTGGTGTGGAGGGAGAAGTAAGATGAAAAGAGTTGGTGAGACCAGCACTGGTGAGCAGAGCAGCTTGGCAAGCCACCACACAGGCATTCCCTGAATGCTACCAAATATGGACTGCATAATGGTGTGCTCGCTCACTCACACTTCTAGGTGAAATTACCGTATAAGCAGATAATCAAGTGTATATTTCTGTTAGGTGCCCAAGTCACTACTAATTCCAGCCCCTTTGTTAGGCACTTGAACACGGCTAGTTCCAGCCCTCTTTGTTAGGCACTAAGTACTGCCCTCTTTGACACTACTGTAAGTGGAAGTTTGATCTGCTACTGCCTAATGCACTTCACACAAGGAACATTTTTTCTGTATTTGCCAAGGAACCTGATGGCTGGAAGGTTGGCTCCCCACTCAGGCAGCAACACAGCGAAGGAAACCGATGGCTGAAAGGTTGGCTGCCCACTCAGGCAGCAACACAGTGAAGGAACCTGATGGCTGGAAGGTGGGCTGCCCACTCAGGCAGCAACACAGTGAAGGAACCTGATGGCTGGAAGGTTGGCTCCCCACTCAGGCAGCAACACAGTGAAGGAACCTGATGGCTGGAAGGTTGGCTCCTCACTCAGGCAGCAACACAGCGAAGGAACCTGATGGCTGGAAGGTTGGCTCCCCACTCAGGCAGCAACACCAGCAAAGGAAACCGATGGCTGGAAGGTGGGCACTCAGGCAGCAACACACCGAAGGAACCTGATGGCTGGAAGGTGGGCTCCCCACTCAGGCAGCAACACAGTGAAGGAACCTGATGGCTGGAAGGTTGGCTCCTCACTCAGGCAGCAACACAGCGAAGGAACCTGATGGCTGGAAGGTTGGCTCCCCACTCAGGCAGCAACACAGTGAACCTCAACGAAACACTACACACCCCTTGTCATCTATTTCTAATGAGAGTTGTTGCAAGCGAGGAAGATTACGTGGAGGCAAAAACATCGTCAATCAACAAAAGCACACATGCACACACAAATAAACCCGGCAGCTTCTATGGTGGCGTGATGACGACCTTAAAAGTGAAACTGTCGACAGGCTCATCGAGAATGGCGCAGGTTAGCTAGACAAACAACCAAGGGTGTGCTTTATTACAAAGCTATAACAGGTCAGGTAACAAGCATCACATCACCTGTCGCCATAGGGAGACCTGCTCCACATCATCTGGTGGGTGTGGTTCTGTTCCCATAACTGCACAGAGGGAGACCTCACAAGCACTACAGCATGGTACTGATAGGTATGGTTCTGTTCTCAACGTTGCAGAGAGGGAGACACCACAAGCACCAGTTATGGTCCTTTTCCCAGAGCTGCACAGAGGAAGGGTAGGTATGGTTCTGTTCGCTGCAGAGAAGGAGACCTCACAACCACACCATGGTACTGGTGGGCATGGTTCTGTTCCCATAACTGCACAGAGGAAGGCCTCACAAGTACCACAGCATGGTACTGGTAGGTATGGTTATGTTCCCATAGCTGCACAGAGGGAGGCCTCTCAAGCACAGCATGGTACTGGTGGGTGTGGTTCTGTTCCCAGAGCTGCACAGAGGGAGACCCCACAAGCACCACCGTATGGTACTGGTAGGTATGGTTCTGTTCTCAAAGCTGCACAGAGGGAGACCCCACAAGCACCACCGTATGGTACTGGTAGTTATGGTCCTGTTCCCAGAGCTGAACAGAGGGAGGGTGGATACGGTTCAGTTCTCTGCAGAGAAGGACTCACATCAAGAGAGCGACCAATAAAAGTCCGGTGATTCTCACCTAGGACCAATGCAAATTCTTACCCATACTTCCCACAATGTGATTTTGATGTCAAAAAATGGACTTCTCTCTCTGAGCTCTAATGGTATACCAAGCAACTATTTTGAAGTCTGAGCTTTATGCCAAGATACCGTAAAGTGGGGCATGAAAGTGTACGTATGTACCTACCACTCTGAATGGAAAGGATCTACTTATAGCTAGGTAATGAACACTAGTGAGAAGGGCTCTTATATCTATTTCATGCTCAGGAGTTCCAGCACCATGGCAACACTTTAGCTCGATAAGATAGCAATGCGAATTGGCAACCTCAAATACTTCCCATTCTTGGGAGGAATGCAACAGCTACATGTGGCAGTACTACCAGAACAAACTTGATACCAAGTTGAACGAACGTATACAGTTTAAACAAACATATATAAGTCTTGAACAAACTATGTATAGAGGTGGTTCTTCATTTCAATTTCATTATAAAATAAAAAAAATCAGGAGGGTACCGTCGTCACGCCCACTCTTACGTCCAGAGTTACCATCTCCATTGTCTTCCTTGCTGCCCTGCCCTGCCCTGGGTCCTCCAATGTCCTTGCGAAAGAATCTTCATCACCCTCGTTGGCATGCGGTGTGAAGAGCTGCCATCTTCACCCTTGTCTTTGCTCAGGTCTGCCACACACATCGCTCTCGTCCCATAGATAACCCACAGATGCATGCTTGAACCTTGTCCATAGATAACCCACAGATGCAAGCTTGTACCCTGTCCATAGATAACCCACAGATGCATGCTTGAACCTTGTCCATAGATAACCCACAGATGCAAGCTTGAACCTTGTACCCTGTCCATAGATAACCCACAGATGCATGCTTGAACCTTGTCCATAGATAACCCACAGATGCAAGCTTGAACCTTGTACCCTGTCCATAGATAACCCACAGATGCAAGCTTGAACCTTATCCATAGATAACCCACAGATGCAAGCTTGAACCTTGTCCATAGATAACCCACAGATGCATGCTTGAACCTTGTACCCTGTCCATAGATAACCCACAGATGCAAGCTTGAACCTTGTACCCTGTCCATAGATAACCCACAGATGCAAGCTTGAACCTTATCCATAGATAACCCACAGATGCAAGCTTGTACCCTGTCCATAGATAACCCACAGATGCATGCTTGAACCTTGTACCCTGTCCATAGATAACCCACAGATGCAAGCTTGAACCTTGTACCCTGTCCATAGATAACCCACAGATGCAAGCTTGAACCTTATCCATAGATAACCCACAGATGCAAGCTTGTACCCTGTCCATAGATAACCCACAGATGCATGCTTGAACCTTGTCCATAGATAACCCACAGATGCATGCTTGAACCTTGTCCATAGATAACCCACAGATGCATGCTTGAACCTTGTCCATAGATAACCCACAGATGCAAGCTTGAACGTTGTCCATAGATAACCCACAGATACATGCTTGAACCTTGTCCATAGATAACCCACAGATGCATGCTTGAACCTTGTCCATAGATAACCCACAGATGCATGCTTGAACCTTGTCCATAGATAACCCACAGATGCATGCTTGAACCTTGTCCATAGATAACCCACAGATGCATGCTTGAACGTTGTCCATAGATAACCCACAGATGCATGCTTGAACCTTGTCCATAGATAACCCACAGATGCATGCTTGAACCTTGTCCATAGATAACCCACAGATGCAAGCTTGAACCTTGTCCATAGATAACCCACAGATGCATGCTTGAACCTTGTCCATTAGATAACTCACAGATGCATGCTTGAACCTTGTACATAGATAAACCACAGATGCAAGCTTGAACCTTGTCCATAGATAACCCACAGATGCATGCTTGAACCTTGTCCATTAGATAACTCACAGATGCATGCTTGAACCTTGTCCATAGATAACCCACAGATGCAAGCTTGAATCCTATCCAAAGATAACCCACAGATGCATGCTTGAACCTTGTCCGTAGATAACCCACAGATTGAATCCTATCCATAGATAACCCACAGATGCATGCTTGAACCTTGTCCATAGATAACTCACAGATGCAAGCTTGAATCCTATCCAAAGATAACACACAGATGCGAGCTTGAACCTTGTCCATAGATAACCACAGATACAAGCTTGAACCTTGTCCATAGATAACCCACAGATGCATGCTTGAACCTTGTCCATAGATAACCCACAGATGCAAGCTTGAATCTTGTCCATAGATAACTCACAGATGCAAGCTTGAACCTTGTCCATAGATAACCCACAGATGCATGCTTGAACCTTGTCCATAGATAACCCACAGATGCAAGCTTGAATCTTGTCCATAGATAACCCACAGATACAAGCTTGAACCTTGTCCATAGATAACCCACAGATGCAAGCTTGAATCTTGTCCATAGATAACCCACAGATGCATGCTTGAACCTTGTCCATAGATAACCCACAGATGCATGCTTGAACCTTGTCCATAGATAACCCACAGATGCATGCTTGAACCTTGTCCATAGATAACCCACAGATGCATGCTTGTACCCTGTCCATAGATAACCCACAGATGCATGCTTGAACCTTGTCCATAGATAACCCACAGATGCAAGCTTGAATCTTGTCCATAGATAACCCACAGATGCATGCTTGAACCTTGTCCATAGATAACCCACAGATGCATGCTTGAACCTTGTCCATAGATAACCCATAGATGCAAGCTTGAACCTTGTACCCTGTCCATAGATAACCCACAGATGCATGCTTGAACCTTGTCCATAGATAACCCACAGATGCATGCTTGAACCTTGTCCATAGATAACCCACAGATGCAAGCTTGAATCTTGTCCATAGATAACCCACAGATGCATGCTTGAACCTTGTCCATAGATAACCCACAGATGCATGCTTGAACCTTGTCCATAGATAACCCACAGATGCATGCTTGAACCTTGTCCATTAGATAACTCACAGATGCATGCTTGAACCTTGTCCATAGATAACCCACAGATGCAAGCTTGAATCCTATCCAAAGATAACCCACAGATGCATGCTTGAACCTTGTCCATAGATAACCCACAGATGCATGCTTGAACCTTGTCCATAGATAACCCACAGATGCATGCTTGAACCTTGTCCATAGATAACCCACAGATGCATGCTTGAACCTTGTCCATAGATAACCCACAGATGCATGCTTGAACCTTGTCCATAGATAACCCACAGATGCATGCTTGAACCTTGTCCATAGATAACCCACAGATGCATGCTTGAACCTTGTACCCTGTCCATAGATAACCCACAGATGCATGCTTGAACCTTGTCCATAGATAACCCACAGATGCATGCTTGAACCTTGTCCATAGATAACCCACAGATGCATGCTTGAACCTTGTACCCTGTCCATAGATAACCCACAGATGCATGCTTGAACCTTGTCCATAGATAACCCACAGATGCATGCTTGAACCTTGTCCATAGATAACCCACAGATGCATGCTTGTACCCTGTCCATAGATAACCCACAGATACATGCTTGAACCTTGTCCATAGATAACCCACAGATGCAAGCTTGAACCTTGTCCATAGATAACCCACAGATGCATGCTTGAACCTTGTCCATAGATAACCCACAGATGCAAGCTTGAATCTTGTCCATAGATAACCCACAGATACATGCTTGAACCTTGTCCATAGATAACCCACAGATACATGCTTGAACCTTGTCCATAGATAACCCACAGATGCAAGCTTGAACCTTGTCCATAGATAACCCACAGATGCATGCTTGAATCTTGTCCATAGATAACCCACAGATACATGCTTGAACCTTGTCCATAGATAACCCACAGATGCATGCTTGTACCCTGTCCATAGATAACCCATAGATGCAAGCTTGAACCTTGTACCCTGTCCATAGATAACCCACAGATGCATGCTTGAACCTTGTCCATAGATAACCCACAGATGCTAGCTTGAACCTTGTACCCTGTCCATAGATAACCCACAGATGCAAGCTTGAACCTTGTCCATAGTTATACATATGAAAAATGTTTTAGTATCAGAAGAGAGCACACAGAGAGGCCTATCTTTTGAGCTATATATCAAGTCCATACATGAAGTGTGCAGAATCTATGGAGCTATACCCATGCCACATGAGCACACAGAGAGGCCTATCTTTTGAGCTACTGTATACGTATATCAAGTCCATACAGTGAAGTGTGCAGAATCTATGGAGCTATAAAGTGATAACCACAAGTTTTGTAGCGCCTACTAGTTTATGGTATCGGACCCTTGAACCTGGCCCATAGATAAACCACAGATGCAAGCTTGAACCTTGTCCATTAGGTAGATGCATGCTGCTTGAACTGAACAAAATATCTCTTCCCAGCCTTCTGGTTAAGATCAAGTAGAAAAAGAAGCGCGTGCACACACACACACACAAAAAAAAAGTCGACCTTCTCCAGACTGATGGCATTGGCAAAGCAAAATGAAGTAAATAGCCCACGTGCCGCAGGCCAACACAGCTGCCCATATAATGAGGGGATTCGACAGTGCCTTCTGCACTCCTGTTCTTATATTCAGGTGTGCTTCCATGCCGGGTTTTATGGTACAACACTTGTAAAAAATACAACGTCCAATTGGAAGGGTCCTCTGCTTCACCTGCCACTGACCCAACACCTACCAACCTTAAAATACAGAGAGAGAGCTATATTTTCTAAAACAACTTGTGTAGGACGGTTGGGTTAGAGGAGGAATTGACAGAGGGAAAGCATCTAGGGAAAATAAATTACCAGGACTTTAGGTCACCTAATTAAATTCATAGACATCTGTGAACGAAGTGTTAAGCATGTGCAAAGTGTGTTGGAAGCTAGAACTCTACCTCGCTCGTGCCTTTGCAGACATTATCCATATTACAACTACTACGTCAATCAAAAAATGGTGTCCTGTACCAAAACGATTGTTGTGTCTCCAGCTACAAGTGTAGGTGTCGAGACACGTTGCAAACCTGGCATCACAAGATCTGAACCTTCCTCAATGCTGGCCTCTGAATTGTGTACGATGGGTCACGATGGGTCTTGTTTTCTTTCTAACAGATGATCTCCATAGAGTAGCTGAGGCATGTTGAGGAATCAAATGATGAAACTACAGCATCTTTGTTCCGACAGCTACTAACTGTATGCAGCCAGTTCTCCCGCCTCTATTAACTGTATGCAGCCAGTTCTCCCTCCTCTATTAACTGTATGCAGCCCATTCTCCCTCCTCTATTAACTGTATGCAGTCAGTTCTCTCTCCTCTATCAACTGTATGCAGCCAGTTCTCCCTCCTCTATTAACTGTGTGCAGCCAGTTCTCCCTCCTCTACTGACTCTGCAGCCAGTTCTCTCTCCTCTACTGACCTGACAGTTCAGCTAGTTCTCTATCCTCTACTGACTATGCAGCCATTTCTCTCTCTCTATCCTCCCCTACTGACAGTGCAGCCAGTTCTCTCTCCCCTACTGACTACCTGTCCACACTAGCAATGGGTGTGGTCACCTTACAGGGCTGCTACCTGCCCACACTAGCAGTGGGTGTGGTCACCTTACAGGCAGCTCCACTGGCTGCTACCTGCCCACACTAGCAGTGGGTGTGGTTATCTTCAGAGCCATCGAAAAGCACCGCTTTTAAAATTATTGCCATTTTCTCTAGTACTAGCTGCTCCTCGGTTGGCGTCTCTTGGCTATTCTATTCTCAGACTCGTACTTCCAGACACAACATATTCATGATTGTATACATTTTGCAATACGGGGCAGGGCTTTGGTGATGAGCACGCCCAGTGCAATGCAATTATGGGTGGGGGTGCAGGGGGTTAATTAGGATGCACACCTTTCTCTTCAAGAGAGTAAGTGACACACACAGTCCACTCACACGCTGGAGTCATCTAGGGTGAGGAAGTATGGTGTTTATAATTTTCATAATGCCAGGCTGGGCTTCACCAATGAGCATGTGCAGTCTCCTGCAGGCTATAGTGTACGAGTGCATTTATTGCATGTGTGGTGTGGTGTGTGTGTGTGTGAATTGCTGTCAACTAGTGCTTACCTGTCCGCCAAACCCCCAGCTTGAATATCCTGCACACACAGCCCCCCTCTCTGGTCCTTCGTGAGCCCCTTCACCCGGAAACCAAGCCCGTCTTTTCCCTTCCTCAAGCTTACGACAAGACTCGTCTTTCTCCTCTCGGCTGTGGGGAAGTCTTTCGTTGTTGACCCATCAGTCATTGGCTTGATGAGAGGGACTAACCCAGGATGAGCAATATCTCCATTGAAGTCTAACGATCTCTCGTCAGATTTTGTACGTCGATTTTTTGTTCCGGTAGATTGTCCTCTTATGTAAGTGGGAGTGGGCATGTTTTTATCACTGGGTGTGTGTCCTTGCGTGACGTGAGTGAAATTGTAAGGGGGAGGTGGGCGTGACATCAGTGGGGACACAGGGGTCAGAATCAATTTCTTACCCCCAGGAGTAGCTCCCACAGCGGCCGAGGGAATGGCCTGGTTCAGAACGGGAACCGTCGCTCTCATGGCGGCACCCATATGGCTATTCCATTCCACAGAGTCCCTTCTCTCTCTTCCTCCCCTCACCACCGTGGGACCGTTCATCAGCGTGAGAGCAGTCGTACTGTTGATGCCACCGCCAACTCCTCCCTCATGCAGGGGGCCATCGAACTCGAGATCCCCTTGCTGTGTGATGCGAAGTTGGCTAATGTTGGGCTGCGAGCCGGACTTGGAGGGCTGTCCAACATCTCCACCAAACGATTCGTCCTTCTTATTCCTCCTCGTCCGAGTAGCAGCGCTAGAGGAGGAAGAGATGGAAGAAATGGGAGTGGCCATGCCGGGGTATTCCTTGGGGGGAGATGGCCTCTCAACCAACATGCTGCTGCTGCTAGAGAGATGCTTGTTTTTCGCGGCCACTAAACTCATCGGCTCCCCTTGCCCGTCGTACGTGCTCACGTTGGAAGGAGTCACATAAGAAGGGGAGGAAGGAATGCAGTCATCTAGAAAATCCCCGGAAGGGACATGGTGGGCTCCATTTACAGTGACAGTACTCACAGGGGCATGAGGAGAGCACTGTGATTCGAGTTTTGAACCATAACTTGATTGACTGTCCAATTTGGATCCATAACTAAGTTTCCTGTGCCTCTTAGAGGCTATGCCGGCTTTGCCGTGGCCCTCGTCAATGGAGGATTGATGCTGGGATTCAGAGAAGGGCTGCTGTTGCTGCTGCTTGTCCCAGCCTTCCATTGTGAGTACTTCTCCTGCGCCAGACTTTGGCTCAGTCTGGTGCTGCACTTTATTCTGCATAATCGGTGTGACGGCATTCCTCAGGGCCTTGAGGGATTGCTTCCGGTAGATTTGACGCCTGCGTTGCTCTGTGGGCGATACGGGTCTGCCTTCTGGACCACTACACTCTATCCCGGATAAAATGTCAACGCTTGCCTTGGCTATTTCCTGTGCATCTTTGTGATGTAGGACTGCTCCTCCTCCAGCCACATACTGTTGGAAGACAGGTGAGGCAAGAATTTGCTTGATGTAGTCCAGCTCTTCGTAGCTGTCGTTTGAGCCATGGAGACGACTCTGGTATTGCTCCAAGAGCCGTACTACTCGATCTATTAAGAGAGAAAGTAGATGAATTAAAAGAGGTCAAAGATATAATTTTGCTGTTGTAATTTCTTCCACGTACCCACCATGCAAGCAATCTTGGGGTTAAAAGTCTCCAAGAGTCTTAAAAGGGTATAAAAATATCAGGGTTTTAGGTAGGAACAAGGCCAGTGGCGAGCAAAAGAGTTTGACAGTTTATAAGATCGTACTTGAACAATAAAAGGTTCCATCAATTTCAAACTTTTTGGGAGTGCACTCCTTGATGTACAACGGAAGACTAGTCTTGTGATAGGGAGGAGTTAGTCTCTTTGTGCAGGGTGGGCAAACACTGTTAGGGGGTGGGGAGGGTTGCTCTCTCACTTTACCCCTATAAATGGCCTTGAACACTTACATAGCTATGACTTTGGAATTGTGCTTAGGTAAAGGGGTGAAATCTTATAAGTTCTCAATGACTCTCGGTTGACACAGTAGATGCAATGACGTTCTCCATAATCAACTTTAAAAAAATTACCATCACACTAGCTCCTGATATACATCAACCTCACATGAGTCTTAGCATCTCATTATTCCTGATGAAGGCTAGAGCACCTAGCCGAAACATTGAGCGAGTAAAATTATCGAGGAAGTCATTCTATCATAAATTTGCTCAATCCTATACTTATCTGACCACCAATGCTTTACAAATGTATTAAGCACTCAGGGAGATGATATCTATCTTTGGAAATTATATTCAGTTGTTATGGGGAAGAAGATATGGGACATTGGGCACTTCCCATTCCTTGACCTTTTGCCTCATTAATGACAACTATAGGTAGATGGAGGATGAGAAGAGATGAAGTAGAAGAATAGGAAAATGGAGGATGGATGGGGGGGAAAGGAAGGGGTGGGGGGGGAGGAGGGGGGGATATCATTCCTTTGGCTTTTAGGTGCCCCTTTAATGCCATTAGTAGATGAGAAGAGATGTAGTAGAAAAATAGGAAAATGGAGGAGGCTGGGGAAGGTGGAGGGACAGAGGTGGAGGTTAGGAGGGATGGAAAGGGAGAATGGAAAGAAGGAAAGGTCAGTGGAAGGAGAGTAGGAAGGTAGGAGGGAGACTTGGACTGGAGAAAGGTGAGGAGGAGGGGCAGAAGGAAAGGTCAGTGGAGAGTAGGAAGGTGGGAGGGTTAAGGAGGGATGGGAGGGTTAAGGAGGCGGAGGTGGTGGGGAGGGGAGGCAGGGGAAGAAGGAGAGGAAAAGATTAACCGACAGAATGTGAAGGAGGTAAACAAGTAGCGAACAACAAACCAGCTTGTGTAACCCAACAGAAAACAAAGTGCTGGAAGATGTAGCTTATATCCTCCCACATCCCTGGCTGCAGTTGTCTCACTTACCTGACACTTTAATATTACAGCATGAGGGAGGAACTACTGGCTTCACACAATTAAAATGAATAATGAGAAGAGTGAGAAAGAAACTACTAAAACTGACCTCTTACAATTTAGATGCATATAATGAAGAGAAGGAGGGAGAAACTAGTGGACTAATACTGCACAGTCGGTGTTTTCTAAACAAGGGTACTCTTGCTCTCTAGAGTGGGACAGGGGTGCTTTCTGGAGGAGGACAGGGGTGCTTTCTGGAGGAGGACAGGGGTGCTTTCTGGAGGACAGGGGTGCTTTCTGGAGGACAGGGGTGCTTTCTGGAGGAGGACACAGAGGTGCTTTCTGGAGGAGGACAGGGGTGCTTTCTGGAAGACAGGGGTGCTTTCTGGAGGACAGGGGTGCTTTCTGGAGGACAGGGGTGCTTTCTGGAGGACAGGGGTGCTTTCTGGAGGAGGACAGGGGTGATTTCTGGAGGACAGGGGTGCTTTCTGGAAGACAGGGGTGCTTTCTGGAGGACAGGGGTGCTTTCTGGAGGACAGGGGTGCTTTCTGGAGGACAGGGGTGCTTTCTGGAGGAGGACAGGGGTGATTTCTGGAGGACAGGGGTGCTTTCTGGAGGAGGACAGGGGTGCTTTCTGGAGGAGGACAAGGGTACTTTCTGGAGGAGGACAGGGGTGCTTTGATAGGGGTGCTTTTTGGAGCACAAAGGTGCTTTCTGGAGGAGGATGGGGGTACTTTTGGAGGAGGACAGGGATTCTTTTTGGAGGACAGGGGTGCTTTCTAGAGGAGGACAGGGGTGCTTTGATAGGGTTCTTTCTGGAGGAGGACAGGGGTACTTTCTAGAGGGAGGACAGAGGTATTTTCAGGAGGAGGCCAGGGGTATTTCTGGAGGACAGAGGTGCTTTCTGGAGGACAGAGGTGCTTTCTGGAGGACAGAGGTGCTTTCTAGAGGAGGACAGGAGTGCTTCCTAGGGGAAGGTAGTAGTGTGTGCTTTTATGAGATGGGTACACTTTTTCTAGGGAGCACGGGAGAGTATAGGGACGGGATACTTTCTAGGAGGGCATTGCACACATAGTTTTTTCAGACCAACATTGTTAACACATATCACCACAAACACACAGATAGTACTTGGTGCTGGTCTACAATCTGTGTCAAGTGAGATTCAAGATAATTTAAAGAAACCCCACCATAATCCAGCTAATTTATCAAGAATCTAGTTTAACCTCGAGAAAATAAACCAAAAAACAACAAAGTGTCATTTTGAGAAAATTAACAAATTCAGCTTTTATATTTATAACGCAATAGAAAAGGCTTCATACATGGTAGGGGACCATCTTGTAAGTTAATTCTTGTCCTGTCAACCAGTCCAATACCTATTTTAGACATAACCCCTACACCACAGGAACTATTATAAACTATCAATAGGTTCAGTGTGGTGAACTATAAAAGCTCCATGATAGTCTGTAGTCTGAAGTAGCTGAATCACAATATCACACTCTTACGTCGCATATATATTACAGCTATCCTAATTATCAACTTTGCTAGCTACTTAGCCATAGGATTTACCTTGAGTTGCTACGCTCATTGACACTGGCTGCTACCCTAGAGAGGCGTGAAGTAGCTCTCCGTCTGGAACACGTCTTTGTCCCTCATACAAGTCACGCAGAAAGTGTCACAGTACAGGAATGCTTGGAATGCTCTCCAATTAAACGAATTGTTTACTGACATTAGTATTTACATTTCAGTTTTATTTAGGAATAGGGAGGAAGTTGTTTCCACGTTCTGCCACGTACCCTACTACGCGTCTAGCCTATCACTACATAAGAATACCTCGGAGCCACGTAGTTCAAGCTTGTTTTGTTTGAGTTGGAGAAATGAAAGTTCTTCTGGTGTTGGAGGTGGTTTTGCTGTTTTCACAGGCTATGGGATGTAAGTAAATTAAAGTTAACACCAATGGTCATGAAGGTTAGCTAGAGCTAGTTAGCTAACCCTTACCCTTACAGATGGATTTGAATGGTGTTTTACCACTCAGCCAAGTAAATGCCCTTATTAATATTCTGTCCTTGGATGGGCAGAGTTAGTGTCGCTTGGTTGAACAATTGGAAAGTAATCGTCTGGTATAGTTACGTAAACCTATTCATTCCGAATACAGCCTTGGGAAATTGGTGGGTGTTGATAGAACATCAAGGTTCACTTGAATAAACCACAGTCCCTTTTCCACAGCGCTGAATGTATCCCGTCGCAAGCGTGCGGAGGCAGCGGCACTGGAGAAGCCGAGATACAGAGCAATCTGTAGGATGCAGTGGAGGGCAATGCAGTATGTACAAGCAACCCTAAACTCCAGCAGACACACGCAACCCTAAACTCCAGCAGTCACAGGCAACCCTAAACTCCAGCAGACACAGACAACCCTAAACCCTAAACTCCAGCAGACACAGGCAACCCTAAACCCAAAACTCCAGCAGACACAGGCAACCCTAAACCCAAAACTCCAGCAGACACAGGCAACCCTAAACCCAAAACTCCAGCAGACACAGGCAACCCTAAACCCAAAACTCCAGCAGACACAGGCAACCCTAAACCCAAAACTCCAGCAGATACAGGCAACCCTAAACTCCAGCAGACACAGGCAACCCTAAACTCCAGCAGATACAGGCAACCCTAAACTCCAGCAGACACTGGCAACCCTAAACTCCAGACACTGGCAACCCTAAACTCCAGCAGACACAGGCAACCCTAAACTCCAGCAGACACGGGCAACCCAAAACTCCAGCAGACACAGGCAACCCTAAACTCCAGCAGACACAGGCAACCAAAACTCCAGCAGACACGGGCAACCCAAAACTCCAGCAGATACAGGCAACCCTAAACTCCAGCAGACACGGGCAACCCAAAACTCCAGCAGATACAGGCAACCCTAAACTCCAGCAGACACAGGCAACCCTAAACTCCAGCAAACGCAGGCAACCCTAAACTCCAGAAAACGCAGGCAATTCTACACAATTAGCTAGCCTCTCTTGCACCCGCCAACTACTTAGTTTAGTGCAGTGTGTGTGGTTTGAGATTGCATTCTAGGAACTTTATTAAATTCCTCGAGCATGTGACTCTGTTGTTGATGACATCCCTAGAGCAAAGAGAATCACATTATGAGTCCCCAGACCTTAACGCTCGCTGGTGATGCGATGCATCTGAAAATGCAGAAAAAGGCAGGTTTAGGAAACTATATAATATATATATATACATTGTTCTTAATTATGTGTATATATATATACATATGTAATCGTAGCTTGAAAATGTGTGCAGAATTTCTCGTCACTCCTATTATATATTGAACACGGAGCCATGCCAGTAGTCACTACACAGGGTTTCATTTAGAAAATTGTCCAAGGGGAGGGGGGGCAACTGGAGTAATCTGGATTTTAAGGGGGGGCATGATGGTTAAAGATGTGACAAAGTTTCTAATGAATTTTAATAATACAATTTCCAGGGGCGGGGGGCAAAAAGGCTCCAAGCTGCCCCCCCCTCCTAAATGAAACTCTGCTAAAGGTGCTGACTGTCAGAACAACTCTGTCACACGTACAGTATACCAGACTATTATTTTGCCCAGTTGGCTGGTCGAGACAAGGCCAGGTTTATCACTGTAGCTCGTGTTCTTCCTATCTAGTCAGCATCATTGGTGTTTCTCTGCATGATGTCATAGCTATGACCAAACATTTTCTTTTTAGTGCAATGAAATATCACAAAAGTTGTGGGGGAGGGAGTATTTGTGACGTTTGGCATGACAATCTTTCTCCTTGATGAGCAGACATTAAAAAAAAAATGTCCAGCCTGTGACAAGGTTGGTAATAATATAGCTACGTGGTGTATATACATTGGATCAGCACACTGGGTTGAAGTAGGTTTAGAATAGCTCTATGGGGACACACACTGGACCTACATCACACTGGGTTGAAGTAGGTTGACAATAGCTCTATGGGGGCACACACTGGACCTACATCACACTGGGTTGAAGTAGGTTGACAATAGCTCTATGGGGGCACACACTGGACCTACATCACACTGGGTTGAAGTAGGTTGACAATAGCTCTATGGGGGCACACACTGGACCTACATCACACTGGGTTGAAGTAGGTTGACAATAGCTCTATGGGGACACACACTGGACCTACATCACACTGGGTTGAGGCAGGTTGAAGTAGGTTGACAATAGCTCTATGGGGACACACACTGGACCTACATCACACTGGGTTGAAGTAGGTTGACAATATGTAGCTCTATGGTGGCACACACTGGACCTACATCACACTGGGTTGAAGTAGGTTGACAATAGCTCTATGGGGGTACACACTGGACCTACATCACACTAGGTTGAAGTAGGTTGGCAATAGCTCTATGGGGGCACACACTGGACCAACATCACACTGGGTTGAGGCAGGTTGAAGTAGGTTGGCAATAGCTCTATGGGGGCACACACTGGACCTACATCACACTAGGTTGAAGTAGGTTGGCAATAGCTCTATGGGGGCACACACTGGACCAACATCACACTGGGTTGAGGCAGGTTGAAGTAGGTTGGCAATAGCTCTATGGGGGCACACACTGGACCTACATCACACTAGGTTGAAGTAGGTTGGCAATAGCTCTATGGGGGCACACACTGGACCAACACCACACTGGGTTGAGGCAGGTTGAAGTAGGTTGGCAATAGCTCTATGGGGGCACACACTGGACCTACATCACACTAGGTTGAAGTAGGTTGGCAATAGCTCTATGGGGGCACACACTGGACCAACATCACACTGGGTTGAGGCAGGTTGAAGTAGGTTGGCAATAGCTCTATGGGGGCACACACTGGACCTACATCACACTAGGTTGAAGTAGGTTGGCAATAGCTCTATGGGGGCACACACTGGACCTACATCACACTAGGTTGAAGTAGGTTGGCAATAGCTCTATGGGGGCACACACTGGACCAACACCACACTGGGTTGAGGCAGGTTGAAGTAGGTTGACAATAGCTTTATGGAGGGGCACTTGTTTAACTAGCTGAGTTATGCATACACAATGATATAGTGTGGCGGAAGTTGCACACACCCTCTTTATGCACAAGTCATGTAATAAATCCGCCTTCAGTGTGCTCCAGTGAGTCCCCATTGTGGTTGGCCAGACCCACCCACCGTGATACTAATAAAGCCTGTGGAACTATACCTTACCAACAGACTGGAGCCTTGCCATGGTAGCTGTGTTAGAGGACAGTTGATTCATACACATTTTTACACCTAGTCAGTTGGCCTGAGGCTCAAGCTTCTCTCTGTTGCTCTTATTTGGAAATTGTCGAAATGAAAATAATAAAATAACAGGGAAAAACTTAGGTTACCTTGGCAATGGAGACGTAAGGTGTGTTGGAGTCCGAGGCCCATGATCTTCTCTCAAGGAATTGTGTGTGTGTTTGTGTGTGTGTTTGTGGGGGGGGGGGGGGGGGGGGGGGAATACATACATCAACTGGAAATTTGAACTTCAGGAGGTAGTTACTTCAACGTATGTCAGAGGGGGGATGGGGATGGTAAATCAGTATTGGGCACCCTGGAACCACCTCCATGACTCTGCTTATCATTATTGTTGTTGTTGTTATTATTGTTATATTATTATTATCCATATAATAACAAGCTTGTCTGTGTGTGTGTCATGCTACTGAGAATGCACAGGGCAGCATGTAGCAACTGTCAAAAATGTCACAAGTCTGAGATGAGCTACTTTCAGCAGAGAGGCTGAGGCGGAGAAGGGCTAGTTTAGATGAAGGTGTGAGAGTAAGTACCAATAGGGAACAGAAAAGAGAAAGAACAACATTGCCACACAAGGGGAAAAATGTCCGGAGAGAGCTGAACAGAGAAAGACAGAGAGACTAGTGAGAGAAGCATTAGCAGACTAGCTGGACAGAGAAAGGCAGAGACTAGTGAGAGAAGCATTAGCAGACTAGCTGGACAGAGAAAGGCAGAGACTAGTGAGAGAAGCATTAGCAGACTAGCTGAACAGAGAAAGACAGAGACTAGTGAGAGAAGCATTAGCAGACTAGCTGGACAGAGAAAGGCAGAGACTAGTGAGAGAAGCATTAGCAGACTAGCTGGACAGAGAAAGGCAGAGACTAGTGAGAGAAGCATTAGCAGACTAGCTGAACAGAGAAAGACAGGGACTAGTGAGAGAAGCATTAGCAGACTAGCTGAACAGAGAAAGGCAGAGACTAGTGAGAGAAGCATTAGCAGACTAGCTGGACAGAGAAAGGCAGAGACTAGTGAGAGAAGCATTAGCAGACTAGCTGAACAGAGAAAGGCAGAGACTAGTGAGAGAAGCATTAGCAGACTAGCTGGACAGAGAAAGGCAGAGACTAGTGAGAGAAGCATTAGCAGACTAGCTGAACAGAGAAAGGCAGAGACTAGTGAGAGAAGCATTAGCAGACTAACTGAACAGAGAAAGACAGAGACTAGTGAGAGAAGCATTAGCAGACTAGCTGGACAGAGAAAGGCAGAGACTAGTGAGAGAAGCATTAGCAGACTAGCTGAACAGAGAAAGGCAGAGACTAGTGAGAGAAGCATTAGCAGACTAGCTGAACAGAGAAAGACAGAGAGACTAGTGAGAGAAGCATTAGCAGATGAGGAAGGAAACATCCGGAGAGAGCAGAACAGAAAACGACAGTGACTAGCGAGAAGAAAACCAGTGGAAGTCATAGCAATGCAAGCTTCCTCCTGGGCCAATGTCCATGCTGTGCCAGCATTGTCTTGCTTTAAGGTCTAATATGGAGACCCTGGACTTCTGCCACACCCACTTCTGAGGATCCGCAAGCATTGCAATAAGTATTTGTGGAACCGAGAAACAACCAGCAAGCAAACAATTTTCAACAAAACCTATGAGTGCTTCTCCTAATTAGGAACATTATTTAAAACTTAAAACTTATTATTACCAAGGTGGTATACTTGTGTGGTCAATCCCCCCCCCCCCCACACACACACAAGTCAATTGTGTGTGGCTTCCTTGTAGAGCTCTCAATAATGTGAGAGGAGTGCACTTGGCCCAGCATCAACAACAGCACATGGAACACTTAATAACTCGATGTAGTTTATCGAGATTGTTTTATAATTGCTAATTTCGATAACATGTTAATATAGGTGCTACATGTGTTAAGTCTAGTCTCTGCGGGTATCAGCTAGTTATTATTATTATATTATTATTACTATTACTATTATTATTAGTATTATTATTATTATTATTATTATTATTATTATTATTATTATTATTATTATTATTATTATTATTATTATTATTATTATTATTATTATTATTATTATTATTATTATTATTATTATTATTATTATTATTATTATTATTATTATTACCACTACTACTACTATTATTATTATTATTATTAGTAGTATTATTATTATTATTATTATTATTATTATTATTATTATTATTATTATTATTATTATTATTATTATTATTATTATTATTATTATTATTATTATTATTATTATTATTATTATTATTATTATTATTATTATTATTATTACTTGACTTATTATTAATTATTGGGTTTTTCTCATCCTATACAGTGTTTGCATTTTACCCAGGTAAAACCTTTTTAACCCAACCCAGTGGGTAAAACCTGTGTTTTAGGTATTTCGCCCAGGTTTTACCCCTATTTTTTTACCCAGGTATTACCCAGTGATATAAAACACTTATTTGTAGCCCTGTCACAGCCCTGTCCCAGAGCCACAAGTGTCTGGGTGGTGGTGGACACCAGGGCTATTTAAAAGGCAAGCAAATACCACAGGTCATCATTCACTGCTTACAGTTTAGTAAGTGTAGTGCAATTACAAAAATGAGAAAGCCCAGAAACTCGTCTTCTGCCACAGGCTCCTGCGAGGACCTCAGGAGATTGACTATTAAATCTGTTTAACTTGCATATTAATTCGACTTTAATCCCATGAATCTTGTTTAAATATTTAAATAAATCATTAAATAAAAAATATATACTCCAGTAGACAACCATGTCACTTGGTAAATAAATGCTGAGTGAAACACAGCTCCTGTTTTTGTCTAGTTCTTTACAGTTGCCATTTATTGAATGTCTTACTTCCTGATTACAGAGTTAATTTCTTATAATCAGTTAAAAAATATATTGTGTCTATTATTTTATCCTGGGTTGTATCCATGTTTGAGTAAAACCTGGGTAAAAGGTATTTAACCCAACCCAGGTTAAACCCAAGCCCTGGGTAAAACCTGCGGAACTCTGATCCTGTACTACTTTATTCAGGCTATTGATTTTCACCATTTTGTAGATCTTGACTAGATAACTAATGAAAATCTTCATTGAGGTTGCAGCCTTTGGTCTAGCTAATTGCATTTTACAATGAAAAAATTCCCAGCTGTGAGAGGAATAACTGATCTAGTGGTTTTTGCAGAGGTGAAACTAAACAAGGCTACCATGGCAGGCAGCAGCCAGGTCAAAAGAATTTGGTAAAGGTTCAAAGTTTCAGTTCTTTGATAAACAGTGGTGTGTGAATACTGAGTCCTAGGTCTACTATTTATTTGGATACTGAGCCATTATGGCTGACCCATTTTCCAAGAAAATGGGTAAATACTCCATTGAAGAAAGGGAAAAGTTAAGAAATCTGTGCATGAAGTGCAAGGAGGAGTTTGAAGAGAATGAGTCAAGTCTGCTAATTGAATGGGACTAGAAGAAGACATTGTGTCGAAGCGTGCTGAACCAAGATCCATCCTAAAAGGCTCCAGGTTATACTATGATTTTTCCGATATTGCAGACTTCCCTTGAATACACATATCTGTAGTAAAAACATCTCTTGATCAACCCTCAGGCTTCAGACGAGCCATTCTGTATAGGCTGGAAATGAATAACAGATAACTTGTTCATGAATATTTATGTTAAATCTTATAAGATAATCAAAAAAAAAATTATACTAAATATAAAAACATGTAGGATTGCCATTGAACTTTTAAATTGTGCTGTGTGCCTCCAGAACCACAAGAGACCTCACAAATAATGATAAACTCCAGCAACAATCTTGTGATGCAATGATCTAATAATATTAGCTTGATATCATTTTTCATGGTTTTCACCTTTCTGAGCCTTCTGAGCATTTTCTATGATTTTTACATGCTATACTCTTATTCCGCCCTATACCACTATTAGGAAGACAAGAGTAGGTAGCTATGATGGTCTCACTCACAACTAGGTAGCTATGGTGGTCTCACACACAGCTAGGTAGCTATGGTGGCCTCACACACAACTAGGTAGCAATGGTGGCCTCACACACAACTAGGTAGCTATGATGGTCTCACTCACAACTAGGTAGCTATGGTGGCCTCACACACAACTAGGTAGCTATGATGGTCTCACACACAGCTAGGTAGCAATGATGGTCTCACTCACAACTAGGTAGCTATGGTGGCCTCACACACAACTAGGTAGCTATGATGGTCTCACTCACAACTAGGTAGCAATGGTGGTCTCACACACAACTAGGTAGCAATGGTGGCCTCACACACAACTAGGTAGCAATGGTGGCCTCACACACAACTAGGTAGCAATGGTGGCCTCACACACAACTAGGTAGCAATGGTGGCCTCACACACAACTAGGTAGCTATGGTGGTCTCACACACAGCTAGGTAGCTATGGTGGCCTCACACACAACTAGGTAGCAATGGTGGCCTCACACACAACTAGGTAGCAATGGTGGCCTCACACACAACTAGGTAGCTATGGTGGCCTCACACACAACTAGGTAGCTATGGTGGCCTCACACACAACTAGGTAGCAATGGTGGCCTCACACACAACTAGGTAGCAATGGTGGCCTCACACACAACTAGGTAGCTATGGTGGCCTCACACACAACTAGGTAGCAATGGAGGCCTCACACACAACTAGGTAGCTATGGTGGCCTCACACACAACTAGGTAGCTATGGAGGCCTCACACACAACTAGGTAGCAATGGTGGCCTCACACACAACTAGGTAGCAATGGTGGCCTCTCACACAACTAGGTAGCTATGGTGGCTCCACACACAACTAGGTAGCTATGGTGGCCTCACACACAACTAGGTAGCTATGGTGGCCTCACACACAACTAGGTAGCTAGTGGCCTCACACACAACTAGGTAGCTATGGTGGCCTCACACACAACTAGGTAGCAAATCTTATACTGTCCACACCATTGCTTGACCTTGCTTCGAGTATATGACCACACCCCTTGCCATCGCCACCAATTTTTACCACCGTCAAAATCCTTTGTCAACATAAATGCTGTTTATAGAAGTTGAATTTCCCCTTCTGGTAAGGATGATAGTGCACTTGGCAATGCCTACTATTGAAGTTATCTGGAGACTAATTTGTTTCCTAGTAGTAGTAATAGTAGTAGTAATATTTTCACATCATATCCAGGGGGTTCCAATGACCGTGTGCTACTAAGGGATGTGACTGCCATCACCTTAGAGAAGGGGAGAGAGACGATGGGTAGGCGAGCGTCTCCCGTGCCACAGCTCTTCTGCAAGGGGGGCACGTCTGGGTGCCAGAACACCTACCAGCCCCGCACAGTGCAGTGTCTGAACCGTGGGTCGGACGGGAGTGATGTCCAGTGGGAGTGCAAGGCCGACCTGGACAAGGCCGTCCAATTTGGGCGCATCCAGGTGTCGTGCGAAGGGTACGAGTACCCAGATGACCCCTACATCTTGAAAGGGTCGTGCGGGGTACGGACCTTGAGTAGTTGATGTAGGTGTCGTGTTTAGCACTTATGCTGTTTCACAAGAATTTATGCCTAGTTGCTGTTGTTATTCCTCATAATGTGTGCCTTGTGTTCTGTTGTTTGTTCATTTGCTGTGTTGGTCATCTTGTCTTGCCTTAGCTGGAGTACGAGCTGGACCATACAAGTGATGGTCAACATGGCAACAGTTACTATGGCAACAATCCCTATAGTTCATACAGCAACAAGAAGTGAGCAAACTCGTGGTAATGGTTTCTGCAGCCTGCAACACCATTTTTGCTTAATACATGTACCGAATGTATGTATATACCTGTAATCAACTTAATCTCTTGACATTTGGACTAGATGCTCTAGCCTTCATCAAATGAAGTCTAGAGCATCCAGTCGAAACATCTTCTAGTAAATTTCAAGTTGATTATTGAGGTCAGTGTAATGTCGTTGTCGCTGCAAGTTCGTTGCTTTAGTTTTTTGGTACCAGATTGAGCTATATAATATTTGGTACCAGATAATAGAACAGCTATATACAACACTATTTTTGGTACCAGATTATCGAGATGCAGTGCCATATACCTAGTTCCAGTATGGAATTATTCCCAGTTTTCATGGCACTACCCAACCTGAACATAATGTCACACACGCCCACCCCTCCAACTTGTGAAGGCACTTCACCGATAAGGTGTTAGCGTAACAGATCATTGGAGCAAAACTTCAAGCTCATCACACCCCTACCAAGTGTGCATGCCGACTAGCGTGCATGCCGACTGCATGGTTACATAGGGGGGACATGAGGGGGGACATGACTGTCTTGCTTCTTTCTTTCCCTCGCAGAGGCTACGGAGCATGGGTCACGCTGGTCCAGATCGTTATTGTGGCCGGCTTCGCCTACTGGCTATACCAATGCGTGAAGGGAGCTCAGCCTCGACAGCAAGCTCCACCCACCACCTCAACTGGCTACAGCGGCAACTCTGGCTCTTCCACTGCACCCTCGGGAGGGACTGGAGTGGGAGGAGGTGGAGGCGGGCCAGGATTCTGGACTGGTAAAGCCAACTGTTTCCATACCCATATATATATACGTCACTAATAAGATCTAATTAATGTCTTTGAATCACAGGGGCAGCCACTGGCGGGCTACTTGGCTACCTGTTTGGTAACCGTGGTGGCACCGGCTATGGAGGGCAGGGCTACGGGGGAGGTTATGGAGGGGGAGCATCTTGGGGTCGTTACGGCGGCGGGTCAGGAGCTGGTTTTGGACGTGGCTCATCTGGTTGGTTCACTGGAGGTGGTGGTGGTAGTCGGTGGGGCTCTGGTGGTGGAAGCAGCTCCAGAAGCTCTGGCTCTCGATCCACATCCGGTGAGCATACCACCCAGATGTAGGGTGCATACCTTGTTGCTTACAGAAGCAATTCAACACCCACATGTAGGGTGCATACATTGTTGCTTACAGAAACCCACATGTAGTGTGCATACATTGTTGCTTACAGAAGCAATTCAACACCCACATGTAGGGTGCATACATTGTTGCTTACAGAAACCCACATGTAGTGTGCATACATTGTTGCTTACAGAAGCAATTCAACACACACATGTAGGGTGCAAACATTGTTGCTTACAGAAGCAATTCAACACCCACATGTAGGGTGCATACATTGTTGCTTACAGAAACCCACATGTAGTGTGCATACATTGTTGCTTACAGAAGCAATTCACCACCCAGATGTAGGGTGCATACATTGTTGCTTACAGAAGCCATACCACCCAGATGTAGGGTGCATACATTGTTGCTTACAGAAGCCATACCACCCAGATGTAGGGTGCATACATTGTTGCTTACTTACAGAAGCAATTCACCACCCACATGTAGTGTGCATACAAGGGAGGGTTTTTCAAGGTCAAAAATTCGCAGTTTTCAGTCGATAACCCAATCCACAAATATTAGTGGTAATGGGTGTGGTCAAAGGAGAGATGTGGGTTTCAAAAATCCATGAATATTCCCCCTGTACTACAAATATTTCACCCCTTAAAAAACAAAAACATTGGGGCATTGTCAGCACCCATCATGCACGTGTGCGCTTCAAGCAGCTAAACTCACTCTGAACTAGACTCCATTATGCACATGCACTTCAACTGCCATACTCACTCTGAACTAGTCTCCATTATGCACGTGCACTTCAACTGCCTACTCACTCTGAACTAGACTCCATTATGCATGTGCACTTCAACTGCCATACTCTCTCTGAACTAGTCTCCATTATACACGTGCAGCTCCAACTGCCATACTCACTCTGAACTAGACTCCATTATGCACATGCACTTCAACTGCCATACTCACTCTGAACTAGTCTCCATTATGCACGTGCAGCTCCAACTGCCATACTCACTCTGAACTAGAATCCATTATACACATGCACTTCAACTGCCATACTCGCTCTGAACTAGACTCCATTATATGAACTAGACTCCATTATGCACGTGCACTTCCAACTGCCATACTCTCTCCGAACTAGAATCCATTATACACGTGCACTTCAAGCAGCTCAACTGCCATACTCACTCTGAACTAGTCTTGCATACAATTCTTAGAGAATGACATACTATTGGAGAGGGGATACACTGACTTATGCATCACATGTATTTATATATATTATATATATTGTGGTACGATATTAAGTTATGCAAAATGTATTTATATATACTGTGGTACATTGATAGATATTGAATTATAATGTATATTGTAGTACACTAATAGATATTGAATTATGCATCACATAATGTATTTATATATACTGGGGCACAACATTGATAGATATTGAATTATGCATCATATATTTATATATCTTGTATTTGTGTACAGGATTTGGAGGAACTAGTCGTCGCTAAAAAAAGACCAACGATTGAGCATCATAATCATGTAGAGCCACACACATATTTTGCATATTTCACAAACAATAATTGTAGATGATGTGATGACTCTTGCACTTTGCACCTAGCACATACGACCACCTGTGAGAGTGCAGAGAGTTCAAAGATGTCAAGTGTTTTTTGACTTCTAGATAGTAGCACTCTTGAAGTAGCCAAGGAGACAGGCACTCATGTGCAGCTCAGACTGGAGCTGGTTCCAAGTCTTGGAATGGGACTCCAACAGCTGCTCCGAGAGGGCGAGGAGGGAAGGGTGCTTGGATACCTCGCCAGAATGTAGCTAGGGAGGGATGGAGGATGTACAGAGCTGTTCATTCATAATTACCTCATTAACACTCACATGTGCTAAAACATCCTAAAACATCCTTATGAAAACTAAATGATTGGCTTCTTGAACTCCATTGCAAATATTTTTAGCAAAGGCAAACTCTCCTACATCTGTCTGCAACGGCTTTTGAAAACATGATGCCATTTTTGAAAGGAGACAACTGTTGCATGGAAACTGCCTAGCAACTAGCTTGTGGCATTTGGGAATGGAAATTTCTCTACTCCTTTTAAATAGCATACCATAATCACACCGCACTCACCACAAGTGCACACACCACACGTGCACACTCACCACACATGTGCACACACCACACGTGCACACACCTTCAAGAACAAGCCTAGGTAAGCCTCCACGAGTTCAAAGTTCCTGCAGGACTTTAGCTGACTCAGCAGGAACATCATGAAGCTCTCCATGCTGCGGAGCGAGCCTCCTGCATCAGAGGACAAACTTCGCAGCTCGGCATCCACCTCCGACGGCGACATCTCCTTCAACAGGCGCATGAGAGGGTCATCTGAGGTCGTGTGAAGTGCAGTGAAGATGGCACAAGAGGAACACGGGCGACATAAATGGGTGGGGCACAAGAGAAAGGTATTAATAAGGGATACTTCAGAAAGAGGGATACTTCAGAAAGAAGAAAATTGTTTAAAAAATGAAGGACACCAGGGGCTCTGAGAAAACTGGGAAAACAATCAGATACGTGTTAATGGTGTAGTCTCACAATGAACACAGAAATTACTCTTGTGTAACTTGAATCAGCTCGTAATTCCATCCCAAACAGAAGCAAGGCAAGTGTATACCCCACAAGAGTCTAGTTTTGAGGAATTCGTTCCCGTACAGCTGACCCGTTACCTCGGAATCTGCTACATCGCAATAGAGTGTGAAGTTGTTGTTTTTTGCTAGGCAACTCGTAGCACTGTCACAAATCAAGAATTAATTAAAAACCACACCAACAAAACTAGGGCTTTGATCTTTATCTCCCTGTTGAGTACTTCACCAAGAAGAACATTCAACATCTTAATTCTGCAGGACACCAAGGTAACCTAAAACCAGTGACTGTGTCCTAAAGGCTTTCTTAATTAAGTAACAAGCTACTCCTGAACATCAACATCCCACCCTCTAAGCTTTTGCAATGAACTGCCGTCCTGTTGCTTATTACGAAACAGTTGTCCTGTGCACACGCACAACACACTAGATTTAACGTACAATTCTCTCGTGAGCCACAATCGTGCAGTGATCGCTGGAACCCCGTCAGAGGGACCAGCTCTCCCAAATTCAAAATCTTGGAACCACCTTCCCCCTTTAACGCAGAAATCCCCCCGTCGTCATCTCCTGCGGGTGTAAACTTGGGTCGAAGTCCTGCAAGTGTGGGAAGAAAGAAAGGCGCCTGTTTGGGTTTCGTCGGTGGCTCCTTGGGCTTGTTGTGGCCTCTTATCACATCCAGCTGCTGCAAGTTGTGCCAGCGGGACTTGGGGAGCCGAGACAGAGTCACCAGTCCCTCCGCCAGTGGAAGAGGTTCACCCATGATGTCATTCTCCTCTGGGACCACACCTCGGTCATCCACATGCCCTTTCTCCTGCGCAAGATCGGGTGTTAAGTGTCCTCCGCCTTCCAGTTCTTTCCTTCCCGTGTCTTCCTCGCTGGATAACATCGAGTGAGGAAGGTCGATTAAGGAAGGGGTGTAGTCAGCTGGCAGGGGGTGCAAGGAGATATGCGAGTAGAGCGTGCGGTTGGACCAGAGGTAGATGGCCAGGTCGTCCACGTGGGTGGAGCACAGGTAGTCCCCAGAGGGCGAGAGTGCGATGCTTGTAGGAGGCGGTTCCACACAGAAGGCATCTATCAGCCTGAGGAGAGGAATGCACATTGGAGGGAGGGAGAGATGAACCCATGAACTATTCCAAGGAGGGGGGGGGGGGGGGGGGGGGGGGGGAAATTCAATCATTTTTGAACGATTATTTTGTGTCGTCTTATTTTGTGGTGTCCATCCGCTATTTCTCGAGAGGGGGGAGGGGCTAGCATCCCAAGGAACTGAAGGCTATTTCTATATGTGAATGAACCAAGGAAACGATTTGTGGGGGCACAGCAAAATATCTATCAATCAACCCACCAAAACTCTAGTATAAAATCTGGGGGGGGGGGGGGGGGGGGGTCTTTAACTTTTAATTCCTTGCTTATGAAGTAGAATGCGTACAACTGCATATGCTTGGTTGGATACTGTTGCCAGCAATATGTCCTGTCCAGGACTTCTAGGGCATGCGTCTCTTTAGGGATGGAGGAGACTATCTGGCAGTCCAGGACTTCTAGGGGCATGCATCTCTTTAGGGATGAGGCTATCTGGCAGTCCAGGACTTCTAGGGGCATGCATCTCTTTAGGGATGAGGCTATCTGGTAGTCCAGGACTTCTAGGGGCATGCATCTCTTTAGGAATGGAGACTATCTGGCAGTCCAGGACTTCTAGGGGCATGCATCTCTTTAGGAATGGAGACTATCTGGCAGTCCAGGACTTCTAGGACATGCGTCTCTTTAGGGATGAAGACTATCTAGCAGTCCAGGACTTCTAGGGGCATCTCTTTAGGGATGGAGACTATCTGGCAGTCTAGGACTTCTAGGGGCATGCGTCTCTTTAGGGATGGAGGCTATCTGGCAGTCTAGGGGCATGCATCTCTTTAGGGATGGAGACTATCTGGCAGTCCAGGACTTCTAGGGGCATGCATCTCTTTAGGGATGGAGACTATCTGGCAGTCCAGGACTTCTAGGGGCATGCGTCTCTTTAGGGATGGAGGCTATCTGGCAGTCTAGGGGCATGCATCTCTTTAGGGATGGAGACTATCTGGCAGTCCAGGACTTCTAGGGCATGCATCTCTTTAGGGTTGGAGACTATCTGGCAGTCCAGGACTTCTAGGGCATGCATCTCTTTAGGGATGGAGACTATCTGGCAGTCCAGGACTTCTAGGGCATGCATCTCTTTAGGGATGGAGACTATCTGGCAGTCCAGGACTTCTAGGGCATGCGTCTCTTTAGGGATGGAGACTATCTGGCAGTCCAGGACTTCTAGGGGCATGCATCTCTTTAGGGATGGAGACTATCTGGCAGTCCAGGACTTCTAGGGCATGCATCTCTTTAGGGATGGAGACTATCTGGCAGTCTAGGACCTCTAGGGCATGCATCTCTTTAGGGTTGGAGACTATCTGGCAGTCCAGGACTTCTAGGGGCATGCATCTCTTTAGGGATGGAGACTATCTGGCAGTCCAGGACTTCTAGGGGCATGCATCTCTTTAGGGATGGAGACTATCTGGCAGTCCAGGACTTCTAGGGACATGCGTCTCTTTAGGGATGGAGACTATCTGGCAGTCGAGGACTTCTAGGGTATGTGTCTCTTTAGGGATGGAGACTATTTGGCAGAGCTAGGATACTAACTAACAGAGCTAGTATACTCACTGACAGAAGTAGCATACTAATTTAATACTTTAGCAGTGAGAGTTCTCCTCCTCGCCCGCCCCAGAGTGTGTGGAGCATAATGGCGTACAATCAGCCTATGTGTCCAGTTGCCATCCTAGCTCGTTTTGTTTTTACAGGGTCTGCTGTACTAAGTCTCCTAGTTAGTATTTTGTTAGTATTCTTATTAGTATCCTAGTTATGTCAACCAGTAACTAGTAAACTATTTGTTGGTATCCTAGCTGTGTCAGTTAGTATCCTATCTCTGCATATCTACAGTACTTTATAGACCTTCCTGTGGGCAGGTCCCATGTCCTAATAGTGCAGTCCATCGATGAAGAAAACAACCTACGGCCATCTGGACTGAAGGCCTAAGAGAAGGCAGAAGAGGAGGAGGAGGGGGAGGAGGAGGAAGTGGGGGAAGGGACAAGATAATACATATAAAGATGAAGAAGAGGATTCTGCAGCTACAATCTCACCAGAAGAGAGGTTACGGATCTGTTACTGTTATGCATCAATTATTATGTGACACAATAGCAACCACTTCAGCCAAACCTCTGGCACTTCACTCCACCCAGTGCCCCACCCACCCAGTGCCATAACTCACCTAGTTCTTGTTCAAGTACATACCAACCATGACACTTACTAGGAATCCCACCTCCAATCAGACCTAATATGAGTACTGCCACACCTTTCCTAGAACATCTTGGGATAGTCCCAAGTATCCGGGGATACAAGTATTCTGATACCCATGCTGTATAGTCAGTCACCCTCACTAGGAACATCCTGGGATAGTCCCAAGTATCTCCAGATGTCCTAGGAAAGTTGTGGTGCATCAGACATCCCCCCCCCCCCTTCCCTGATGCCCCTATCATCGTCACACTCACTGTATCGGTGACTCTGTTGCGGTGTCCCAGGAATGTCCGTACAATACGTTTAGTGTCAGCATCCACAACGAGGATGGAGAAGTTGTCGCATACTACACACAACATTGAGCTATGTAGCGAGAGGAGATGCAAGGAGAGGTACGAGGAGTGGAGGGGGTGCGGAATGGAGAGGGTGAGGAGTGGAGGAGGAAGTGAGGAGTGGAGGAGGCAGTGAGGAGTGGAGGAGGAAGTGAGGAGTGGAGGAGAGGAGTGGAGGAGGAAGTGAGGAGTGGAGGAGGCAGTGAGGAGTGGAGGAGGAAGTGAGGAGTGGAGGAGGAAGTGAGGAGTGGAGGAGGAAGTGAGGAGTGGAGGAGGAAGTGAGGAGTGGAGGAGGAAGTGAGGAGTGGAGGAGGAAGTGAGGAGTGGAGGAGGAAGTGAGGAGTGGAGGAGGACGTGAGGAGTGGAGGAGGACGTGAGGAGTGGAGGAGGAAGTGAGGAGTGGAGGAGGAAGTGAGGAGTGGAGGAGGAAGTGAGGAGTGGAGGAGAGGAGTGGAGGAGAGGAGTGGAGGAGGAAGTGAGGAGTGGAGGAGAGGAGTGGAGGAGGAAGTGAGGAGTGGAGGAGAGGAGTGGAGGAGGAAGTGAGGAGAGGAGGAGGAAAAAATAAGGAGTGGAGATGGTGGAAGTGAGGAGTGGGTAAAGATGGGAGATACCAGGAAACAAGGTCTCCTACGTGGAGGGAGGGAGGGGAAGAGAGGGAGGAGGATATCCCCTCCAACACAAACCCCTGCCCTCTAGATACATAAAACATATTCTTATAAGTGGGTGGACCAAGAAAGTAATTCCAGACACACCAAACATTTCCCTCCATGGCATATTGTAAAGATGGCAGTAGAGGGGAGAGGACGAAGGCCTCCGTACGTATATATGTTCGGTACTGCCACAACCTTTGCTAGAACAGCCCGGTTCCCCGACTATCCAGGGACGCCCTAGTGAAGTTGACTGATTATACAATGTAGATCCCACAATCAGTTTTGCTAAGGCTAGGGTATGCTAGGGAATGCTAGGGCTAAGGTACTAGATAGATCCAAGAATCAGTGCTAGGACTAGGGCTAAGGCTAGGACTAGGGCTAAGGTATGCTAGGACTAGGGCTAAGGCTAGGGTATGCCAGGACTAGGGCTAAGGCTAGGGTATGCCAGGACTAGGGCTAAGGCTAGGGTATGCTAGGACTAGGGCTAAGGCTAGGGTATGCTAGGACTAGGGCTAGGGTATGCTAGGACTAGGGCTAAGGCTAGGACTAGGGCTAGGTAAGGTATGTTAGGACTAGGGCTAAGGCTAGGACTAGGGCTAAGGCTAGGGTATACTAGGACTAGGGCTAAGGCTAGGGTATACTAGGACTAGGGCTAGGGTATGCTAGGACTAGGGCTAAGGCTAGGGTATGTTAGGACTAGGGCTAAGGCTAGGGTATGCTAGGACTAGGGCTAAGGCTAGGGCTAAGGCTAGGACTAAGGCTAAGGCTAGAGTATGTTAGGACTAGGGCTAGGGTATGCTAGGGCTAGGCTAGGGCTAGGTATGCTAGGACTAGGCTAGGGCTAGGGCATGCTAGGACTAGGGCTAGGGTATGCTAGGGCTAGGTATGCTAGGGCTAAAACCACTCCCTGGCTAGGGCTAGAGTTCTAGGGCTAGGGCTAAAGCCACTCCCTGGCTAGGGCTAGAGCTCTAGGACTAGGGGAACTCCAGGATGGTGGCAATATTTTTGAGGGAAGCAGAGCAGGGAGAGAGAGAGGAGACAGCAGGACGAGATGTGACAGAGATGGAGAGAGGCAAACAAGCATGGCCGCCCTCCTGCCCACGCACCTGTCTCTATGAAGGTTAAGAGCTGCCGCAGGGGAGGCCAGGATGAGGCACTGGAGGAGGGTCTTGCGAGGAAATGACCAAAACTACAGCAAGCAAGCACATGAACATGCATCCCTCATAAGCATGATCACCACGGGAGCAGCAGTCACCTCAACCAAAGGTTGGTTCACGATGACGCTGGGCCCAAGTATTGCGTAACACTGCATCACACTGTCAACAATATAACCAAGCAATGCAATACAACCATCTGGTCCTCCTCTAGCGCATATAGTGCTGGGTTACGTACACCAATCAGAATGCTCGATGCTAGCACGTGATGAACTGCAGTTTAGATTCCAGTACACATTAAGGCATTTGTGGACGAGGAGTCATGCTAGAACCCACTGACAGCCATCAGCGACCACAACTGATCACCCAGACATCGTTCACAACTACTTGACCCAGGTGCACTGCTTTTGCCGGCACACGCTCAGTAGACTATTCTATCAGAAAACTTATTTTCAGGAATGAGTGGAAAAAAAGAAAAAACAAAAACAAAATTTAACTGTCGCCATGGGACCGTCTCTTCCTGGACTCGACAGCTGCTTCCGGGAGCTCTTCTGCTGAGGAAGGCTGCACAGGAACCACTCTGAATACCTTCACTCTTGAGAGAAGAGGCACTCCTGAAGGATTTCCTTGCTGAGAGTTCTGTTGCAGACATAGAGTGATGTAGCTCCATGTAGCTTCCCCCCCCCCTCACCTCCTTCTTATACCTACTGCAGCTTCATAATAATTATAGCTACGTATGAATATAATTACAGAGTAACTAAGTCGAGGGTGGATGGGTTAAGGGGGGTTGTTGGTATAATTTTAATTAACAAGTTGTTTTTTTTAATTAAAAAATACCAACGACCCCCCTAGTATCGATCCCCCTAGTATCCACACAGAGACCTATCTTTTGCGCTATATATCAAGTCCATACCATGAAGTTTTCAGAATCTACGGAGCTCTAAAGTTGTAACCACAAGTTTAAATAAAAAATACCAACGACCCCCCTAAAATCCATGCTATAGGTCGAAGACACCAGTGATGAAGCGAGCTAGTTGCGAGACCAGACACGATGTACAATTAGCTCACTCACGCTACTATGGCTCCGCCCACTTCAACCATGTGTGGCTCATCGCCCTTGCCAAGCACGTGCAAACGAAACACATGGAGATGAAGAGGAGGGGCAGAGCGGATAAATGACCTTCATTTGAAATGGCGCGTTCTGCAGACATTTCAACTGACTGCTGCTGTCAACAACTTCCTTTTGCAAGCGCGAGATATTACAGCTGCTGGAAGTCAGCTGTACCCGAGTGGGCAAGGTCCAAGCCACCTGCGTAGGAATGTACGAACCTTCAGAGTGCTGTCCGCAGCTGCTGTACACACCTCCATAGTCAGGGCATCAATAGCCACACCCCTCACACACTTCGCATGAGCTAATAAACAACAACAACAACAACAACGGTAAATAAATTATGAAGTATGTGTGGTGATGTTGAGCCGACTTAATTAAGTATATGCTATTATAATATTGAAGGAAAAAAGACAACTTAAAAGATGATCAAGAATCTGCAGGAGCTATGAAGTGCATGTGTGCTCAGGGTTGTTTTTTTACGAGCTAAATTTTCGAGGATTGCTATATAACCAATAAATTGTAATAATAATAATAATAATAATAATATTATTATTATTATTATAACAACAACAACAACAACAATAATAATATAATACTAATAATAAAATATAAAAATAAAAATAACAATAACAATAACAATAACAATAATAATAATAATAAATAAAATTTTAAAATAAATTATTTTAAGGGGGGACGATGCTAAATTTGATTTTTTTTTTACCCGTGGTTACAACTTTAGAGCTCCGTAGATTCTGCAAACTTCATGGTATGGACTTGATATATAGCTCAAGGTTTCTCTGTGTGCTCTCTTTTGGTACTAAAAATGTTTCATTAGGTATAAAGTTACTAGACCCTAAAGCGGAGGGACCTCAAAAATCTGAATCACCGCAACCTCCACAGAAACCACTCTGAGTTGCAAAGTGCAAAGAAATTGAAAATGGTGCGAGTGGCTAGAGGAAGCTCTAGAGCATGGGCGTTAAAAATTTTATTACTGGTCAGACACGTGGGTGCAAAATTGAGGGCGTTGAAAAATCAACGCCCTCAATTTTGCACCACTTGTCTGACCAGGTAATAAATTTTTAACGCCTATTCAAATGCATGCCACTCGTACCATTTTCAATTTTTTTTGCACTTTGAGTGGTTTCTGTGGAGGTTGCGGCGATTCAGATTTTTGAGGTCCCTCCGCTTTAGGGTCTAGTAACTTGCCTATAGTTATACCTAATGAAACATTTTTAGTATCAAAAGAGAGCACACAGAGAGACCTATCTTTTGCGCTATATATCAAGTCCATACCATGAAGTTTGCAGAATCTACGGAGCTCTAAAGTTGTAACCACGGGTTAAAAAAAAATTTTAATTTAGAATCGTCCCCCCTTAAATAATAATAACAAAATAAAAATTTAAAGATCGCTCTACGATATTGAACTACGATATTGAACACGCTTCGCCAACATGACAACGATGCCATAAGTCTAAAGATGACTACACAACATACAAACAACAACAACCTGTGGTATCCTTCACCTCTGGGTCTGCCCAGCTCTCCTCTGTGGATGCCAGACTGGATGTTGAAGATTTCCACATGTCCACTGCTCATGCCCAGTAGCACATAGTGACCACACCCACTTATTGCCACACACTGCGGGACAAGTGTCACATGACACATTAATTTTATGGAAGAGATATTGTACGCAACAAGAACACACACTGGACCACACCCATACTGGGTTGAGGTAGGTTGACAATAGCTCTATGGGGACACACACTGGACCAACACCACACTGGGTTGAGGCAGGTGGACTATGGGAACAGATACTGGGTTGAGGCAGGTTGAAATAGGTCGATAATAGCTCTATGGGGACACACACTGGACCAACACCACACTGGGTTGAGGTAGGTTGAAGTAGGTTGACAATAGCTCTATGGGGATACACACTGGACCAACACCACACTGGGTTGAGGCAGGTTGAAGTAGGTTGACAACAGCTCTATGGGGACACACACTGGACCAACATTACTGGGTTGAGGCAGGTTGAAGTAGGTTGGCAATAGCTCTATGGGGACACACACTGGACCAACATCACACTGGGTTGAGGCAGGTTGAAGTAGGTTGACAACAGCTCTATGGGGACACACACTGGACCAACACCACACTGGGTGGAGGCAGGTTGAAGTAGGTTAACAATAGCTCTATGGGGACACACACTGGTTTAACATCACACTGGGTTGAGGCAGGTTGAAGTAGGTTAACAATAGCTCTATGGGGACACACACTGGACCAATATCACACACTGGGTTGAGGCAGGTTGAAGTAGGTTGACAATAGCTCTATGGGGACACACACTGGACCAACATCACTCAAGTTGACAATAGCTCTATGGGGACACACACTGGATTAACATTACACTGGGTTGAGGCAAGTTGAAAATAGCTCTATGGGGACACACACTGGACTAACATCACACTGGGTTTAAGCAGATTGAAGTAGGTTAACAATAGCTCTATGGGGACCACACACAGGACCAATATAACACTAGGTTGAGGCAGGTTGAAGTAGGTTGACAATAGCTCTATGGGGACACACACTGGACCAACATCACACTGGGTTGAGGCAGATTGAAGTAGGTTGACAATATAGCTATATGGGGACACACACTGGAACAACATCACTGGGTTGAGGCAAGTTGACAATAGCTCTATGGGGGACACACACTGGACTAACATTACACTGGGTTGAGGCAGGTTGAGTAGGTTAACAATAGCTCTATGGGGACACACACTGGACCAACATCACACTGGATTGAGGCAGGTTGAAGTAGGTTAACAATAGCTCCATGGGGACACACACTGGACCAACATCACTGGATTGAGGCAGGTTGGAGTAAGCAGCTGCAAGGGCACGTGGCTATGGTGACTTCTCCTTGCTAACGACAACCTGTGGCTTTGCTTTTTGGTCGGTGTGCTTGGAAGCAAGGGAGTGTTTGCCGACGCAGGCATTGTTCAGGTTCCATGAGCGAGCATAGCCTAGTCCAGCGTGACATGAAACCACACCATCCCACTCTCGAGCACGCACAGATTCTGAAGTCACATGAAAGGCACATGAGAGAGGTTAGCACCTTACATATGTGCACACTCCACACTCATGCGGCTACATAGTGCACACTCGTGCAGCTACACAGTGCACACTCGTGCAGCTACACAGTGCACACTCATGCGGCTACATAGTGCACACTCATGCAGCTACATAGTGCACACTCATGCAGCTACACAGTGCACACTCATGCAGCTACATAGTGCACACTCATGCAGCTACACAGTGCACACTCATGCAGCTACATAGTGCACACTCATGCAGCTACATAGTGCACACTCATGCAGCTACACAGTGCACACTCATGCAGCTACACAGTGCACACTCATGCAGCTACATAGTGCACACTCATGCAGCTACACAGTGCACACTCGTGCAGCTACATAGTGCACACTCATGCAGCTACACAGTGCACACTCATGCAGCTACACAGTGCACACTCATGCAGCTACATAGTGCACACTCATGCAGCTACATAGTGCACACTCATGCAGCTACACAGTGCACACTCGTGCAGCTACACAGTGCACACTCATGCGGCTACATAGTGCACACTCATGCAGCTACATAGTGCACACTCATGCAGCTACATAGTGCACACTCATGCAGCTACACAGTGCACACTCGTGCAGCTACACAGTGCACACTCATGCAGCTACACAGTGCACACTCATGCGGCTACACAGTGCACACTCGTGCAGCTACACAGTGCACACTCGTGCAGCTACACAGTGCACACTCATGCAGCTACACAGTGCACACTCATGCAGCTACATAGTGCACACTCGTGCAGCTACACAGTGCACACTCATGCGGCTACATAGTGCACACTCATGCAGCTACACAGTGCACACTCATGCAGCTACACAGTGCACACTCATGCAGCTACACAGTGCACACTCATGCAGCTACACAGTGCACACTCATGCAGCTACACAGTGCACACTCATGCAGCTACACAGTGCACACTCATGCAGCTACACAGTGCACACTCATGCAGCTACACAGTGCACACTCGTGCAGCTACACAGTGCACACTCGTGCAGCTACATAGTATACACTCGGGCGGCTATGTACATACCAGTGGCAAAGGCAATGACAGGAGGAAGCTTCATCTCTTCCACCGACACACCGCGCACTTTGGACTTCTTCACCAGCGAACCTGCAAAGACAGGGACAATTCTGAAAGCCATTTAAGTACGAAAGTTTCGGTGTTTTGATCAGCCACGCCCTATCAGTTATTCCAATCCACAGAAATAGATGCTAGTTGGAGGCAAAGGTGACAATCACAGGGGCTCTAGTAAGATTCTTTTAAGGAGTACAGAGTGTGGAGGAAGGAGGGGAAGGATAGGAGGGGGAGAGGGAGGAAGAAGAGT